>JAKSZU010000012.1:16293704-16712766 GCA_026018925.1 Tupaia tana
GGCACTATTTTCCCATTTTACAAATGTGATAAATGAGACTCAGAGGTATCTCATGCTGAGAAGTAGAGAACTCAAGCTTAGAACTCAAAAGTCATTAATCTTATTAGTGGTAGAATCAGGATTTAATTTCAAACTTTCCATTCTACACTCACAAACTTATACCAAATAAGAATTCAGTCTACTGGGACCAGCAGTTGGCATAAAGGCTATGTCACTGGACTCCCATGTAGTCAACTGCAGTTCAAGTCCCTGACCTGGTGGCTTAAACTCATGCTAGGTACATGTGTGTGTGTGCCCAAGATCCCAAGAGGAGAATGGAGGAGAAGGGATTGCAGTGTGGCCATCCCCACTAGGGGGAGTGATTTCTCGCTTTCTGTCTCTCTGTCTCTCTCTTTCTGGCGAGTGCACACGCCCTATAGGAAAAACCCTCTCAAAAAAAAACCCCAAAAAACCAGTTAGTATACTATATATTGAATATAACATTAACATTATGTATAATTTCTTACATATATACATCTGTATATACGTATATGTATATGTACACATGCATACTTTCATCCTACAGCTTCGCTTATGTGAACGCATGCAACAATATCCCCTTTATCTTGGGCCCATGGTGGTTTACATCATAGGCTAGCATTACCCTCAGCCTGCTCGATACATGTAAAGATAATCCTGGAGAAAACAGAGGCTCAGAAGTGATGCTTTCTAAATACTAAGAAAGAAGAGAGTCTGAGTGTGGGAGGCTGTGTGCAGACCATAGAGGGCAAGGGGTCAGGAGTGGAAAGATGGAAGTCATAATTCATCTCTGTGAATGCCCTCTTATTGTGAAGCCTTTGACAAAGTATTTTCCCATCGTACAACTGGGTTTTCGCACCTGGGAAATGGAATGAGTGTCTGGTGGGTGGGGGAGCGATTGTTATGTGTTTGTATGTGTGGTGAAGGAATAAAGGGAGATGGTAGGTGATATTTGAAAATTATATTACATGAAACTGTTAAATATATATATATATATATATATATATATTCAAAATATATCTGGGAATTGAGTATTATGGAAAAACAATGCATGAATTTCAACATTTTTTGACCCAAAATAGACCTGTAATTTAGTTCCACTTTTCCATGACTTCTTGAAATTACCTTGTATGGGGCCAGCAGGTGGTGTGGTAGTTAAGGGCGCTGGACTCCCACATGGCTAACCATGGTTCAATTCCCAGATCTGGCAACTTACTTTCTCACTTTCTCTCTCTCTCTCTCTCTCTCTCTCTCTCTCTCTCTCTCTCTCTCTCTCTATCTCTCCCTACCCCTCTCTAGTCAAATTAAAATAAACAAATAAAGTTAAATAAAATAATTCTTAAAAAGAAAAGAAATTACCTTGTCTATCTCCCCTAAGGAAATATGTATCTATTGGGCAGTAACCCCACCTTGAACAGAATTACAGATTCATTCATGATTTGTTAACTGTGAAGAGGAGAGGATGGGGCGGAGGATAAGGATGCACAAGGGACACCAATCAGCAGAGGTTCAACACCACATGCATCTCAGAGCCACCAGATCCACCCCTGCCACACTGAGACTGTTTGTTCCTAAGGCAGACTGCCTGCTCTCAGAAGCCACATCTTCATGACCCAATCTCATCAGTGTCTAGCAGAGTCAGAATTTGTGCAAGCACCTCCATCATTTTCTTAGAGGTCAATTCACCTTCATTCTTTATTGCTTGTTCCTTCGTTTTTCTTTTTGCAGTAGCTTCTGTTGCCCACTGCCATGATCTGCTTTGTGCTCCTATAACAGAATACTTGACACTGGGTAATTTATATAGGATAGAATGTATTTCTCACAGTTCTGGAGGTGCTGGTCTCTGGCGTTGGCCTTCTCACTGTGCTGGCCTCTGGCGTTGGCCTTCTCACTGTGTCTTCATATGGCAGAAGAGCAGAAGAGAACAAACCCACTCCCATGAGCTCTTTCTATAGCAGCATTAATCTGTTCATCAGGAGCTCTGCCCCATGATCTAACACCTCCCCACACTGCCGCACTGGGGACCAAGTTTCCAACACATTGATTTTGGAGTATACATTCAAACCCTAGCACCCCTGCTCTTAGATTTACAAAGGTTAAGCAGCCACCCTATACTTAAACCACTGGTAGGTCCTATCGTCTTAGAGCATCATCATTTCCTGGACAGAATGGGCTTCTGTGTCTGATCATGCTTGCACTGGACAAACTGTTTCCTTCCCAGAACTTACTTTTATCCTCTTTTGTAACTGAGCCAGGCTGAGAATAAACCTCTCACCTAAACTGCTTGATCTTGGATTACTCTTTCTGGAGATCAAAATGTTTCCTAGAATTACATAAAATAGATTGGGATTAACATGTGGTGTTTAACTGAATCGCCTCAGGCTCTTGGCTTCCCTTCACTACTTGAGTTGCCAAAATAAATTCCCACCCACAAACGTCCTGGGTCCGTCTGGCTTGCTTAGAGTAAAAACATAGAGACAGAGGAGCTGTTGCATAGCAGATTCTCTCAGTCACAGAAAAAGCCCTGAAGCTCTTCCATCAAGGCAACCCTTGCTCTACCCCCCTCCCCCCACCCCCCTCCCCAGTGGTAGAGTTCCTTTCCTTTTTGCTCTAACCAAAGGCTTAGAGCCAAAGTATTGTCACCTTCCTCTGTGGGAGAGAGCTTGAACTGTCTAGGATCTCCATGGCCTTTTACTTAGGCAACCAGTGTGGTTCATTCAGTTGATATTCAATAAATAGCTCAGTAAGCAAACATGCTACTTACTTCAGTACTTACATTTAGCATGGCGCTAGGCTGTAGGGATTCTGTGGTGAGAGAGGTGACTTGTTCCCTACCCTTGGTTTATACTATAGCAGTCTGGCTTCCTTCCTGTACAAGGTCATCGCTTCATCTGCACAGAGAGAATCATGGAGGAAAACACCTGGTTACTTAACCCAAGAGAGGGTTTCAGATGCAAGCTTGTATAACATTTTGTGAAGTTCCATGTGACAGAGTCTGGGCTATAGGCAATTTCACATGTGTTCAGCATACTCAGTAAATGTCTGTGGAATTGGGTTGTTTGCTACCATCATCACAGCTGTGAAAGAGATATCATTTGCCCCAGTTTGGGCTTAACATAGGGTGCAGAAACTCTCTAGGGATATTAAGTAGTAGAGCCTCCTGGGAACCAGCAGTTAGCGTAATGGCTATGTCACTGCACTCCCACATGGTCGACTGCGGTTCGTGTCCCGGACCCAGTGGCTTAAAACTCACGCCGGGCGTGTGTGCGTGTGTGCCCAAGATCCCGAGAGGAGAAGGGATTGCGGCGTGACCATCCCCTCTGGGGGGTGATTTCTCGTTTTCTGTCTCTATGTCCCTCTCTGTCTGTCTGGCGAGCTTACGCGCCCTATAGCAAAAACCTCTCAAAAAAAAAGTAGTAGAGCCTCCTAAAGTGACAACTATTACCACTCTGACCACTCCGTCACTATGAATGCTACCCACACTACTGCTACTACTAACACAGGTTAGCATCCCTAATCAGGAAGTCTGAAATTTGAAATGTTCCAAAATCCAAAACTTTCTGAGCATGAATGACGGAAGTAGAAAATTCCACACCTGATTTTATGCGGTGGTTGCAATCAGAACACTACAATACAAAAATGGATATAACATTACCTTAAGGTTATAAAGGTGCAGATGAAACGTAAGTAAATTTCATCTTAAGACATAGGTCCCATTCCCAAGATACCTCTTTCAATATATGCAAATATTTTAAAATCCGAAATAATCCCAAATCTAAAATACTTCTGGTTTGAAGCATTTCAAGTAAGGGATACTCAGCCTGTATTCCTACAGTACCAATACTGTTACTAGCTTTCACATTACTGTTACTGCAATACCATCGCCAGTACTATTACTGTCACTGCTCCCATTATGACTGCTATAACTACCTGCTCACTACTACTTCCCTGCTACTATTATCATTACTAGTGCTACTACTATGGTAGCTAAAAGTTACTGATTTAAAACTTATTGGGCTTTCAGACAACTATGCTAATATGGTAAATGCATTAATTGATCTCAATGGTCCAGTAACTCTATCAATTAGAGATTATTGTCTGCCATTACAGAAAAGACAATGAGAATGAACTAAGAAGTAACAAAATTAGGCTCCAACTCCAGGCAGCCTGGAGCCATTAACACCTCCTGATACTTCCTCTCTAGAGCTGTTTCTAGGATTCACATCAGTCTGATTCCTAAGTCATGCTACTAACTCTAGGACTTGTAACTGTCCTGGAATCCATGAGGCATGCAGGTATAGGTGACTGAACCTGATCCTGGTATGGCTGCAGGGATCACTCCTCTCAGCAGGACATTCTAGAACAAGGACAGGTGAGCATGAGGTCAGGTGGAGGAAGTAGCCTCTGGCGTAAGAGGGAGGCATCAAAGCCTCCATGAAAGAGAACCAAAGCCCACTGTGAGCCTCGGTATTTCCATTATTTCATAGGAGAGGCTCATCACTTCTGGCTTGTGGAGGACCAGGAATGTTCATCTTTGTATCCCTCACAGAATCTATTTAATAGTTCAATTCAGGACTTATAGTAGAGGCCAAAAATGTGGAAAGAGGAAGGGGAAGAGTAGGGGAAGGGATTGAGAGTATGGACAGAAGGAAGGTTAGAGGCAGGTGTTGAGTTTGACATACCTCTTGTATTTCCTAAGTCTAGCTCACAAATCATGTAAACATCAGCCCCCAGTATGGAGACCAAACTGATCTCATCTTTACCATAGTTTTGGTTCATTACCATAGCCTTAGAGGCTGAAGGAAGACAATCTCTCAGGACCTCTTATTAACCAGGGAGCTGTAGGAAGTCACTCTAAAGAAACAAAGCAGCCATCGGTGTAGGAAAAACACACAAACTTTCAAGTTCAAGGACTTACATTCCAGTTCCTGCAGGTCATAGTTTTGAGTTTATCTTTTGACCTCCCTGCATGCACCTTGGCTTCCCTCTCCATAAAATGGGAATCCTACCACCTCCATTCAGCGAGTGTTGGGAGAGTGCAAATAAAGACACAAAACATGTGGATATGTTTTGTGCATGAGAGCATGTCATAGATGTTATTTGTTATCCAGAGCAAAGAGTTTATATCGAGGCAATTATCTTCAATATTTGTGTTTTCTTCTTGCTCACAGCACTCCTTCTTCGGTGGTGTGGGTCACTCTGCCCTCAGGAGTCTGGTATTGAGGCTCCCATTAGCTCTCTTCAATATCTATCTCCACATGCCTCCCTATGGTGGTGTCTAATGAGGAAGTCAACCTATGATGCATTTTGTGTAACGTCTGGAATTCAATTCAGTCGACCAAGAAGGAGAAAGGAAGAAGAAGGAGGAGACACAGTGCAGCAAAAGGCTCCTGGGAAGCCAGTCACTCTAGAATGGTTCTTTCTAAGCTTTGCAGGGGCCTCGCCACCGAGGAAAATGCCGGAAAAATGCCGGCTAATTTCAGAGGCTCCACGTTGGTGGGCCAACATCCCAGGGAGAATGAGCAATTATGATTTCCATCTAAGCAACATATGCTGTTTGCTGGCCTCTTTCGAACAGCTGTAGGTTAGATGCTGTTAAGATTGGTCTCCTTCTCTCCTCCATATTTCAGAATTCAAATTAAACTAAAATAACAGCACCTGCTGAACAAAAACCCCATTGGAAATGTGTCCTCGTACACAATTACTGCAGGGAGGCTGGTCACCATTGTTACCCGCCTATTCTTCCTGAATGGGAACGACAGCGAAGTTTTCCAGGCAGCTGCAGCAATTCAATTGTATAACTGGAGCTGGCCCCACGCCAACCCTCAAGAACTCAAGTGGCACCAAAAGATACTATATTGATTTGCAATCGAACATAATAGGCCATCAGCTTAATTATTACTGAAGTGACAAGGTTCTGGGTATTTCATATTTATATTTCAGGGCCTGTGAAGGATGAATGTAAATCTTTTAAATGCACAGATTTGCATATCTTCAGAAGGGTTGAGTGCTCTTATTACATTCATAGCCTCTGAAAGACCAAAAGGACTGGCTATTGAACTCAGGTTGCCAGATCCCACCGGCAGGCAATTGCTTGGATGAAGAGACAAAAGACATAAAATGGAAATTGCTTTTAGTTCCAAAAAAAAAAAGAAGAAAAAAAAAAAGTCCCGCACTCAACTCCATCAAGCTCAGATCTCTTTGGGGGCATTTGAAGGAAAATTGGCTATAGGTCTTATTGGGACAGAGCCATCTGGTCATTGAGAAATGAAACCAATGACTTCTTGGACCCATGAGGTCCCCCTCTGCCTTCTCCTGCCCATCCTGTTTCTGGCCTCTATTGAATTCTGGTCGGTAAAATCTTATGAGCTGCCAAGATGTGGATGAGGAAGGGGTGAGGAGAGGCAGAGGTTCACTCTCCAAATGTCTACTATACGTTTGTACCACACTGACATCAGAGGTGTAAAAATGAATGGTCTCATCTTCATTGACTCAACCTCATCAACATTCCTTACTACACCATTTCTAATAGGGCCTTCCATCACAGCAAGAAATTTTGGAACTATTCTAATTTTCTTTCTCTCTCTCACCCTCTAGATCCAATACATCATTATGTTTTCCAGATTCCCTTTCCTAGATCCCCTTTGGTTTTTGCTCTCTGTCCTATTTCAGTCCAGTTGCTGCTACTTTCTTTCAATTTGCATCATAAAACCTGAGATCTTCCTGTCCCATCTTCTCACCTCCATCACACTGAGCTGAAGTCCATTTTCCACTCTGACAGCAGATGACCTTCCTGAAAATGCTGAGAACTGGTGGTACTCCTGCCTAAAACTTTCAGCAGCACCATAGGGTGAAGTTCAACTCCTCACAGTTAGGCATTAGCATTCATGCCATCCAGCTACTCCCCAGGCACAACTTCTACACTGTACACATGGCCTCTCAATTCTCATTGCCTGGATGTCTTCTCCTTGTCACTGGAAAGACAAGAATCATCTTCTAAGACATTACATTCTATTTTACATCTTGCTTGGGACCCCTTCTGAGCAAACACATTTCGCTTTGTTGTTCACATGTGCATTTGAAAACATATTACATTATGCTTTACTCAATGGTTTACATAACTACCAACTTCACTAGCTGGGTCTCAGAGCCAGGAAAAGCATCCTTAAATATTTTTACCCCCAAGATCTAGATTAGGGACTAGGATATATGAAGTACTCAGTGACTGTTAGTTGAGTAAGTCTTTATCTCTAGGAAACATCAAACATGTATTGAAAGTCTATAACATGTGAGGTATTGTTCCAGGGGCTGAACCAAAACAGTTCATATGGGAACCCAACTCGGAAAACAGGACACTGCCATCAGCATAGTTGTTGTTTTTTTTTTTTTTTTTTTGGAGAGGTTTTTCGCTATAGGGCGCGTGCGCTCGCCAGACAGACAGAGAGAGACATAGAGACAGAAAGCGAGAAATCACCCCCCAGGGGGGATGGTCACGCCGCAATCCCTTCTTCTCCATTCTCCTCTCGGGATCTTGGGCACGCACGCACACGCGCCCGGCGTGAGTTGCAAGCCACCGGGTCCGAGACGCGAACCGCGGTCGACTACGTGGGAGTCCAGCAACATAGCCATTACGTTAACTGCTGGTTCCCAGCATAGTTGTTTTTACTAAAGACCAAAAAGAATGGTTTAGATATCAAATATTCTTAAAACACAGAAAGGAAATTTGTGGCCTAGAGTGTTTGCAAAAAAAACAGGTCTAGAACTAAGCCTGAAACCCTACAATTTAAGAAGTGGCAGGACCATTTGAACTCACCTACTCTGATTTCCACACCTTTTAGATGAGCAAGTTGAGAACCAAAATGGTAAGCTCTATAAGATTACAAGAGTAGTAGGAATTCTGACCCTCAAATCTAGCTATTTTCATTATGCAGTGAGATGTGCAGGACTTGATTAGACATCGAATGGGAAGAGTGTTCAGATGATAACTTTATGTTCCTCAGCACCTTCAGTCATTTCAATATCACAGACATTGCCCAACACCACTATTGTCACTGTTTTCACCATTGTCAGTCTCCCTGACAGCCACCGTTCCAGCCCCATTCCCTTGATCTTTCTCACTACAAGGATCCATGTTAGAGAGGCCCCTCGGTTTAGTGGAAAAATAAAGGACTTCATCTTTATCTACAAATTAGTTACCACTTTTACTCCTACATCTGCTCTACTTCATTTTCCTGCACCATCTAGACAATTCCTGTCCCTTCAGTCCCTGGGCTTGGGCACAGAGTTGTCTTGACACTGCCAAAAGGCATTGTAACAACCCCCCACCCCCCAACTCTAGGAAGAATGTTTTTAAATAATTATTTTATTTGACTTTATTTATTTATTTTAATTTGACCAGAGAGGAACAGAGTGAGAATATGAGAGAGAGAGAAAGTAAAAATCAAGCCGCCAGGTCGGAGACTTTAGCCATGATTGACCACGTGGGAGTCCAGCACCCTTAAGCACCACACCACCTGTTGGCCCCAACTCTAGGAAGAATTTTTATTTCCTTGATCTGAGAAACTGTTTCCAAAGGAACTAGATCAAAGAGAATACAGCAAAGAAAGAAAAAGAGAAGAAGAGAAGAAAATTATAAAATTTACAAAATGATAAAATTTTTGTGACTAGAATTCTCTCTACAAAGGTAATGGGACAATAGGAGCAAGGATCTAATTATTTGAAGATGTTGCCTCAGGAACTCTGAAGAAAGAGACAGCCATCTTTACCCAAATCAGGAGACCTAGGGATGTTCTGCAAGACACAGCCTAACCCTGCCTTCCCCAACTCTTGACGGCTCACGGTCTGGTACTCCCATGGCTAACTCTGGCCTCTGCCTTCTTTGAGAGCTCCCTTTGAAACCTAGTTCCCTGGCTTATGCCCTTTGGGAAGGAACCAGCACCTCCACTGGAATCACCCTGAGAGAAATCCAGGACTGGCAAAGGCTGAACCCCTGGAGTCCTCAGACAGCAGAATCCCCACAAAGGCCTCTCCCGCCAGGCTGAGCACAAAGGAAGGCATTATTATCCCAAGAGGAGAGGAGCTGGGAGGACCACCTGCTCAGGCAGTTCTGTGATAAAAGGAAGTGAGGCTGGAAATTGGACAATTGTTACTAAGTAGCTGAGGACCCAGCTGAGTGGGGTTTTCTTTAATAAGGATGATAGAAGCCAGCTTTAAAGGCAGATGGAGATTTCCCAGAACCTAGGGCTTCACGGAGAAAAATAGGGGAGGAAGCCGGGCTCAGGAAAGGACGTGTCTTCACATCCGTGTGTGAGTGGCCAGGGCTGAGGTTCTTTCTTACGGGCTTTGGAAGCATTTCACATGCGTCAATATTTATTTCCTGTCCTGCTACTAGAGTCGTAGGGTTTGTCAGACCCTGGAAGAGGGTAAATGATCCCTAAGACTTGCTGAGGGTTCCTGAAGAATTACTACAAAGTACCAACTTTTTTTTTTTTTTTTAACTGCTTCCTAGTTTGGAGAGCAAATAAGTCTAGACTTCAGGGAAACATTTGACAGTCTTTATCCTCATGAAAACATGATGACAAGATAATTAAGAGAAATTAGAACTAGTTAGTGCCTAAAATTTACTGAGTGCTTACCAAGTGCCCAGTACTGTACTAGACTGTCCATAGATCATGTCACAGAATCACCTCCCTGCTTGTTTATAGATGAGAAAAGTGGGACTCTGAGAAGTGTGGCCCATGGGAACCCAGGACAGCCTGTGACGGTCTGTGCTGCCTGCCCCGTAGTCCTTGTCACGGCCTGCCCCATAGTCCTTGCCTCCAGGCTAGAGTGGAGCATAGCAGCACAGAGTGAAGCATAGCATAGAGTGGAGCATAGCATAGAGTGGAGCATAGCAGCACAGAGTGAAGCATAGCATAGAGTGGAGCATAGCATAGAGTGGAGCATAGCAGCACAGAGTGGAGCATAGCATAGAGTGGAGCATACCAGCACAGAGTGAAGCATAGCATAGAGTGGAGCATAGCATAGAGTGGAGCATAGCATAGAGTGGAGCATAGCATAGAGTGGAGCATAGCATAGAGTGGAGCATAGCAGCACAGAGTGAAGCATAGCAGCACAGAGTGGAGCATAGCATAGAGTGGAGCATACCAGCATAGAGTAGAGCATACCAGCATAGAGTGGAGCATAGCAGCATAGAGTGGAGCATACCAGCATAGAGTAGAGCACACCAGCATAGAGTGGAGCATACCAGCATAGAGTAGAGCATAGCATAGAGTGGAGCATAGCAGCACAGAGTGGAGCATAGCAGCATAGAGTAGAGCATAGCATAGAGTGGAGCATAGCAGCACAGAGTGGAGCATACCAGCATAGAGTAGAGCATAGCATAGAGTGGAGCATACCAGCATAGAGTGGAGCATAGCATAGAGTGGAGCATAGCATAGAGTGGAGCATAGCAGCACAGAGTGGAGCATAGCATAGAGTGGAGCATAGCATAGAGTGGAGCATAGCAGCACAGAGTGAAGCATAGCAGCACAGAGTGGAGCATAGCAGCACAGAGTGGAGCATAGCATAGAGTGGAGCATAGCATAGAGTGGAGCATAGCATAGAGTGGAGCATACCAGCACAGAGTGAAGCATAGCAGCACAGAGTGGAGCATACCAGCAAAGAGTGGAGCATACCAGCACAGAGTGGAGCATAGCAGCACAGAGTGGAGCATACCAGCAAAGAGTGGAGCACAGCAGCATAGAGTGGAGCATAGCATAGAGTGGAGCATACCAGCAAAGAGTGGAGCATACTGGCATAGAGTGGAGCATATAGAGTGGAACATACTGGCATAGAGTGGAGCATATAGAGTGGAGCATACTGGCATAGAGTGGAGCATATAGAGTGGAGCATACTGGCATAGAGTGGAGCATATAGAGTGGAGCATAGCAGTGTATAGCGGAGCATAGCATAGAGTGGAGCATAGCATAGAGTGGAGCATAGCATAGAGTGGAGCATAGCATAGAGTGGAGCACAGCATAGAGTGGAGCATAGCATAGAGTGGAGCATAGCAGTGTATAGCGGAGCATAGCATAGAGTGGAGCATAGCATAGAGTGGAGCATAGCATAGAGTGGAGCATAGCATAGAGTGGAGCATAGCATAGAGTGGAGCATAGCATAGAGTGGAGCATAGCATAGAGTGGAGCACAGCAGCATAGAGTGGAGCATAGCATAGAGTGGAGCATAGCAGCATAGAGTGGAGCATACCAGCTCGAAATGCACAGTTTCATTGTGCACGGCACCAATAAACACCACCCGAGTCACAATCATGGAGCACGCTGGGTGTGCACAGGGACTGACACACACTACCCTGCAGGTACAAACATACTTTCACATTAGAATCACCTAGAGCAGGTTTTGTCTACTTCCACCTCCCATTGCCATCTAATGAACAGAGCTCCTCGCATCCAGCTGCTCCAGTCTCAGAAAAAGACATTGATCATCTGGAATGACAATCCACAATCTGATGAATTAAGCAGAGTCCCAAAGACAGGGCTTGGAGAAGAGAGGCAAAGACACTGAGGGACTGTGGGTCAGATCTGCCCAGCTGTGCTGTGTTAGCATTGTGACCTCAGGGAGTCCCTGCGTTTGTCCAAACCCAGGCCCCCCTCTGTTAAGATGGGACCTGCAGAAATGCTCATCACATAGCATTGCTCTGAGCACTACCAAGTTCTTAGCACAGGGTTGGTGCACGGCACCCATGCCTGACCAATGGCTGGCCCCACCCATGCTGCCACGTTCCCATGCTGCCACCTTCTGATGCCAGAGCCATCTTCATGGCACACTGCACTGCACCCTGTCAACAGCCCCCAGGGAAAAGGAGGTGGCAGAGAGTCAGGGGGGGTTGAGACCCTCAGCTGATCCTGGAGAGGCAGGGCTGACAAGGCGAGGATTGTTTTTCTCCCCTGGTGTGAAGCATGTTGACTTACTGTTGATAGATGGTGGGATGATATTAATTAAAATGCAGGCAGGTGTGAGGGTGCCTCTTAGAGCTGTTCTCTCCCTGGGGGGGAGGGGAAGGCATGGGGCTCTATTTTGTAGCCAGAGCAGGAAAAACAAGCCTTCTCTTACCCTCTCCTTCTCCACCAGAGACCAGGTATGACTTGGAGGAGAGGGTCTGGATTCTCTGTCACTGGCAGAGACAGATCACAGGATATCTGGGCTCCAGGCAAAAGCATATGGTCCTCCCATTCTGATGGGAAAGATGAGAGGCATGGCACAGCCTCTTAGCACCTTTCCTGAAGGCTGCCGGGTCTGCAAAGGTGCTGCCTTAGAGAATGTGCTCAAGGGAGCTTTTGCCTTTTCTGCTCCCCACCAGATCTGCCTCTGGCTTCAACAGGCAGGAACAGGATGTAAATGACTTCCTGGGTCGGAAGGAAGAGCCAGGCAGTCTAAGGAGAGCCTATGGGGAAGGCTGAGACATAAATAGCAAAAACCGTGTGTGTGTGTGTGTGTGTGTGTGTGTGTGTGTGTGTGACTGCATGCATTGGCCTGGGGGTTGGATTTTGAAGTTAGAACTTGGGATAAGAAGGACAGGAGAAGAAACACTGAGCACAGAGCAGTTGCCACAACCGTTGTGGGGCATGCCTAGCTCAGTTCTGTGATTGCTGGGGTCCTGTGCCTGGACCAGGCTGTTCTGCAAGGCACACAGATCGGTTCCTCAACAATGTTTGATTTCCTCTTTCTTGCTGCTTCTGGCAAGAATAAGAAGTGGTTCCTGAGGACTCCAAGTTCTGAGGTGTTCGTGTGGGAGATGGTGAACTGCTGAGGATCTCAGCATTCTGGTGACACGATTGAAGTTGGAAAACTGAGATTCAAATCCTTAAGTCATCTCTGCAAGGGGAAGCCCTGAGCTGCTCCATCTCCTGAAACATTATTTGAACAGGAGCTTGTGAGCATTCCCAAGAGCAAGTTCCTCCATTGCCCTGCCTCTGCCAGCCCTCAGAAGGCAAGAGAGAAATAACTGTGGAAAGAGAAGAAAAGAATGAAGGGACAAGCTACAAACCCAGGGCTTGTTGGTCCCGAGCTCAGAACTCAAACCACAGAACTTAACCTTCAGCTTTCTGGGCTCTGTTTACTTACTTATACAAAGAAATAGATGAGATTATGAAATCGCCTTCCTTCTCTTACTTCCTTCTTTCTTCTTTTTCTCCCTTTTTTCCTTTCTTCCCTTCTTCCCAACTTTCTTACTCTGCCAGCTACAAAGATAATTTGACAATCTGCATTTTGGGTTCTTCAACATGTGTAATCATTTCTCCACCATCTGACCTGTAAATAACAGCTTTAATGAGAATTGTTGGGAAACATTCCCCAGGGATGGTGATGAATTATAATGCAAATCACACCAAGCTCCCCTGCAGGTCTAATAGCTAGAATTGTTGACAGTGAGGATTATTTTGGAAGTGTTGAAGAAGAGACAAAGTAATGCCAGTTAAGAAATTTTAACAGATGCAAACAGTCCCCCTCTACTCATCTCACTGAGCTGCAAAGTTGTTGATCTAAAGAGATCACAGTACTTCTAATCTCGTTACCAGGATGTTCCATATCTTTAGACTATAATTGATAATGTCATTCCAAACTATACTTCTGGAGGGCCAACAGGTGGTATGGAGGTTGAGGTGGCTGGATCTCACATGGCCAACTGTGTAGTTCCAGTCCTGGACCTGGTAACTTAAAAAAACACACCAGGTGTGTGTGCCCAAAATCCCCAGGGACGAATGGAGGAGACAAGATTGTAGTGTAGCTATCCCCCCGAGAGGTGATGTCTCACTTTCCCTCTCTGTTTTTTCCTGTGAGCATATGCATCCTATAGCAAAACTTTATTTTTTTAAAAAAAGCAAAAAACTAAACAAAATAAAAAAGTATATTTCTGGAAATAAACTAGCAGGACAATGTTTCCACATATGATTTTTTGGGGTCAGAGTGTTAGCAGAGTTTACCTTGTAGGAGTTTTAAGTTCATAGTAAAATTGGGTAGAAAGTAGACATTTCTCATATCCCCATAGTCCCCACACATGTATAGTCTTCCTCACTATCAACATCCCCCTTCAGGGGCCAGCCCATGATGTGGTGGTTGAGGCAGCTGGATTCCATGTGACCAACTGCATAGTTTGAATCCTGGACCCATAGGGTTGAAAAACATGCCAGGCATATGTGTGTGTATATGGCCAAAATTCTGAGAGGAGAAATGAAGAAGGGATTGTGGCATGACCACTCCCTATGGGGGCGGGGGGGGGGGACTTTCTCACTCTCTCTAGCAAGTACATGTGCCCTATAGAAAACATTAAAAAAAAAAAAAAAGTGCATTTATGACAACTGATGGACCTATATTGATACAACATTTGAATCCTGAGTCCATAGTGAAACTCGGGTTCACTCACAGTGTCATTTAAATGATTTTGACATATGTATACTGACATGCATCCATCATTATAGTATTACACAAAACAGTTCATTGTCCTAAACATCCTGTGCCCTACCTATTTAATCCCATTCCCCTGATCCTAGCTGCAGGCAACCACTGATATTTTTACTGTCTCCATAGTTTTGCCATTTCCGGGATGTCATATAGTTGGAATTATATAGCATGTAGTCTTTTCAGACTGGTTTCTTTCATTCAGTAATAGGCATTTAAAGTTTCCTTTAGATCTTTCCATGGTGTTATAGCTTATTTCTTTTCTTTCCTTTCTTTACTTTTTATAATTTCTTATTTACATTTAATTGTATATCTTTGTGGGGCACAATATAGTTTTTCAAAACATGCATGCAGTGTGTGATAATCAAATCAAGGATATTACCATATTCATCATTTCCAACAAAGCACATTACATTATGTTGTGCACCTTTGATTTTCATTCTACTGTGTGTGTGTGTGTATCTCATTCTATTGAGTGTGTCTGTCATGAAGCAAAATTTCTTCATTTTAATCAAGTCCAGCTTATTAATTAGTTTTTTCATTGATCCTGCCCTTGGTGTTGTATTTAAAAGGTCATCTCCAAATCCAAAATTCATCAAAAGTTTCTCTCATATGAGGGGACTTCAGAAAGTTTATGGAGAGAGCCAGGCAGCCTCGTGGTAAAATGCGACATTCTGTGAGGCAGTCTCACATGGGAAGGCTCCTGGCTCAAGTCCTGAGATAGCCCTGAGTACGTTAGGTATGTGCTTTCTGGTGACTGAGGGCAAGCTGAAGGCTGCGGTGGACAGCACAGCAGCACCTCGATCCTGTTGAGGTTTTGTCTTTGTCTCTCTTACTCATGAAATAGATAATTACTTTAAAAAGTTTTGTAGCAAATTGAAATTAAATTACAAGTTTGTTTTGGTGCAAAACATTTGTAATCCATGCATAGTCTTTTTCACAATGAACATTTCCATGAATTTTTTTAAGGCTCTTCATATTATCTTCGAAAAGATATGATTTCAATCCTACTCTTAAGTAAAAAAAAACAAACAAGCAAAAAAAAAGAAAAACCTGCCGTATCTTTTTCATTTTCACCTTCAGATTTTGTCACAATACAGATTTTGTATTTAACTAATGGAAGAAAGCTCAATGTAGTGAGAAAAGGTTCATATTCTGTTGACCATAAAAAGCTCTGAAGAGAGAAAGTTTTGTCAGAGCACTTTCAGTGATAAAATCTTACCTGACCTCAGGAAGGTTGAACATCTTTACTGGTTCCATTTCTGAGTCAACATTTTAATGTATTTTATCATGTTACACGTGGTATATATCCTTTACTGATGTTCTAAATTTTTTTTTGATACAATTCTGCACACTTTTAGTTACAAGAGTTTAAGAAAGGAGGACTGGATTTGGATTATGTGATCTTCAGAATGAGATTCAGAATCAGTGAGTTTCTTTTCTATTTTTTTTTTTTTTTTTTTTGGAGAGGTTTTTGCTATAGGGTGCCTGTGCTCGCCAGACAGAGAGACAGAAAGCAAGAAATCACCCCCCCACCCCCGGGTGGATGGCCACGCCTCAATCCCTTCTCCTCTCAGGATCTTGGGCACGCACGCACAAGCGCCTGGCGTGAGTTTCAAGCCACCGGGTCAGGGACGTAAACCGCGGTCGACTACATGGGAGTCCAGTGACATAGCCATTATGCTAACTGCTGGTCCCCAGAATTAGGGAGTTTCTGAGCAACAATAAACAACAAAGAAAAGTTTCAGTGTTACTTCCATTAAAGAATAACCAATATGGCTTTTGATAAACTTAAACCTTTTTTCTTTTTAAAGTATCTTTTACTCTTCCCCCCCCCCACATGGGTGCATTTGCAGAGAGAGATAGAGAAAATGTGTAATACCACCCCCTGAGGTGGGGAAGGGGGATGGCTATGTCATAATCCCTTCTCCTCCAGTCTCCCCTTGAAATTTTGGGTATGCATGCACACACACCCAGTCTGATTTCCAGGCCACCAGGTCTGACATTTGAACCACACAGCTGACCATGTGGGATGCAGCAACTCAACCTCCATGCCACCTTCTGGCCCCCATTTTTGTTTTTTAAATAATTGACTTAATAAGAAAGTCAGTAACCATCCTTTTCAGATTACAAATAATCTCTCCTTTTGGAATGAAACTGGCCTACGTATATGCTAATTAAAATATGGGTAGTAGTTGATATGAGTAAAAACAGTTTAAGAATCAGTAATGAATCAAGACAAGTATTGCCTTGAGTAGTCTTAGAAAAACTAAGAGAAAAGTTGAGAATTTGCCTTAATCCTTGACCAAGTCAAACTTTTAGAGAAAGTATGGAAGGACAGGACCTGGAGCTGAGTCATGAAAGAGAGAAGAGGTCAGATAAGTGGACAATATGGGGTCAGCCATGTTCAAGAACAACTGGGTCTGGGACTAGTGTAGAGTAGTTTTCTGCTGAGACTGGTGGTGTGACTTGAGTCACTTCAGTTCTTTCATCCTATTTACCATGTGGCTTGCTCTTAACTATAATATAGTGTCCCAAGATTTTGTGCATTTTATTCTTTATTGGTGTCTTCCAAAAAGAATCATATCACTTCCTCAAAATTTATTAAAGAAATATCAAAGACGTATAAAAAGATCCAAAGGGGGATCATTCTTAAGAATCAGAACTAATATTCCCTTATAAAATAGATATATCCCATTAATCAGGAAGGAACTTTAAAATATCATAATCTATGCTTTTATCAAGATTAGAGAGGACAACGTATCTATCCAAAAAGGATCACCTGAGATCAGCAAAGAAATTCGAAGTGCAAAACATAGTGATTAAACATTGAACAAAGACAAGAAAATAATGGATGGTTAATGAAATCTTGGAGAAAATTACATTGGCATTGAATAAAGAAATTATCCCAGAATTCAGAAGAAATTAAAACAGGTGAAAATGGTTAACAAAAAGATGATAGAAATGAAGGATAGATCCAGGAGATATAATCCACATATAAGAGAGTTCCAGAAAATGAAGCAAAGCATATGAAAGAGCAAAGAGAAAATGAATTCCCTTCCACAAAAGAAAATTTAGATCTGTCGAACAAAAGCCATGACTGAGCACCCAGTTAGGACTGATGAAAGGAGATATGCTCTTAAATATATCTGGGTAATGTGTTCAAATTTTAAGGATTTTTGAAAAATTCTGAAATTCTGTAGTCTTGCTTCCTCTTGAAATTCCACAAAATTGAGAGACAAATACTGTTATGCATCACCTAACAATGAGGATATGTTCTAGGGAAATGTGTCATTAGGCAATTTTGTCATACGAACATCATAGAGTACATATGCAAACATAGATTGTACAGCCTGCTACACACCTGCGCTATTTGGGAGAACCTGGGATGATTCTATGGGACCACAATCATTAATGCACCCTGTCATTGACCAAACACCATTATGTGGTACATGACTATAATGGTGAAAGACAAAAATTGAAAATGGCAAAGAAAAATAATGTAAAAGTCAGTAGCAAGAAAATCTGGGAAGCTGTAAAGTAGATGGATGAGTGCTTAACTGTCACAGATGACTGAGGAAAGCAGGCTCTGAAAATGACAGCAGAAAACACCAAAGAGAATACAATTTCCATCACAGAACACTCAGATGCTCAGGAATCAGTCGCCTTGGACTTAGAGGGTGTTGGTGGATGGCATTAAGAGAGGAAATACAGATTAATTAAATTCTGTTGAGACTCAAAATAGCAATACAAACATGCTACTTAGATGTATAGATGTACATTTAAAACCAATCAGCTAAAAAGTTGAAAGTGGAGCCAGCTGGTGGCGTGGTTGTTGTGCAGCCTGGATCCCACGTGACTGACCATGTGCTTTGAGTCGCAGACCAAGGGCTTGAAAAACACACTGAGCAAGTGTACATGTGTGCCAAAAATCCCAAGAGGAGACATTGAAGAGAAGGGACTTTAGGTGGCCATTTCCCCTGGATGCTTTTCCCACCCCCACACCCAGCACATGCTCCTTCTGGCAAATTAAAAAAATAAAAAAATAAAGAAAAAAGTTAAAGGTGGTTGCCTTTGTGAGGTAGTAAATGGGAGAGGGCTATGGGTTATATGATTTTGTTGTGGGTTAGTTTGCAAGTATTATAGAACTATTTAGCCCTTTAAATGATCGTGTATCAGTTGGAATTAAAAAATCAACCACAGTTTGACACTTGGCTCAATGGTTAGAAAAACATGCCGGGAATATGTATGTTTGTGTGTGCCCCAAATCCTGACAGGATAGACAGGTAAGGGAGAAAGGATTGTGGCATGTCCATGTTCCATTAGAAAATGCTTTCTCTTTATCTGGAAGGTGCATATGCCCATTGACAATAATAAAACAATAATGACAGTGTGTATATTTGTGTATACACATATATATATATATATATATTTTTCAGAATAAAATAGATATTTTTCTAATCAATAGAAAATTTGAAAAAGGAAATAAATAATTGGGGAAAGTTACAGTGGTATCTACCTACTGTTTATTGGATAAGTTGATCTACAAAGGTTCAGGGGATGTTGGCTCCATTGCTAGTGTTGGGGGAGCCAGATCCCACACAGCCTACCATGGTTCAAATCCCAGCCATAGTAATTTGAACAACATACCAGGCATATGTGGGTGCATGTCCAAGATTCCAGCAGGATGGAGAGATGAAGAAGGAATTGAGGTGTGATCACACCTTACTGGGGGGTTCTTTCTCTTTGCCTCTCTTGTTCTCTGTCTCTTTCTGGCAAACACATGCACCCTTTGGCAAGTTAAAACAAACAAACAAACAAACAAAAACAAAGACAAAGGGTCATGGGGAAGAGATACAGTAAGGAAATGCAAAAAAAAAAAGAAAGAAGGCAGAAATGTCTATAGTACTATTAAAACTCAAAATTCATATAACAACATAAAGGAAAAAAATGAAGTAGAATGTTACTTAATATTGATTAGACAATATAACCTTAAATGAAGTTATAAGTATTCTTGCTAATTTACTAAAATGCCATTAAAATATTTTTAAAAGCTGTTGGAGTTATGAAGAGAAATTGAAGAAAGTACAGTTGTATTGACAGAGTCAAAGATGTTTCATTTTTTCATCACACAAATAGTTAGCAAATGAACGAAGTAAAAAATAAGTTGAATATGTTGCTTTATATGATTTAAATGGAGTTATGTATGCCCTACAAACACATGATTTTCCATAGTTCATGGCATCTTCACACACAAAATCCTAGGCTATAAAGAAAACTTTAACAATTTTTTTCACAGTCTATATTCTAACAATGAAGTGTCATATGATTAGGCATTAACGGAAAAGGTAGAGAGAAAAAACTTAACTTTGCTTTAAAATGGTAAACAAAATTCCCTTTCCAAAATAACCTCTGTGTCAAATAGGAAGTTAAAACTGAAATTTACAAACTATTTAAAAAGTCGGGACCAGGAGGTGACACACTGGTTAAGGCACTGGACTCACACGTGGCCAACAACAGTTCTAGTCTAGACCTGGCAGCTTGAAAATCATGCAGGGCATGTGTGCGTGTGTGTTCAAGATCCCAAGAGGAGAATGGAGGAGAAGGGATTGTGGTGTGGCCACAATCCTGGGGGTGATTTCTCATTTTCCTTCTCACTCTCTGTCTCTATCCTCTCCAGTGAGCACACACACCCTATGGTAAAAACTTTTACAAAAGTAATAATATTACAACAAAAAGCACAAAAACTTATGGAGTACAATAATAGAGAGGGTAGTAAAAGTTTTTATATATTGTCAAACAACTACAAAAGAAAACAAACAAGCTATGTATTCAGTTTACGGGAAAAAATAAGTAGCAAATAAAACCCAAGAAAAGCAGAAGAAAGCTTAAATAAGAAATTAAATAAATAGCAAGGGATAAAATGGAGTTGACAAAAATCACCATTATTTTTTTAATTTATCAGTATTGACATATCTATGGCAATGCAAATCATGGTAAAAAGAGAGAACAACATGGTTGACATTAGGAATGAGAATGGAAAGAAAGTTAGACATACAAAAGAACTTTAAGTAATAACATCTTTTTCATCTCTATGGAAAAGCATTTAGCCATCTTGATAAAAAATTAACTAAAAAAGAGTTTTTAAAAATGAGTTAAAGCCTGGACCAGCAGTTAGCATAATGGCTATGTTGCTGGACTCTCATGTAGTTGACCGCGGTTTGAGTCCCGGACCTGGTGGCTTAAACTCATGCTGGGCTCATGTGCATGTGTGCCCAAGATCCAGAGAGGAGAATGGAGGAGAAGGGATTGAGGCGTGGCCATCCACCGTGGGGGTTGATTTCTTGCTTTCTGTCTCTCTGTCTCTCTCTGTCTTTCTGGCAAGTGCACGCACCCTATGGCAAAAACCTCTCAAAAAAAAAAAAAAAAAAAAAAAGAAAGAAAAAGAAAAATGAATTAAAGGGGACCAGGAGATGGCATAATGGTTACATCACTGGACTCCCACATAGTTGACCATAGTTCAGGTCCCAGACACAGTACATGCCTAAAATCCTGAGAGGAGAGTGGAGGAGAAGAGATTGCAGCCTGGGGAGTGATTTCTCACTTTCTATTTCTCTGTGTGGTGAGTGCATGTGCCCTATAGCAAAAATCTCTCTCAATAAATAAATAAATAAATAAATAAATAAATAAATAAATAAATAAATAAAGACTTTCAGTTTTAGCTCCAATATAGAACTTGGAAGATGTCATACTCATTCATTCATAAAAGAAAAAAGCTGAACAGACTGAAAATCAACAACTTTTTTCTTAGACCTATCAGAAAATTAACCGGCAGGAGAATTGTCACACCAAAATCTGGAAAGAAAGGTGACTTCAGAAAATCAAAGCTGAGATCAACATACCAGAGCCATAAACTTCTGGGGTCAATGGCTGGTAGGAACAGCAAGATGGTAACTTTGGTAGTCTTTGGAAACAAAATGAGAACTTGTCAGAGTGAGAAACTCCCAGGGGCCTCAGTCTTAGAGTTTCCAATAGGCCGCAGGGTTTTACCTCTAGGAACTTCACACAGTTCTGAAGATGAACCAGGAAAGACCTGACTGTCGCATGAGGAAGGAAGCACCTAGAACATTCTTCCTAACAAAGACCTCCTCTCTAGGGGGAAAGGCTTTACCAGAGTTAAGTTTGTGGTGTCAGCCAGTGGTGTGGCGGTTAGTGGAAGTGGATCTCACGTGGCCTACTGCACAGACCCAGCAGTTTGTAAAACATAACAAGCATGTTTTCTCCTGAAAGGAAAAATGAAGAAGGGATTTTAGTGAGGCCATCTGCCTGGAAGAATGCCTTCTCCCTTACTCTCTCTCTCTGGCGAGCACATGCATCCTATAGCAAATTTAAAAAAAAAAAAAAAAAAGGTCGCCTACCTAGAAAAAATATGAGATTTATTTTTAAAAACAGTAAGCCTAATTAAAACATTTAAAAAGTGTCTAGTTGTGAAATTAATATAAAAATCAGCAGCCTCTCTATATAATACAAATAACTACTGAGAAATAAGAAAAAATAATCACATTAACAATAACAACAAAAATATAAAATAACAAAGACAAATTTTAACAAGAATTATGATGGGTCTCTCTTAGAAATATTATAAATGTAACTCAGGAGCATAAAAGATGTTAATAAACCAGAAGACATTCCACGTTTCAGAGTTAGAAGCGTCAATATTTTAAAGATGTCATTTCTCCTCAAATTAATTTATAAATTTAATGCAATCCCAATTAAATTTTGATGAGATTTTTGTTTGGAACTCTACCAAATGATTCGAAAGTTCATTTAGAAGAATAATTGTGTTGGAATAGTTATGAAAAGACCAAGAAAAATGAGTAATGAGATTGACTTGCACTATTGGAAATGAAATTATCACTGTGGTATGGTATCAAAACAGTCAGACAGATCCACAAAATCAAAGAGAAAATTCAGAAACTGAGCTAAGTATATATAATAATTTAGTATATCTTAATCATGGCAATTAAAATACTAGCAAAAGAATAAACTTTTTATTAAATAGGTTATTTAATAAAATATGATTAGGGACACATTTAAAAGCATTTTAAACAGGCAAGTTTAAGCCTTATACCCACAATTGATTCAAAAATGAATTCCATACATTTCAAAATTTTGACTGGAAAAAAGAAGCCATTAAAATACCAGAATATATAAATATTTATGTAATCCTGTGATAGTAAAGGATTTACAATATGTGGACTCAATGACTAGGAGGCAAACATTAATAATGCCTTTGATTATATAAAATTTTATAACTTCTGAATAGTAAAAACAAACCTTGATCCACTCATCTGCCTAAATATCATATACAACTGCAAACTGTGAAAATTATTTGTGAGAAATATTACAAGCACAGATTTAGTTTCCTTAATCTTTTTGGTTTTTATATTTTATTTATTCATTTTTTTCCCCCATGAGTGAGAGAGAGGGAGAAGGAGCCAGCACCACCAACAGGGTCTGGGTACCTCGGTCCACCCACACCTCAGCAAGTCCTGGATCATGAGCACACATGTGAGCAGCATAGTCAGGGAGGTTTCTAGACACAAACTGGGAACTCTCCCATTTGAGTCAGCCCTGCAGAGCAGGGCTGCACCATCATCTGGCCCTCCTTAATCTTTTAAGGACTCGGAAATCAGTAAGATAAATATATTTCTATTGCAAATGTTCTAAGGACAGATCAGTCAATTCATAGAAGAGTATACACATATGGCTTCAGCTTTTGGAAAAAGGTTCAACCTCATGAGCTACCAAGGAAACATAAATGGGATGCTATTTCTTGGCTATTAGGTTAACAATAATAAAACAAATATTGATAGTGTCCAATGTTTTCTTTGTTTTTTTTATGAGAGGTTTTTGCAATAGGGCGCATGCGCACACCAGAAAGACAGAGAGAGACAGAGAGATAGAAAGTGAGAAATCAACCTCCGGGGGGATGGCCACGCCACATCCCTTCTCCTCCATTCTCCTCTTGGGATCTTGGGCACACATGCACGCACTCCCGGCGTGAGTTTAATCCACCGGGTCCGGAACTTGAACTGCGGTCGACTACATGGGAGTCCAGCGACATAGCCATTACTCTAACTTCTGGTCCCATGTCCAATATTTTCTAGGTCATGAGTAAACAGGTATTCTCATACACTTTGGTGTAAATTCATGATTTTACAACAATTTTTCTAGCAAGTAGTTGGCAATATATTACCAAAGTTGAAAATCTTCACATCTTCAGTTGCAGTAAGTCAATTTCTAGAATTTAATCTTAGAGAAATAACAAAACAGGCAACAAAAGGTACAGATCTAATTTTAGCATTAGTACAATAGTATAAGTTAGAGCTCCATATAATGTTCAGACATAAGCTATTCATTAAATATGTATGATATCCTCACACAGTGGGATGTTATTCAGCTGTTAGGTAATGGAAGATCTATAATAATTACATAATATCATACCTACAAAATGTGAAGAACAAAAATTGCATTAAAAACATTTTATATATTGGGTCACTGGGAAAGTCATGATACATTTTTCTATGTTTTTCCATGTAAAAATGTGTCATGAATTTCCTGACAATACAATAGTACATAATTTCTCTATCTCTGCATTTGTGTAAGTGTATTTGTGTGTGTGTGTGTGTGTGTGTGTGTGGTGTGTTTATGATGATAAATATTTCTGAGGGGATCTTTGTGTGTGTGTGTGTTCCTATTTCACTAAAATTCTGTAGAGTACTGAGTTACAAGCAGACTTAGGTAAGTTACGTTCTCTGTTTCACAGTTTCCCCATCAATAAAATAGCATTTGCCTTGTAGGTTATTGTGAGAACTAAATGAACTATGTATAAAACACTCAGAGGGGCACCAGCAGATTAGGCATAGTGGTTATGTTGCTGGATTCCCATGTAGTCAGCTGCAGTTTGAGTCCCATACTTAGTGACCTAAAACTCATGCAAGGGACGTATACCCAAAATTTGAGTATCTAAAATTCCAAGAAGAGCATGGAGGAGAAGGGATTACAGTGTGGCCATCTCCCTGGGGGTGATTTCTTGCTTTCTATCCCTTTGCCTTTCTCTCTTTAGCAAGAGCACTTACCCTATAGCAAAAGTCTCTCAAAACAAAAACAAAAACAGAAACAAACAAAAAAAATCCACTTAGAATAATAACTGGCACACAGTAACCAATGTTTAATAATTAACTACTGGCATTATCACAATTAATACCCTCCACCAAAGTATAAAAGAAAAGAGGGGAAGAAGCATTCTTCAAACAAAATGAAATACTGAGCAACTCTGGCATCTCTTTCTTCCTCCACCTCCGTTGCCATGCCAAGTGGCAGTCCCTGCAGAATAAAACCATGTTGATGCTGAGAGGGCATGCAGAGCTAGAGCCCACTCGCTGAGAGTGCTGGTACTTAGGAATCTTGCTTAGACACCCCCAGTGAGATGTAGGGTTGCAAGAAGTATGGAGCCACAGGTGGGAGCCAGACGCAGTGAAACTTCTAGGATTTTGTTACTAAGCTTTGACTTGGACCTATTGGCTAGAGAACCCTGAGAAACCTGTCTATACATATAAATTAAAAGCACATGAATATGGTGTATGCTTATTTTTTTATTTAGGAAACTACATAGTCCTTAATATCCATTTAGTTTATCTCAATTAATCCTGGTCTTGCAAAGTTTGAATAAAAATCTTCTGCAAGGTTGGCTCACAGGCTAGTGATTAAGGGAGCCAGATCCCACATGACCTACCACAGTTTGAATCCCAGCATCAGAAGCTTGAAGAATGCACCAGGCATCATGTGTGTATGTGTGTGTGTGTGTGTGTGTGTGTGTGTGTGTGTCTGTGTGTGTATGTCTCAAATCCCAACAGGATGGAGAAATGGAGAAGAAGGGATTGCAGCATGATCATACCTTGTTACGGGGTGCTTTCTCTCTCTTTCTGTGTCTTTCTCTGGTGAGTGCATGAGCCCACTAGCAATTAAAATAAAAAGCACAAAATCCACTACTGGTACTGCTATGGGGAAATGTTCCACTGAAACTAGCAAAAGCTACCCAAATTGGCATAGCTGATTTAATTTCAGAGTGGCATGTCTCTGTTTCAGGCCATTTTCTCTAACCATACTTAAACTGAGCCCCCCGTGACAAGCAGGTCCTTCTGGACTTTTTAATTTCCTTAGAGGAAAAGAGTGATATTCAGGATACCCACAGTAGCAGATGAACAGCAGGATCTTGTTTACCATGGAGACATGTTGATTTTGTATTTGTCTGTATGTGTGAGATGAATGCTGGGCATGATTCACTTATCCCAGAAAGTGTTGCTATAATGGAGAGACACAGGAGAGTTTAAAAGGAAGAGTAATCACAGCACACGCTGTTCATCTTGGGCTGCTTCTGAGAACCGAGAGGGGATTAACTCTTGCACCGAATGGTTGCTGGGAGAAGCTGTCAACTTCTGCCTCCATGTGGCTTTGTCCTCTCCACTTCTTTGTTGGCATGAGGCCCTCTGATCCTTTGCACCCCACTTGAACCCCTGGACTGTTTTTTTTTTTCCTCTTTTTGGAGAGGTTTTTTATTTTTTATTTTTTGCTATAGGGCACGTGTGCTCGCCAGACAGATGGAGAGAGACAGAGAGACAGAAAGCGAGAAATCACCCCCCAGGGGGAATGGCCACGCCGCAATCCCTTCTCCTCCATTCTCCTCTTGGGATCTTGGGCATGCATGCACATGCGCCTGGCATGAGTTTAAGCCACCAGGTCCAGGACTCGAACCGCGGTCGGCTATGTGGGAGTCCAGCGACATAGCCATTATGCTAACTGCTGGTCCCTGGACTGTTTTTGATAGGATTGAGACTCTCTTTTTTGAGTCACGACTGATGAGGTTACACATTGCTCCCCATCAGCACACTGTTACCACTTGCCTTGGGAAATGGAAACCTGTACTTTTACTTTGGCCGTGGGCTAATTGTCTTGTCTAAGACAAATAATCCCTTTCCTCTTCTAGGTAGGTGCAGCCATTCCAGGTTTCAACCTTGTTTTCTCTTCATTTCTCTTGCCTGCTACCAGTCCCCCTCTAGGCTGAGACTATAATCCTTAGCTAACAGTGGGAGTTCTAGTACCCTTCCTACTCAATTCCTGGTGCCATGATTGGTCCAGGTGGCCAGACTCTTGTTGTCAATGGACAACGTTCCTTGGATAACATTGCCTATCTAGCCCTCTATTGCTCCACTCTTTGTTGCTATCCTGGTTGTTTGATTTTCCCTTTCAGTGTCAGCTAGTTCACAGTGGAGCCAGCTGTGCTTCTAAAACTATGGAAACTGTTCATCTAGATCCTGCCCTGGAGCCACTTTATCTGCCAGTCACTACTTTCGGCACTGGGACCACAAGACTGGACAGGACATACAAGTGTCAGCCTTTGTTGTGATGACATCTTAGAGGAAGAGACAGATATTAAATAAGTACACAACTATAAATAAGAGCATATCAGAGGGATAAGTGCTATGATGAAAATAAAATAGAGTTTAGGAAGTAATGGGATAGGTAACATTTAAGAAAGTGGTCAGGAAAGTTCTCTTTTAAAAGGCACGATGTTTCAGTGGAGATTTGATGGCAAGAAGTAAAGTAGGAGAGGTCTAGGGGAATTGAGTTTTAAGGAAAGCAAACAAGAAGTGGAAACTCCAAACTGTTAATGAGAGGAAGGAATTTGGAGACAGAAAGGAGGGAAGCATGGCCTAAGCCAGTGAATGAGCAAGAAAGCAAGTGGCAGATCAGGTTGGAGGGGCAGCTAGCCAGGTCATATAGGGCCTTGCAGGTTGTGAGGAGTTTGGATTTTCTAAGTGCTGTGGGAAACCTTTGGTGGGCTTTACGTGGAAGTGGTGTGCCTGATTCACCAGCTGCATGCTGTCAGGTAACATCATCTTTAATGCCATGCACCAAACCCACGACAGTGGCTGTTTTTACATATGGACAGGAAGAAACAGAGGCATCACCCAGAAAGCCTGAAAAATATAATGGACCAGACCCCAGAGAGTTTCCCACCCTCTAGAAGCAGTGAAGCAGTGGAGTTAATTCAGAACACACATTGAATATCCATGAATACAATTTTGCTCCTTCTCACAAAGGAAAACCAGAGCAAAGCACAAGAGAAAGGGAAATTACCATCTCAGTTTACCATTTGCTGGCCTTTTTCTATGTTCTTAAGTCTTTTGAGAACCTGTCTTGGGTCTATTTCAGCTCTTATTAGTTCTGCTGTATTCTGGGTGCCCAGTTCTCCAGGAACATTCTTCTCCATAATAAATGCTCGCATATTTGTAGAGTTACACTCGTACACTCATACACCTAGACCATGTCTCACTATGAATCATTTGAGAAGTTTTCTTCCTAAGGATATAAATCTATTAGAACTTAAAGCTCCCTTTGGAAACAAAACCTTATAATAGCAGGATATGCTATATAATTCTTTGGAAAGGAAAGAAAAACAATACTTTTTGTGGATGAAAACTAAATAATTTCAACACTAATAGTATTTCTGTTTTTAAGACCCATTATTCTTTTTCATTTTAAACTTATTTATGACAAAGATAAGGAAACAGACAGAGGGACAACCCGGGTCTCGATGCTGTGATCTATTTCCAGTCTCAGCTAATGAACATGTGCCAAGCATTCTCAGGGAGGTCTCTGGATGGGAGCCTGAAACTTCCATGTGGGTCAGTTTCGCAGAACACTGCATTTTTCCCTCTGTACCACTGTCTTGTTCTGGCTTTATTATTCTTGATCCCTAATTTGTTGCTGCTAAAATTCTTTTTTTCTAATTGTTTTTGGAAGAAAATTTTTATAGTTTTATTTTAAGAATAAATTATCATTTAGTGTTTCACATTTCAGAAAGTTGAGCAAATACTGCTGAAGCTGTTGTATTTTGGCTTCTTTCCAAGTCCCAGCCACCCTCCATATCAAGAATCCATCAATTTTAATTTAACAATTGCGTTAGTGTCCTAGTAAAGATGAACAGTGAAGAGGAGTCGAATATGAAATTTAAATGCCTCCTGTGTTCCAGCTAAGACCTTCTAGTTGCAAGGACTGAGAACGCAGATTGCTCCCTGTGAGAACTCAGACTACAAACACAGAGAGGCCTGAGACCTCAGCTTCCTGGAAGGTGGCTCTAAACCAGCACAGCGATCATTTCCAGGCTCCCCGTAGACTACTAGTTAAGGGAGGCAGTTTTCACATGGGAGACTGGAGTTTGAATTTCAGCCCTGGGGGCTTGACAAACACACCTGGCATATATGCCTATGCCCCAAATCTTGACAGGATGGAGAAATGGGGAAGGGTTTGCAGTATGACCATGTCCCATTGTGGGTATTTTCTCCTTGCTAGTGAGTGAATACACCCTTCGGAGTGGGCGGGGGGGGGGGGGGGGATCATTTCTAAGGATACTGAAGGAAAGAAAAGAAAGAAAGGCCCACGTGTGGAAAGGGCCTCAACATACAGACTGCATTTTAATGAAGAGGTTGACTTCTAGACCAGAACAGGGAAGGGTTACCCAAAGTTGCTCTGCAAGTTAGATTTAGAGAAACTGAACTGGTTAGGGAAAACAGACACAGGGAAACCAGGAAAAGTTTTTAAACAGACACAGACCTTGGAAAGACATTGGACTCACTTAAGGATTCTGTGTTTCTGCACTGTCCCCCCCGGCTGGAGTCTTAGGGCCTGCTCTATCACACATGCAAAACCAATCTGCTCCCGTGACATGGAGCATGAAAGTCCATCTCCTAAAACTTTACACCCTATTGAAAGAATATAATAGTGTTAAAGAAAAGCTAATTCTGTGATCCTTTCGCATCGGGCTACAGATGGGATGCCATTTTCAAGGGACAGTTTTTTGCCCCAGTTCCCATCAAATAGCTCCTGAAATAGGCATGATACAGCCCCCTTGAATAAAATAAAATACCTTATTTAATTGCCTGAATGACACTCGGGATTGTGCTGCCAAAGCAAGCCCAAACAAGCCCAACCAGAAGCAATATCAAGGGGGACTCAACGAGGAGGCAGCTCCAGCCCCAGCCCACACCAACTGCCGGCTCAAGCTGATGGAAATGAAAACAGGTCTGAAAAAATGCAAATGAAATCTGCAAAGGAGCTGAAGGGAGAAGAAGCCATTTCCCAGGGTAATGAACTAGCTGATTGCAAGGATGGCACCTCAGCCCGACCTCCAGGATGCCAAGAGCCGTTACATGGGAAGGACAGGATCAGAGACCATCAAGAAAAGAGGGCCTTCTGAGTGGCCACAGCCCCCAGCCCTTCTCAGCTGACTGCTGCCTCAGTGTGCCTTCTGTCTCCAGAATCCTGGGCCCATCTTAGCTTGCTTTGTGTATTTCTACGATTTGTGAAGATTCGCCCATGATCTGCTTTCTTTCTGTCAGAACAGCAACTCTCGGATCTTCTAGGAGAGTCCCAGAGAGTCCCATTTTTCATTATCAAGCGCATCTCAATTTTAACCAATATCAACCAATTATAAAAACATTGACAACCTGTACTCCCTGTGTCATCTGTTGTTGGTCTCCAAAGAGTTTAGATGAAGAAGTTTTGAATTATTCTGCTTTGTGGAGGATATTCTCTCTCTCTCTCTCTCTCTCTATATATATATATATATATATATATATATATATATACACACACACACACACACACACACACACGTACATCCTAAGTGGTAATCATTCTCCCAGCACATACATATATTGTTAGAGTTACTACAATAGAATTATCTCAGGAAAACTTGTAATCAAAGGGCTCAATAGTTAACATCATCTCAGTATATAAATCTGATAAATTCTCTACTCATCCCAGTTTTCTTTAGGATAATGGAAGTTATAGAACATATCCAGCATAGGCATCCTTTCTGAGCCTTCTTTATCCCAAAAGTTGCCTTGGTTTCTCACCCTTCTCTAATCCAAAGAGTCTCTCAGCATCATTGATTCGCAGTGGCTATTTCATCTGCTATCATCTTTTGGAAAAAAGAATTTCAGAATGAGTAGTTTATTTGGGAGATCATTTCAGGAAAGGCTACTAAATAGCTGAGGAAGTGATCCAAAGAACTGAAGAGGTCAATCAAAGGTGTATTCCAGGGTAACCGAATTAATCCTGCTGGGTAACACCAGGAGTCAGTGTAGGACAGCTGTTACAGAGTTCTCCCACCTGAGGGGCCAACCCGTGGACTACTTTTACATCAGTCCACGTCATTCATCAGCTCAGGGCTGCAGGGGGACAGTCCTACTTCTCCAGCAGCTTTGACCCAATGTACACGTGAGAATAGTGGTTTCTGACCACCAAGGAAAACCTTCAGGCAAAAAGATGCAGTTCCTGGTGGTTAGCTGTCACATGCTACAATGAAATGCCCCGAGAATGAGGTGAAGCACTGCTAAACCTGCTCTTGTAACACCCCCAGAATCCTCTCTGGCAGAAACACAAGAGGAAGAAATTTTTTTAAAAAGTTTATTTATTTATTTTCTTCCAGAACTGAGAGAGATGAAAGGAGAAATAGACAGCATCCCCAACAGGGTTTTGACCCCATGATCCACCCCTAGCCTCAGTCAACCCCAGATCATGGGATACATGTGTGGTCTGGGAAATCTCTGGTTGTAAATCTGGAACCTTCCTAAGTGGAGCAGCCTTGTAGAGCTCCAGATTTTACCACTGTGCACTGTCTAGCCCTGGAAGAACCTATTCTTCTCACATTTCCCATTTTATTTCCTTCTTCTTCTTTTTAAGAATTATTTAATTTTATTTATCACTATTATAATCTTTAAATTTGTTACAGGGCACATGTACTCACCAGAGAGTGAGCGAGAGAGAGAGAAAGCCACAGGCCTGGGATCTGAACCATGGTCAAACATGTGGGAATCCAGCTCTTTAACCACATGCCACCTGCTAGATCTCTTTATTTCCTTCTTCTATTATCAGTTATCCTTTGCTGTCTTAAGATATCCTCTGAGGAGCATACAGTCACTTGTATAAAATAAATAAATAAATAAAACTATGAAAAGGAGGTTCTTAAATGGAGAATCGGTTTGACAGTCCAGGGAAAGTTCCTAGCTGAGAAGAGACCATCAAGAGTCCCACATACCTGTGCAGATTGTCCCAGCTGAGGTGCCCCCCTGAGAGAGTGGTGAAGGCAGAACTCCAATGTGAGTTCTGATGCAGGGCTGCATTCCCCTGGGGAAAGGGGCACATTGCTTTTTTCAAGTGCATGTGCTCACCCAGAGGACATGTTCCTTGTAATTTGCATAAAGTTGGTACTGTAACAGCTGCACAACTATGCCACCTTATGTCTTAAATTTCTTAGGGTAATTGTGTCCATAAGCAATGAGCTCTTTCCAATGGTGTCAGTGGAAATAAGAAATCAAGTCCATTCAAACATCACGGTCCCTGCACTGACTGCAAGGTTTCCTGAAGGATTATACCTGGAAAAATAAACAGAAAGAGAGCCCCATCATAGGGTGAACACAAAGGGCTGAGGCAGGTATAATCCAGGTACAAACCAATAGCATGGACATCTGGGTTTTCCAGATTAGGATAGGAGGGTCTCAGTAGGTATGCTATGGGGAATTCTAAAGAGACTTTTATTGCATGTTGATGGTTTCGACTCTGTTATTGAGGATATTGTGCCAGGCCAGAGATAACACCTCCCACATTTTTTTTTTTCCACATACTCTCATTTTGACAATGGAGAGTAAAATTTGTTGAAGTGGAAAGAGCCCTGAAATAGAGGTCAAGAGGAAAGAGTATTCCTAGTTTGATCTTAAAATACTCATAACTTGGGACCAGCAGTTAGCGTAATGGCTATGTCGCTGGACTCCCACGTAGTCGACCGCGGTTCGAGTCCCGGACCCGGCGGCTTAAACTCACGCCGGGCGCGTGTGCGTGCGTGCCCAAGATCCCGAGAGGAGAATGGAGGAGAAGGGATTGCGGCGTGGCCATCCCCCCTGGGGGGTGATTTCCTGCTTTCTATCTCTCTGTCTCTCTCTGTCTGTCTGGCGAGCGCACGCGCCCTATAGCAAAAACCTCTCCAAAAAAAAGAAAAAAAAATACTCATAACTTATGAAGCATAGATTTCATAGCTTGGTATCAATCCTAGGGAAAGACTCTACAATGCAGATAGGGATTTATGCCCAAAATGTTTATGGTAGCGTTATGTGTAATAAAACAACCTGGAAACAACTGAAATAGCTGGTAAGGTATGGTGAATTAATGCAATTAATGTTTTAAAAGAATTTTAATTACCCATAAGATTAATGGTAAGTGATCAAAGCAAAATACAAAGAGAGTATATAAACATGACAGTGGTAAAGGAGTGGAAAAAGACTAAGGGGAAATGAAATGTGCCAAAACATTAGCTTTTGCTTCTAGGTAGGGAGTGATGAGTGACTTCTTTTCCTGCTTCTTATAATTGTTGTATCCTTATAATTTTCTTACAGTTAAGTCTCTTGCATAATCTGAAAAAATAGCAAAAGAAAATGTACTATTCTAGATGTGAAATGCTGATTCTCAGCTCTGATACCTGTGGAGCCCCTGAGCCTTCGTTTTATTAGCAGAGATGGCCTCACACTGGGATATGCATTGTGGAGTTTTCAGGGAGATGCCAAGGTCTCTTCCTCAAAAGAAGTCTCATTTTTGGGCAGTACCAAAACCACTGAGAAGAAGAGAGCTTTAATGATGACATATATGTTTATGATGCCTAATTCTGATTATCATTAAATCCTGCTGAGTTCATGAGGGACATTCCTTCTAAACACAATCACCTCAGAAAGCTGCAAAAACTGTTTGGACATCTGTAAGAGAGAAAACTTCTCACTAGTCATAGAGCTTATGTGTGTGTGTGTACATAATATATATATATATATATATGTGTATTATGTATATATGCATATATATTATGTACATGTGTGTATCTGCGTGTGTATATGTACATATATATAGTATATATAAACATGTATAGTATATGCATATTATATATGTGTGTGTGTGTGTGTATGTGTGTGTGTGTGTATGTGTGTGTGTATATATATGATGGGATGGCCATACTGAAATCTCTTCTCCATTCTCCCCACAGGATCTTGGGCATGCATACACATGCACCCAGTGTGAGTTTTAAGCCACCAGATCTAGGACTTGAACCACAGTAGACTACATGGAAGTCCAGCAACGTAACCACTATGCCATCTGCTGGTTCCAAGCTCACCTACATATTGCCTCATGTGGTGGTCCTTTCTGGGACACAAATTTCTTGCACCCATTCATGGCATCTCTTTTAGCTCCCTGTGGTTGCAATATTGACATCTGAACTGGGTTTCAAAGGATAAATAGGAATTGTCCTGTTCAATGGAGAAGCCATGGGGAACAGGCATTTCTGGCAGAGAATTGCATGTGTAGACACAAGAGTATGTGTACAAAGTACATTGGAACAGGAGTAAGGAGTTTCATGCGGTTATATAGGATATACAATTGGGGGAGTGGAATGAGAGTAGCAAAAGACGAAGCTAAAGAAATAGTTGAGATCAGGTAAAAGAGAACTTGTAAGTTCCACTTAGGAGCTTGGATGTTATCTTCCAGGTAGGCAGGGGTTGGGACACCTTTCAGCAAAAGAGTTACCCTGGTTTTCAACATTGGCTACTTGCGTTCTGTCATTATGAATTTTTATAATATGCGAAACCCATATTTACTCATTTCCTTTTCTTTAAAATGGGCTTATTCTTGTAAGAATAAGAGAATTTGAATATATTCTCTCGCCTTACTCAGAGACATATCATAAGCTTGACATGCTATGACAGTGATATTTTTTCAGTATGTTTAATATGATGTAAGTATTGAAATTTAAAAATTATACTTTATCTTACTTTGCATATACATATCATACATGGGAAATAATGTTATTATCCATTTATTCATTCAACAGCAATTTTGAATGTCTACTATATGTTCAAACATGAGAAACTAGTCACATTAAAGATAATAAAGATAATTCTTATAGTATCGTATTAGGTCATCAGGAAAGTCATAATGTATTTATTTATTTTTTTTTGGAGAGGTTTTTCGCTATAGGGTGCATGCACTCGCCAGACAGACAGAGAGAGACATAAGACAGAAAGCGAGAAATCACCCCCCAGAGGGGATGGTCATGCCACAATCCCTTCTCCTCCATTCTCCTCTTGAGATCTTGGGCACGCACGCACACACGCCTGGCGTGAGTTTTAAGCCACCGGGTCTGGGACGCGAACCGCGGTCAACTACGTGGGAGTCCAGCGACATAGCCATTATGCTAACTGCTGGTTCCCAGTCATACTGTATTTTTCTGTTTTTTTTTTTCTATGCAAAAATGTATCATGACTTTCCTGACGACCCAATAAAATTATCATATAGTTAAACCAGTATATTGAAAAAGCAACTATATTTTCTAAAAGGCTCGTATAATAAATGAAAAACTGGAGACAAAGAAGACTTATCAGAAGGTCCTTACAGGTCAAAATATGATGGAGGGTTGATCTAAGGCGCTGGCAGAAGAGAAAGGAAAGAGGGGACACGTGAGATATTTTTATACAGTAAAAGTCAACAGGCCTTGCTGACCAATTTGATGCATGATCTCTCCTGAGGGGTGGCAAGAGAGGAAGGCGTAAAGCCTGACGAAGTGTTTGAGTTCACATGTTCTCTTCTTTCTCTGACACCCTGTGAACCCTAAGGGAGGTTGTTTGGCTCAGCCTCCTTCAAGTGTTACTTCCTGTATTACAGAGGCCTGGAAAACTAACAACTGTATGTCCCAGGCGGCCTTGCAGTTAAATTTTTGGTTGTGACTTAGGTTCCAGCAGTGAAATGTACTCATGCAAGGTGAGAATTTGTAAGTCAGTTAAGTAGGGGGAAAGGTATATAGGGAAGCATCCATCTTTCTGGAGTAGAACTGGAAGCCACAGTATGGTTTTGGAGCTGACACTTCTGGCCAATGCTCACATCCACAAATTACATCCATATGGGTATGATCCTAGAGCCAGAAATTGGCCCAGTCGTTTTCTGATTTCTCTTCTTTCTGACTGACAAAACAGACAGCAACTGTCTTCATGAATCAGTTTGGCATCATCACTCTAGAATCAACTCTGGAGGCCCCACTGGACTCTCTCTCTCTAGCCTTTCCAATGATTTTTTTTTTTTTTTTCAAATTTGCTAGGGGGTGTGTAAGTTCACCAGAGACAGAGAGACATACACACAGAGAGAAAGTGCAAAAGGAAATTCTTTCAGTTAAGACAAAAGGGTACTAACTCCCAGGTGAGATAAATCAGAATCTCTGAGGGTGGGGCAAGAAAGTCAGTGATAGGATAGTTTTATGATGATTCCTTGTATGTAATGAGTTAATTTTCTCTTGCTGACTTAAAAATCCTGTCTTTGGCTTTTGATAATTCAATTATAACATGGTTTGGTGAAGATATATTTATATTTAATCTATTTGGGGTTCTTTGAGACTCATGGACCTGAGTGTTCATATCTTTGTCCAGATTTGAGTTCTTTGATTTCTTTAAATAACTTTTCTTCCCTTTTTTATTCTCTGCTCTTTCTGAGACTTCCATGGTGTATATATTTGTTGGTTCACTGTATGATGTGCCATAAATCCTGCAATTTTGTTTTACCCTTCTCACATATTTTTTTGTTTTTTGTTCCTCTGTATGGGTAATTTCAAATGACCTGTTTTCTAGATCATTGATTCTTCTCGATTTAATCTGCTACTGAAACTCTCTACGGAATTTTTCAGTTTATTCATTGTTACTATTATTATTTTCAGATTACTTGCATTTACCAGAGAGAAGGAGAGGGCATGGTCATGCCACAATCCTTTTTTCTCCATTTTGTCAGGATTTGGGACATGTATGCATTCATATATGGTATCCTTTTCAAGCTATGGGGACCTGGATTAGAATTGTGTTCAACCATGTGGAACGAACCCATTTTCCAATGCACATCACTTAACCACTACATTATAGGGCCAGCCCCACTTAATATGTTCTTTAGATATAGAATTTCTGTTTGGTTATTTTTTTATGCTTTCTATCTCTTTGTTGAACTTCTTGGGTTTGTGTGTGTGATTTTCTTGATTTCATTTGATCATTTATCTGTGTGATTCTTTAAACACAATTATTTTGAATTCTTTGTCAGGTAGTCTATAGATATAATTTCTTTAGGCTTGGTTACTGGTCCTTTGATGATGATGTATTTCTTTGATTATTAGTGATATTGTGGCCTTTCATTGGTATTTGCTCTTTTTTTTCTGATGTAGAACTTTTTTTTTTCCATGAAATACTCAAAGTTTAGGTTAGTGGGAAATAATTTTAATCAAAGAATTGTACATTTTCTTCCCACATATCCTGCCTTTGTATTAGGAAATGACATTGTGATCCATTTCACTATAAGTAAAATATTACAAAATATTTACAGAAAAATATGAAAAATAACTCAAATAAAAAAGGCAAGATGAAATAAACAGTTTATTTCAGAAATCTGTATTTCAATGCCACAGCACACAGAGAGTCAAAACAATAAGTAATAATAATTAAGGTCCTGCCGATCACAAATTTCCAAAGAACAGGAGAGGGGGAAGAAATGGGATGAAAATGGTGGTGTGAAAGGGGAAGAATGTTAGCAGCACTGCTTCAATAACCAATCTATTTAATGGAATATCCTCTCCTATATGCAGTAAAATCTGAACAAGGCTGCTAAACTTTAGGATATTCTTTAAACTGAAATTAGAAAATACCCTGACTGTGGAAAAAGCTCTTTCAACTAAGTTTAATAAGAGCCTCTTTTCCAAGAACCATTGTTATGAACAAAAGCCTGTTCTGGCATCAAAAGCTGCCACAGTTAGCCCTTCCATCTCTTTCATGAAAGCTTCATAAACATCATCTTTAGTCTGTACTGAGACAGGAACAGAGGGACCGGATTTGGGGGCTGCTTTGGCAAGAGGTACAGCAGAATCATCCTCTGAATTTCTTTGGGAAATAGTCAATAAGCAGCAGCCTCTTATTCTCCCGACACACCCTGAGTGCAGCGGGCACAAATCAAGTGATCTCTACCTTGGGATAAGTGATCTGTGGCTTGGCACTGATGGTTGCTTTGGTTTTCATCTCAGTGGTGGCTGCACTTGTATCATCTGCCTTGGGTTGCTGAATCAAGTTGGGTAGGGCACTTAAAACCCCTGGAGTGGGCAAGGGAGCTGGTGGGAAAAGCCCAGGTGGGGCAGGTCTAAGAGGAGCCACCAAAGGTGGGTACGCCATGCCAGGATGAGGTGGAGGGATACCTAGAGGTGCATGGGGAGATAGCCTTTGTGGGGGTTCTTAAGGTGGAGGGCCATGAGGCAGACCTGGAGATGGACCGGGGGAGGGCCAGGAGGCCAGCCTGGTGGTGGTCCTGGAGGTAAAAGTTGGAGTAAAGGTCCTCAGAGCCCTGGCATTCCAGGTGGTCTCAGGAGTGGAGAAGTTCCTGGTGGAGGCACAAGAGGAAGCCCTGTCGGTGTCCCAGGAGGCCATAAAGATGGGGCAGGAGGAGGTCTGAGAGGAAGTGGTCCTGGCATGGGAGGTGCTTGTATCTGAGAAGGAGGAACAGACTGTGGGGGAGCCTGCTGCTGTGAAGAAGTAGTGGGTGTGCCATTAGAATGAGATTCTTCGTTATGCTGTATTTGTGACTGCTTTTCTGCTTCAGAATCATCAGAATTATCATCATCATCTTCTGAAAATTCCTCTACTTCTTTTCCCTCCTCTGGGATTTCCTAACCTGCCATTCAAAGCATCATGGCTTGAAAGGTAGTTAGCTCCTCATGTTTTTCTTTTTATTTCTTGATTTTCCAGGCATATCTGCAAATTGTACCCTCAGACCTGACTTCTTCTTCATTGTTGTCTCTCTCACAATCATCCCAATATGTAAATTCATCCCCCTCACTTTCATCTGATCTGTCAGTGTCACTGTCATTAGTACTGTCATATGTTTATCTTTATCTGTATCCTCGGGATAGCCATCATCTTCAATGGTGCTGGAAATGTCATCATCATGATCCTGCTGAGCAAGTTCAGGACTATATAACATGTCTTCGTCTCATCTATGAGGGGAAAGATCTAGGGCAAGGCCTACTTTACAGCCATACATCCACAAAACCTGAGGAGGTGGTGGTGGTGAGGGGCACCAGGAAGTTTGCTGTCAGGACACAAAAGTGGAATACCATGTCCAAGAAGAGGAAGTACTGAAACTGTCTGAGTTGGAGGTCCAGAGGCTGAAGTTTTCTTAAGGATGGAGGGTAGCTGGGCCCCAGGAAGTGCAATGTCCTGGATCAAGATGTTGGAAGGAGTCTGCGACATATCTGGCAAAGGAATACTCTCCATTTCCACATGCTGAGCATTCTTGACGGCATCAAAATAGTGGCTAGGTTGAGCCCTCTCTGTTCGTATTCTACTTCTAGCTTTCTCAATTCCTTATAAATATATGGATTCTCCTTTTCATAGAGTTGTAGAATGCATTCCAAAATTTCACACAGCTTCTTACACTTGTCTTTTAGTACTTTCTTCATTTAATCGTGGTGGTTGAACTGAGTTAAACTCCATTTCATCCCATTTTTCCATGTCCTGGATAATCTGTTTAGGATCCTTCATCTTCAAAACTGCAGCTCATACCATCATGCCTTGCTTTTTGTTCTTTTTAAATTTTTTCTTCTGAGTTTCCTTTCAAGCTTGGTCTGTGGGGTTCGTAAATTTCCCACTCTTGGTGGGTGATGTTGATCTCTGTTCCTTGTTGATAATGTATATGGTTCACTTATTCACTGAAAAAAAAATCACTTCTTCTGGACTCCCTGGTTTGCAAGAAGTAGTGAGAGGATGATTCCTGGTCTCTTTTACTTGGTAGGGGCACCTTCACCTCAGCCTCTTAGTCAACCACTCAGCCACCACCATCTTGAAACCTTACATCCCTCCTCCTTCCTTATGTCACTTCCTATCCCTCAGTATATGCTCTTTTGAAGAGGTAGGCACCTATTCCAGTCTTCATAGAATGACTCTGACTTCAAGTCCTTATAAAGATACTGGCCAGCCTGGCTGGTGGAGTCTGATGGCAAGCTTACAGTTGGAGTCTTCAGCAGGATAAACTGGTGCTTGGATCAGGAAGGCCTAGTACCTCAGCCCATGGGGAAAGTATTGGTGTCTGAGACTGTAGAGAATGAAGCTAGGGCTGAAATTCACTGAAATGAACCTTAAGCTTGGGTCTGCAGGGACATGCCTGGATCTTGGGTCTATGAGGGCTAGCATTGGGTCACAGTCTACTGGGATAGATGTGGATTTACGGTGTAGGTTTACAATCTGGGTAAATGGGAGTTAACCTGGAACTAAGGCAAGCTTTGAGCATGAGTCCAAGGAGGAAGGCCTTGCATTAGGGTAGGCCAGGCCCAAGTCCACACGTATAGGCCTGGAACCTAGACTGTAGGAGCTTGCCTGGTTCTGGGGAAGAACTGGAGACTGGGCTCTAGGTACATTTTGAACCCTGAGTTGCTGGGTGCTAGCTTAGTATCTGGAGCTGTAGGTGCTCACCTGGAGCCTGGAACTATAGGGACCTGCCAGTGCTGGGGCAAGACTGGAGCCTTGATCTGTGAGGACTGGCCTGGTGGTAGGGCTCACTGGAGCAGGCCAGGTGCTGAAGTCCGTGCTGAAGTCCATGCTGAAGTCAGGTGCTTTCTTCACTTTTCTTTCCCCTCGCAGAAGGTAGCTCACTCTAAGCTGCATTTTGTGGCCTTGCAGGGAGAGAGATATGGGTAATGAGGGACTGTCCTTCCTACCCTCTTCAATGTGCCTTATTTCTGTGCTCTACCCAAATACATCTATCTCTCACTTGGCTTGCATAGCTCTTGTGAAGGTATTTTCATGCATGATGGTTGTTCAAATGATGTTTGTTAGGAAACAAGCATTAGTAACTCCCATTCCACAATATTGCTGATGCTATCTATTGTAGCCACTGTTCTCTAGTTTAAGTTACTGAGCATTTTTTTTTTTTTTTGAGAGAGAGTTTTTTGCTACTAGGGAGTATGTGCTTGCTAGAGAGACATAAAGCAAGAAAGTACACTCCAAGGTGGCCACGTCATAGTCCCTTCTCCTCTGGTATCCTCTTGGGATTTTGGACACACTCACAGATACACCTTGCGTGAGTTTCAAGCCACCGTTATGGCACTGGAACAGTGGTCAACCACGTAGTTCAGTACCTTCACTACTATGCCACCTTCTGGGCCCACCATAGCAGTTGTTGTTGTTGGTTTTTTTTTTTTTTTTTAGAGAGAGATTTTGCTATAGCACATGTGCACTCGCTGGAGAGATACAGAGAGACAGAGAGATATAAAGTGAGAAATCACCCCCCAGGGAGATGGTCACACCACAATCCCTTCTCCTCTATTCTCCTCTCGGGACCTTGAACATGCAAGCATGTGCGCCTGGCCTGAGTTTCAAGGCTGCTGGCCTGGGGCTTGAACCTCAGTTGACTACGTGGGAGTTCCCGCTATAGCAGATTTTAAAGTGTGTTCCCTGGTTTATCAGCATCGGCATCACCTGAGAACTTGTTAAAAATATGCATTGTCAGGCTCCACCCAGACCTACTGAATCAGAGACTCCAGCATTTGTGTTTTAACAAGCTCTCCAGGTGATCTGATGCTGCACAAGTTTGAGAACCATTGCTCTAGCAGTTGAATTCTGGGTTCTGCATAGGAATTGGATAGAGCTTGTTAATTCTATTCAAAGCTTCTACATGTTTAGAATTTTGGCTGCTTGATCTATCAGTGCCTGAGAGAGATGAATTAAAATTTCTCATTACATTTGTGGATTTATCTGTTTATCCTTATATATGTATTTTCAATTACAAGATGATTTATTTTGAGGTGACATTACTAAGACTGTCAAAGTTCCAAAATATTTACATTTTACAAGAACATTTTTGTTTATCATCATATAGTTATCTAATATTAGTTTTGTAGTAGAGCCCATTTTGTCTGTTTTTAATACAGCTATAATAATTTCATTTGTTGATATTTGCCTAATACGCATCTTTCTTTTTTCTTTACTTTTAGTTTTTATGTTTTTCATTTTAGTTGCATTTCTTATAAATAACATGGCTAAATTTCATTTTGATTTTTAATTTTGATATCTGTGTCTTTCGTAGGAGAAAAAGATTTGTTTACATTTATTATAATTATTGATATATTTTAATTTATTGTTCACTCTATTATGTTGTCATTTTGACTTATCAATATTTGTATTATTTTGTTTTAGCCTTTTTATTCTTGCTTCCTATTGAAATGATCAGACTTTCTTTACTTCTTTTGATTTTTATATTATACACTATTTTAAATTTTAGTGGTTACCTATAAATTTTTAACATACACACTTAACTTCATAAATTTTAAAATTAAGTAACATCTCTGCAGAATACATATTATCTTCAAATGCATGTAAAATGTTCACCAAGAGAGACCATACATTTTCTTCAAAAGATTGAAATAAATCATATTTTATTTTTCTGACCATGTGTTTTAAATTTGTAAACCATAGCAATAAGATATTCCTAAAATATCTTAAATTTTGTATGTCCCCACTTAATATATACCAAGTTTCTGCACTGTATGACCGAAACTGAATGACTAAAGGATATAGAAACACAGTAAATGGTTGTGAATGCTAGATACAGCGTGGGAAGGGCATGAATGAAGGAATAGAGTCTGAGGAAGGACATTAAGGAGAAAAATGGAGAGGCAAAGCATTAACAGGACAAAGAAATGGGGTATTATCTGTTGAAGATAACTTCATTATCGCTGGACTGGGGAAAAATGTAAACATGTTGGAATATTCACTTTACAAACTAAATGATGTGATTGAATGTATAAAAGAACTTGAAATAAGATTCTTTTAAAAAAAACCTTTTACATTGAATGATAATGAAAATAAAACCTCTAAGAGGCAACCAGAGAGTGCATAGAAATAAACATGTGCATTTAAAATAACTACAGAAGATTTCTTAGAGTCAGTGGGCTAAGATTTGGAATTGAAAAAGCAAGAAATACACACACTCAAAAGAGAAAATTAAATTAGATGATTAAAAAAACACACAGAGCAGAAATTAAAGAGAAAAACAAAAACTAATTGAGTGGGCTTATTGGACACAGAGACAGAGTGAAAGCATGACAGCATCCCCAAGGGGGGATGGCCATGCAGCAATCACTTCTCTATTCTTTTGTCAGGATTTTGGGCACACACGCAAACGTACCTTGTGTGTTTCTCAAGCCATCTGGGACTCAGACAGAGCACTAAACCATGTGGGCTCTCAGTATTCTAACCTCCACATCAAGTGTTGGCTTTGAAATTTGTTTCTTAGAAAGTATTATTTCACAATAGCTAGGACATGGAATTAACCCAAATGTCTAAGAACAGATGAGTGGATTGAAAAAAACGTTGCACATGTACACTGTGGAATACTACTAAACCATAAATGAGTAATGAGGGTGGGTAGTAGTGGGGGGTAATGGGCAGTGAGAGGATCAGAGAAAAAGAACGCATGAATAATATATTTAATAGAAACAAGAGTGAAGAGTTGTCTGTTGATAATCTGTACAGTAATGTCTGACTTGATACTATGTACTGTATTCATGCTGGGGAAAAAACATGTTGTACATTGTAAAGATATACAGTGATTAAATGTAAATGTTTTTCAAATTAAATTTTTAAAAAAATTATACAAACAAAAATGTGGGGTGTAAAAAAAGTAATGTACATTAGGATATAGAGTTTATCCTTTCCTCCAATAAATAAAAAATAAGGTATATTTAAAAAATATTATTAATATGAACTAATTTTTTAAGAATAAATAAAAAATAATGAAGAAAACGCAAATTTATAATTTAAGAAAATTTAAGAAAAGTATTATTGAAGAAGGCCAGCCATGGCAGGATGATGAAGGTGGCTGGATACCACATAAGCAACTATGTGGTCCAAGTCCTCAACCCAATGGCTTGAAAACCATACCAGAGTACCCAAAACCCTGACAGGAGACTAGAGGAAAGGGGATTGTAGCATGGACATCCTCCCGGGGGGGTGAGTACTTACTTTCTCTTTTTCTTCTCTCTTTCCATCAAGTACATGCACCCTATAGCAAATTAAATATATATATACACACATATATATGTATATGTGTGTATATATATATTTAATTGAAGAGAAAAAGATGTGTGTGTGTGTATATATATATATACACATATATGTATGTGTATATATGTATATGTATATTTTTTAATTGAAGGTAAAATGGATATTAAAAGGAAAGTAAATAACTTTATATAAATACATTCAGAAACAAAGGAAAAGGATTAGTTTTTCAAAAAGTACAGTTCACTAAAACTACCTTAAGAAAATAAAAATTGAGCTCAGACACAGAGGCACAGTGATGCTGGAGTCATAGGGAAGACAGGAGTTTTGATTCCTGAGTTGTTTGGTGCACATGTGTGTCTGTGATCCTGGCTAGCTGGGAAGGTGTCAGGGAGGATCAGAACATGAGACCCTGTTGAAAGTGCCTTTCTCTCTTGTATGAAATAAGTGAATTAACTTAAAACAAAGAAATAAAAATTGAAAAAATGAACAACCTGTATCTATGAAACAATTTCACTTAATATGCAAATACGTGTATACAAAAATACCAGACCCAGATAGTCTCGTTAGTAAATCCAATCAAAACATTAAATGAAAAATAAGAACAACCTAAGCAATTTTTTTCCAGAAAAAAAATCAAACCAAACTGTTTCAGAAAACAGAGGAGGAGAAAAATGCCTCCCTATTCAATTTAGGAGGTCAATATTTAGGCCAATAACAAAATCTGAGTTTTTACAAGAAAAGAAAACTAGAAATCAGTAAGTCAGTGTGGATACAAAAATATTTCACAAGATTTTAACAAAATTGAATTCACTGGTCCGCAAAAAATATTGAGAAAGTAGGATTTTCTCCAGAAATGTGAAGTAGAATCAACATTGAAAAACAAATCTATAAAGTTTACCCATTACTAGAATGAAGAAGAAAAAATCATGTGATCATTTTGATAGACACAGAGAAGTATTTGTCAAAATTTAACAACCATTCATAGTGAAAACAAACACAAAAAAAATCCTCAAAAACTACAATACAATGAAATTTTCTCAATCTGTTAAAAACATCTATAAGAACTACTAATATCATAGTAAATGATAAAACATTAAAAGCTTAATTCCAGGTTTGGCAATAAGGAAACAGTCTGTTCTCATGACTTCTCTTAACATTACACTGGATTTAAGTCCTACCCAGAGTGAAAGGATAAGAAAAAAAAAATGACATAAAAATGCAATTGATAGACATAAAACTGTCTTTCTTCACAGCTAACAAGATTGCTCTCAAAAGTGCTTTTCAGAGTGTTGTCCAGGGACTCCTGGGAGGCCCCTGAATCTCTTTCAGGGAGTCTATTTGATAAAAGCGATTTTCATAATAATGCTATCATATTATTCACATGGCCTCATGAGCATACAGTGCAGTTTTCCAGAGGCTACATGATGTGTGATATGGCAACAGACAGAAAGCAGGAAACAGGAATCAGAATTGAGCCATCCTCTTTTAAATCAGGCATTGAAGAGATTTACAAAACTGAAATAACTCCACTCTTCATTCTGTCTATTTTGGAAAACCTAGTTATTTTTCATCAAAATGTAGACCATAAAAATTAGGCAACTGGTGATACATGCAACAACAGGGATGAATTTCATACACATTACATTGAGCAAAGGAAGTAAGACATGAAAAAATACTTTATGATTCTATTTATCTGAAGTTCTAAAGCAGGCTAAATTTATTTCTGGTGATAGAAATCAGACCAGTGGTTGCCCTTAGTGGAAGGTCAGGAGTAGGATTTGGATAGTGAAAAACCTAGGGCACATAATTTAAGAAAATATCCATGTGCAAGCTCCTGAGTGGTTGCCTACTTCAATTTTGCATCCTAGGTATCAGAGGATGACACAGAGGTAAAACATGATGCTCTGTGAGGATGACTCACAGGAGAATGCTCCAGATTTCTGCCCAGAGACCACCCGAGTACACTGGGAAAATGTGTGTCACGATTCAGGGCTGACGGAAGCTGGAGTGGATCGCAGCACCAAGAGCCTGTTGAGGTCTCTCTTCATGTCTTTTTTGTTCATGGAAGAAATGACTACATTTACAAAACTAAACAAACAGAAGAATAAATGTGTTTCTTGGGATCAGACAGTGGCACTCCAGTAATACAAGTGGAACCACACGAAAAGGTCTTGAGTTTGCTTCGCAGGGCTGCCCTGTACATGCTGGACATGTGCTCATGTGCCTGTGATCTGTGCTGGCTGAAGCTAGAGGTGGATCAAAACATGAAGAGCCTATTGGGAATGTCCCCCCAACTCCCACTCTCAGAAGAAATGAACAATTGGGAGTCAGCAGGTGACTTGGTGGTTGGAGCACTAGACTCCCATATGGCTGACTGTGGTTCAAGTCCTGGACCTAGTAGCTTGCTTTCTCATGGCCCTGCCCCCATCTCTCTCTGGTGAACACACATGCCCTAGAGCAGCTTAAAAATTATAATAATAAATAAAATAAAATAAATAATCTGTTAAAAAAGAAAAAGAAATCATTTTAAACTATGTTTGTATCCTAAGCTCTTCATTCACTTCACCTCATTCTAGTCCTGTTTTGGTGGTGGGAAGGATTGGGATGAGGGACAGGAAAAACATTCTGGAATGACAAAAATGCTCTATCTTTTTTGGGGGTGGTAATTTCATATATATATGTATGTTAACGCTCATAAAATAGTACACCTAAAAGCCATGAATTTTATGACACATAAATTTTAAAAGTTAATTTTTTTCTTGGAAAGGAAAGTTACTGAGACCATTTTGAAGAATGAGTAAGGGGCCCAGCCTCAGTGGTATAGGTGGTAGTATACTGAACTGCAGAACTAGAAACCACACAGCCGACTACAAATTTGGATCCAGAGTCTACCTGAAAACATGACAGGTGCGCACATACCCAAGATTATAAGGAGCTGGGGGGTCAAGAGGAAAGGGATTGAGGCATGATGAGACCCGGTCAAATATGCTTCTCTCCAACTCTCACTCGCTTTCTTTGTCACATGCATGTGCCCTCTCCCATGATTAAAAGCAAAAAAGAATAAGTATGAAATTTCAGCTTACAAGATATTAAGATTAATAACCAGGCTATAGTAAACTAATTGGTAAATGCAACAGACTAGAGGTCCAGAGACAGGTCCATAGATACATGGAAACCTAGCATTTGATAAAGGTGATATTAGAACATTGGTCAGCTATATGAAAAAAAAAAGTTAGACTATATTTCATACCAGAACTCCCCCAAAAGAAAAAAAAAAATAGATTTTTAAAATTTATTTATTTATTTATCTTTATTTATTTATTTTTTTCAGAAAGAGAGGGAAAGAAAGAAACAGGCATTCCCAACAGGGTCTTTGTACTAGAATACAGCCCCAGCTCCATCTGGCCCAGATTGCAAGAATATGTGTGTGTGCCTGGTATGCTTAGGGAAGTCCTAAGTCTGTGGTATGCCTGCAAAGTACTCAGATCAACCCGGGATCCAAACCTCAGTCTTCTATGTGGCTTCCAGCATTGTAGAGCAGAGCCCTACACCTGCATTACTACAGGTGGGTCCATCTTTCATTTTTATGCAAACAGTAAAAATGTCTGTAGAATAGCTATACAAATTTATGTTTTTATCTACAATGAATTAGCAACTATTCTTCTCAAGAAGCCCTTGCAAGCATTTAATATATTATCATATTATTGTAAAGCTTTTCAATTTAGCAAATAAAAAGTTTATCTCATTTGTGTTTTAATTTCACTGAGTTTGAATATCTTTAAGTCTATTAATAATCTTTCAACTGCCTATCTATATCTGCTGTCTAATTTTCTTTTATCTTTTTCTATTGCTTTGTAGAAATTTTTTATATACCGTGGATCTTAAAACTTGGTTGGAGATTAGGTATTGCAAATAGTTTCCTCTAGGGTTTGGCAGGTGGCATGGTGGTTAAGGGCTCTGGACTCCCACATGGCCAACGGCTGTTCAAGTCCCAGACCTGGTGACTTACTTTCTCACTTTCTCTCTCTCTCTCTCTTTTATTCTCTCACTCTGTTCTCTCTCTGGTCAAATTAAAAAAATATGTAAATAAATAAAATTAAAAAAAAGAATCACCATTTATTTAAAAAAAGTTCCCTCCATTCTATGACTTGTATTTTCCCTTTGATTATAATGTGTTTTATTATTTGAATATTTTTAATTTTTAATGTAGTCAAACATATCTTTTTGTAACTTTTTTATGATTTAGTTCTTTTCCTCTTTAAATTTAATTATCATTTTCATATCAAAAACCTTAAAATGTGACTTATACTTTGGACTTTGGAATTTTAAAAAATCTGACATTTGAGGCTAGGTGGTACCACAGCAGTAACACAACTGGACCCACATGGGAAAGGCCATGTGCTCATGTGCCCGAGATCCTCACTGGCTGGAGCACTGGGGTAGGATAATGGCATAATGAGACCCTATCCAGGTGTTTCTGTCTTACTCTTCTCTTACTCTCATATCAGAAAAATAAAATAAAGACTTAAAAAAAGACTTAATTTTTTTAATGCGTATACCCTTTGACCTAGCGATTTTGTCAACCTAAATAGTCACATAGATAAACACTGAAACCTTCACATAAATGTTCAGAATACCATTAATTAGTAATTGAGAAAACTAGAAACAACCCAAGCATACATGAAAAAAAGAATCAAGAAATATAGTTGGGTACCTAACCACTATGCAGCAATAAAAAAGAACATTTAAGTCAATGGATATTAACATGGAGAAATCTAAAAAAACTGTCACTGTTGAGAAAAGCAAACTGCTATAAACATGCTGACATTTCTAAACCTCAAACACACACACAAAATAATACTACAGAGTTCTAGGGATGCATAAAAAATGTACAAATATATTGGGAACCAGCAGTTAGCGTAATGGCTATGTCGCTGGACTCCCACGTAGTCGACCGCTGTTCGCGTCCCGGACCCGGTGGCTTAAAACTCACACTGGGTGCATGTGCGTGCATGCCCAAGATCCCGAGAGGAGGATGGAGGAGAAGGGATTGTGGCGTGACCATCCCCTCTGGGGGGTGATTTCTCGCTTTCTGTCTCTATGTCTCTCTCTGTCTGGCGAGCGCACACGTCCTATAGCGAAAACCTCTCCAAAAAAAAAAAATGTACAAATATAGGGGCTGGCAGGTGTCATGGTGGTTAAAGGCACTGAACTCCCGCATGGCCAACCATGGTTTGAATGCTGGACCTGTGGAGGAGGACAGTGGCTCAATTAAAAGGGATCTAGAAGTAAAAAGCAGTAAAAACATGTCAAAGTGATACCATTCTTAATTATTGATGAGAATATGGGCTCATTTTAAAAGTCTTTGTATTTTACAGTATTTTAATACTAAAATCTTTTAAATCTAAAATGCTAAAAAAATCTGGTTTCCTAGCTCATCTCTACTACTGACTATGCTGTTAACTTAATCAAGCAGCTTCTCCATTTCCACATTTCCTCATCATGTTTCGAATGTTGGAATGATTTGATCTCTACCCTAGAGTTGATGTTTCTCTAACTCTGAGGGCTTGGGGGAAATTCTTCACTTTTCGTTAGCTCATAAGGAATGCCTCCTGATTAACTCCGGAGATCAAGCTACTTTCAGAGACAAAGGTGCAAAGTTCCCCCTTCCCCTCATCATTACAAGACTACACATTCCTTTTTTTTTGTCTGATATCTGGCCCAACTCCCCCATTTTTCCTTTGCAACAAACCTTTCTACCAGCATCCGACAACCTAGAGAAGGGTTACAAATAGAAATAGAAAAGTCCAAAGTGAATTAAAATACCAGGTTGTTGACAGGAGAGAAAAAATAGCTCCTGCTAATAACCTGATTTGACATCTGATTTATGTGGCCCTAAAAGGACAGTCATAAAAAATGTGTAAGTGAGGGAATAACACCAAGTGATTTACAAAGGCTCTGGGAATGTGGGCAATGGGATGTGGTGAAAGGGAGAGTAATAAATCTAGCCAGGGAAGCCATGCTGATCCCTTCACCCACCCAGTCCCGAGCACCCAGGGATTTTCCACTTGTAGCACTTTTCATTCAGCAAATATTTCCTGAGTCCCCAGACCATGTAAGCAATGGACAAGGCAAGGTGCATGTGCGAGTAGGAATAGATGTAAAGAAACAGAAGCCACAGGGTGTGACCCAAAATGTCAATAAACTAATTACGTGATAAACCAAACAGCTAAGCTGGAAATAAGATGCATAGTGTGTAATAAGTGGAAGTGACTAAGTATATCTGCCTTTTAGAAGGGAAAATACCAGGAAGAAGTGATTGTTTATTTCAAATATTTCAAAATCTTCACAGTAAAGAGGAAGATAATTTGGTCTCCAGAGTTTATTGGGACCAACAAGTTAATGAAAGCAAAATCTTTTCACCAAAATTTTTGAGAACTTTCTAAGCAGCAAACACTGTTCTAGGAGTTAAACATTCAGCAATAATGCAAAAGATTTACAAAGCCCCAAACCATTAGAAATTACACATCACTTGGGAGGAAGACTTATAATTTGCCAAGTAAACAAAAAGATCATTTCGAAGTTTGAAAAGTCTGATAATTACACAGGACAATGAAATAGAATGCAAGAAAGTGTGGGAGGTATGGGGAGTTTATTTAGGGAAGATGAACAGAGAAGTATCTCTGAGAAAAGGCATATGAACTGACGTTTGAATAATAATGATCTAACCTTGTGGCAATATGGGGAAGAGAGATCCAGAGAGAAAGAATGTAAGTGTAATGGTGATAAAACTGGAACAAACTTGGAATGTCTGTCTTCAAAGGACAGGAAAGACCACTGTGATGTGGTGAGTCAGGAGAGTGAAGAAGATGAGATTGGAGATACAGGCAGGGACAAAAAGATAGGCCTACTAGGCCTTCATAAGGAATGTGGATTTCATGCTAGGTGCAATGGGATCAATGTAGGTTAAGCAGACTCTGACATCCCAAACCACATCCCTTTAGCCCTGATTTAATGTCAAATGCAGGTGGATGATTAGTTTCTATACATACTCTCAATATTCCTACTAAAGAACAACTCTGGATGAAGTACACTACCGTACATCAAGACTTATACAGCTACAATAGTTAAAATGTAGTGTGTTATTAGCCCAAAAATAGACAAACCAATGGAACATAGAAAATTTAGACACAGATTCACACACATATGACCATTTGATTTATATGAAAGATGACATTAATGTACAGTATGGGAAGGATGACATTCTGAAGGTATAGATATAAATGTGAAAAGTGAAACAATAAAGCATCTAGAAAATATATAGACGACTACTTCATTACCTTAGGGTAGGTAAAAAAAAAAATTGGTATGACACATAATGCACAAACCATGAAAAGATAGGTACACTGTATATTTTTAGGTTAATAATTTATTAAAGACAACATTAATAGAAGGATTAATGTTGGCGTAATGGCTATGTCACTGGACTTCCATGTAGCCAACTGTAGTTCGAGTCCCAGACTCGGTGGCTTAAACTCACCTTGAGCGTGTGTAAGTGTGTGCCCAAGATCCTGAGAGGAGAATGGAGGAGAAGAGATTATGACATGGCCATCCCCCCTGGGGGGTGATTTCTTGCTCTCTGTCTCTGTCTTCCCCATGAGTGCACATGCCTTGAAGCAAAAACCTCTCCCCCCAAAAAGACAATATTAATGGGAAAAGTAGAAGATATTTATAATATATATCTGACAGAAGATTATCCAGAATATATAAAAACTTCATTCACTAAAAATATAAGGAAAAGACAACTCAATAGAAAAAGTGACAAAAAGCCTTAAAGAAACTCTCTATAATCTGTTGATGATAACGTGTTTCATATCCTCAACTGGATTGGTGTGAAATGTATCCATGTTGGGTAAATTCAACTTACAAGCTATATAATGCATAGTGATTAAATGTATAAAATAAGTTAAAATTGAAAACAATAAATAAATGATGGCAATGGTAAAAAAAAAAAAAAAAAAGAATGTCCAAATGATCAAAAGAAGTACTCAACATAATCACTAACTATACTTTTAGAGAAGCACAAATTAAGACTAATGAGGTATTATATACCCACCAGAGTACCTAAATTAGAGAAACCTGTATTGAAAAAAAAAAAAAAGTTGAAGGGAGAGAGAGAGATTTGGAGGGGGGAGGGTGGAATCCTCTTATTCCAGTTTCCTCTTCTAACACTGTATCTGAGAAAAAGTATGAAAACAGAGGTATGCAAAAGCCCCAGGGCAGCAAAAGTCATAGCAAGTTGAAGGAGGTGGATGTGGCTGGAGCAGAGAGCCTGGAAAAGAAAAGTGGGTGATGAAGTGGGTTTGGAGCATGAGTAGAGCAGGCAAGGCCTTGCAAGTAAGTCTTTGAAGAGTTTATAAGCAAAGGGCAGGCCTGTCATTAGCCCACCCTCCCATGGTCTCCTTGTGCCTTGTATATTCAACATTAAAAAAATTTTCTTTTATTAGTAAAAACATATGATTGAGAGGCTATGTATTCCAGGCCAAGCAACGGGAGTGATTCTTTATCACCAGTGCTCTTCAGGGCCCAGCCCAGATCTACTTCTTCTTTCACTCTACATATTCTCCCCATGATCTCATTCATACTCATGACTGTAGTTACTACTTTCGTATTGACTATATGGTGACCAGTCTTCCAGGTTTGTCTCAAACCAAGGGGACACAGAACTTTCAGTGCTAAATTCAGGAAAGCAAACAAAAATGAGTTGCTCACCTTAGGGCTGACAACTCCCAAACACATATTGCATGATTTTACAAGTCCCATGTACTTGTCTGCAAGATATCCCAGTTGATGTTCTGTGCCTATCTTAAGTGTATCCTGTCCAATCCTGAACTCATGATCCCTCCCAAACTCTTCTCTTATAATTTCTTATTCTCAGGGAAGAGCACTTCCTGTTACCCTGATGTCCAAGTCATCTCTAGCACATTCTCCTTCCTTATTGCCACATCCAACCACATCAGTCATATCATGGATATTTCTTACTGCATAACAATAGATCTTTTTCTCAAGGAGGTCATGTTCCAATTGAGGAAAATAGACAATAAACAAGTACGTAAAAGTAACACTACTTAACATATCAGTGCTTTGAAGAAAGATTAAAATGGGGTAAAAGAACAGAGATTGACAGTGAAGTGAGTGGCTCTTGGAGATGTTCAGGGAGGATGTCTCTTAAGCTAAGACATTTGATTAGAGCCTAGAATAAGGTGAGAGAGAAAGCCATGCAAAGATTCATGGGACGAATGCTCCTGGCAAAGAGGACAAAGGCCCTGAGCATTGTGTAGGCATGATAAGCCGGCCAGTGTAGCTAGACTAGAATAGCATAGACTGACAAAAAATGATGTCAGAAATGATAAGACCAGATTTTATTTGGCTTTGAGGGCCACTGTTAAATCTTTAGCTTTCAGTAAATCTGAAATGGGCAACCATTAGAAAGTTTTTAAAGGAATGTCATACTCTGATTCATGTTTCAACAGAATTACGTTGTAAAGAGGAACAAAGGTAAACCACAGGGATAGTAGTTAGGAGCTACTGCTATAATCCAAGTAAAAGATCATAAAGTTTAATGAAAGACAAAGAGGTAGAAATGATTGAGTTGAACTTATTTCAGTCCTTGCTTCAGCAGCACATATACTAAAATTGAGTTTATTTTAAAGTTATAGTAGACAGAAGATGCTAATGGATTTGATGTTGGGTGGGTGAGAAATAAGAGTGAAAGATGTTTCTAGCATTGTGTTAAATGCAGTCACCTCTAACAATTTCCATTGCCACCAGTCTGGTCCAAAGCATCTCATCTCTCACTGGAACTTTTGTAATTGATAATAACTTTCTGGTTGTCCATCTTCATCCCTCCTTCCCCTTTCTGAATCATTCTATGCAGCACAATCAGTGTGATTTTAATAAAAATTCAGGACTGATTTTATCACTTCTCTGCTCATTCCCCTTCAGTGATTAAAACAGAACTCTGTGATTCTCCTTTGTCACTATGATCACCAGTAATTAATTGTAGAATCAGCTGTTAATGTCTGTTTTTCCCATTAGAGTGAAAAAATCCATAAAAGTGTCAACTGTGCATATTTTGCCTATTGCTGTATTCCTAGCATCTAGCACAGTTTTTTGCTCAGGTTAAGTGTTAGATTTTTTTTTTTAGGTAAATGATTGAATACTTGAAAATTGTGGTTTATATATGAAGTCAACAGACCAATAATCTCAGTTATGCAATAACTCGCAAAGTGTTTGACTCATGCATTCTTCCTGAAAAATTACTCCAAGATCTACTTCAGCCAACTGAAAAAAAAATGAATAAAAATTTAAAACTCATAAATAGTAGAGTCATGGTGTGGAAGAACTGGTAATGAGCAACTGAAAGCATTTAAGCACATAATTTATTCTAAATAACTGTGGTAAATATGGTTATAAAACAGAATGAAAGTGTCATAAATTAATTCTTGAAAGAGAAGATTTTTAATTTATAAAATTAACAACAATTAACTCGGTAAAATTATCATATTATACCAGTTAAAATTGGTGCAGCAGGTAAAATAAGGATGGAAAATGATTTATTGTCCATCTTCATTGAAGGTGGTAAATAGTTACAGATGTATTCAGAGTATAAGCTCAAGTATATTTTTGACAAAAATAAAAGTAGAGATTTCTGCTTCTGGTTATAACAGAATACCTTGTATTAGATTAACTTTTCAGTGAAGAACAACTATAAATTCTGGATTAATGCCAGAAATAAATCCAGCCATTTGAAGCCAAAAGAGAACAACCAAAGCAGTCAGGACTTGAGAGCATAAGATCTTAGAGAGAAGAGGAACACACTGAAGCCCTATAGTTATCGTTTTTCCCCACTGGGGCATTTTTCTGATTCAGGGTATGAGACAGACCCAGAGGAAAAAAAAAAAAAAAAGGTAGCTTAAGCTCATGCTAAGCAGACTTTCAGCAGTTTCATGGCCCTGAAAGCAGAAAAATTGGAATTCAGACATAGCAAGGAAATCCTAGGCTTTCAGCTGAAACACCTGAAGAACTGTACTTACAGATTGAGACAAGCCATAAATAAATCAGGCCTTGTAATTCCTGAAAAACTCCTTCAAAATTTCAATCCATCATTTGATTTGCTCACACTCATTTTTCAGAAAGAAAAGAAAATCAGTGGAGTAAGATATTACGTTCAAACCTCTAGCATGTTTTACTTAATAAATATTTTCAGTGTTGATTGAAAATTAAATTGCATTTCAGAAAACAGGAGAAGAACAAAGGAGACACAGCCATTGGTAATTTAGTTAGTTGGAGTTATCTAGCAGGAATTTTTCAGAAATATGACATATAGTCAAGATAACAGATGAAAAGGTGAGAATTTGACCTGAAATCTATTTTAAAAAATCATTAAATAGAAATTATGGGGCTGAAAAATACAGTAACTGAAATTAAAGGCTCAATAGATGGATTTCACAGCATATTAACCATTAATTAGAAGCAACAAATAGGATTCATTGATTAAAAGATAGACCAGTAGAATATGTGAAATGAAAGCCAGAGAGAAAAAAGAAATGGAAATGGAAAAGATATTTGGGTGCAAAAGATATATTGGGAAGGTTGAAAAAGGCCCAATATAAAACAATTTGTATCTTTAGAAGGTGCTGAAAAAAAGTGTGGGAAAAGATATATACATATCTATAGATAGATATATAAACATATATATGTTTTTGCCATAAGGTGAGTGTACTCATTGGAGAGAGAGAGACAGAGACAGAGAGAGGGAAAGTGAGAAATCACCCTCTGGGGAAATGGCTATGCTGCAATCCCTTCTCCTCCATTCTCTTCTTGGGATTTTGAGCACACATGTACATGTACCTGGCATGATTTTTAAGCAACCAGGTCCAAGATTCAAACTGTGGTTGACCATGTGGGAGTCCAGTGCTTTAACTACCATATCACCTGGTGGTCCTGGCAAAAGCAATATTTGAAGTAATACTGATTGAGAACTTTCCAAAGCTGTCAACCACAGATTCATGATGAGAAACATTTCAAACACACACACACACATACACACACACACACACACACACACATACACACACACATGCATTTCAGAGTAAACATGAGCATCAACTTATCATCAAGAACAAAGCAAACTAAAGGCACAGAACTTACACCTTTATACAGAAACCTAGAATTTTATAGCCAGACAAAAATATCTTCCACTAATTAAGGCAAAAAAGTATTATTTTATTAATAAAATCTGAAAAAAATTCATCTGAAGATTTGCTCTGCAAGGAAGACTAAAGAAAGTTCTTGAGACTAAAGAAAAATAATACTGGATGGAAAATCAAATCTACATGGAGGGATGATAGGTGCTCAAGATGTAAATACATAGGTAAATATAGAACTTTCACAATTTTAATGTCTTTAAAAGATAGTTGACCGTTTAAAGTATAATTAATTATATATTGTAGGATAATAACACATGCAGAAATAAAATGTACAACAATGGCAACAGCCAAAAAGGTGGAAGTAAATTGAAGGATAGTCTTCTAAGGGAGATATAACATATGAGAAATAATATATTGAATCGTTGGAAAAGTCATGACATATTTTTCTATGCAAAAATGTGTCATGACTATCCTGATGACCCAATAGTAATTTACGTAGAGTACATTAAATTAAGAAAACAAGTAATTCCTAGTATAAAATACCAAATAGAGTTACAGAAATATAGAAGAAATAAAATGGAATTTGAAAAACAATTCCCAATTAATCCAAAAGCATGACAAAAAAGGAGAGAAAATAGTTCATCTTTAAAAATATGTGACTTTGGGGGAACCAGCAGTTAGTGTAATGGCTATGTCGCTGGACTCCCATGTAGTCGACCACGGTTCGCGTCTCGGACCCGGTGGCTTACAACTCACGCCGGGCGCGTGTGCGTGCGTGCCCAAGATCCCGAGAGGAGAATGGAGGAGAAGGGATTGCGGCGTGACCATCCCCCCTGGGGGGTGATTTCTCGCTTTCTGTCTCTATGTCTCTCTCTGCCTGTCTGGCGAGTGCACGCGCCCTATAGCGGAAAAAAAAAAAAAAAAAACCTCTCCAAAAAAAGAAATATGTGACTTTGGGAACCAGCAGTTAGCGTAATGGCTATGTCACTGGACTCCCACGTAGTCGACCGCGGTTCGCGTCCCAGACTCAGTGGCTTAAAACTCACGCAGGGCGCGTGTGCGTGCGTGCCCAAGATCCCGAGAGGAGAATGGAGGAGAAGGGATTGCGGCGTGGCCACCCCTCCTGGGGGGTGATTTCTCGCTTTCTGTCTCTATGTCTCTCTCTGTCTGTCTGGCGAGCGCACGCGCTCTATAGCAAAAACCTCTCCAAAAAAAAAAATGTGACTTTTAAAAAAATCACATAAGGTAGATTTATATGCAATGATATTAATAATTATATTAAATATAAATGGCATTAACACTAATTAAAAGATAGAGATTGGATATGAAAAACAACAATCAGTAATGTTCACATTTTAAATAGAAAAATAGGTAGCTCAGAAATAAAAAATTGAAAATGAGATACTATGCATATACTAATCAAAATAACCTGAAGTGCTTACATAAATGATAGAACTGATATTAGGACAAGATATTATCAGAGGTAAAGATAAACATTTTATAATTATCTAAATGCCAATCTATTAAGAAAGTATAACAATAAATGAGTATGTATCTAATAATAGAGTTTCAAAATGAATAAGACATGATCTGGTAGAACTAAAAGGGAACAGTGAGTAATTACAATTATTGTTGGAAATTTTAACATTTCTCCAACAGTCACCGATAGAAAACTTAGACAAATTTTTGTAAGAATACAGAAGATTGAAAATCATTATTTATCCAAGTACACTAATTGAAATGTATATGAATCAATAACTACAGAAGAACTTTTTTTCCAAGAGCACATGGCATAGCCACCAAAACATGCCATATACTGAGCCATGAAAACAATCCATTTGAATTTCAAAGGACTGAAATTTTGCACAAAAGTAATTGGACTACAATAAAATTTAGCTATAAAACAAGATATCTAGCAAATCCACAAATGTTTGTAAGCTAAGCTGCACATTTCTTTCTTCTTCTTCTTCTTTTTTTTTTTTTTTTTTTGAGAGAGAGATTTTCTGCTATAGGGCATGTGCACTTGCCAGAGAGATAGAAAGAGAGAAAGTGAGAAATCACCCCTTAGAGGGGATGGCCACACCATAATCCCTTCTCCATTCTCCTCTTGGGATTTTGGGCATGCAAGCTCATACACCCTGGATGAGTTTCAAGCCTCTGGGTCTGGAATTTGAACTGCAGTCAACCGTGTAAGAGTCCAGTGCCTTCACCACTATGCCACACGCTGGCCTCAAGCTGCACATTTCTAAATAATACAAGAATCAAAGAATTACAGACAACTTAAAAAAATATTTTTGGACTAAGTAATTATGACAATAAAACATAAAATTTATGAATTAAACTAAAGCAGTGCTTTGAGAGAAATGTTTATTTCTGAACTCTAAGTTGTTTCACTCAAATATGTAACTGGCCAATAAGAACATGGAAAGGGGGCCAGTAGATGGTCCAGTGGTTAAGGGTGCTGGTCTCCCTCATGGCTGGAGACCATCATCTCCCTCAGTTTGAGTCCCAGACCTAGTTGTTTGCTTTCTCACTTTCTCTCTCTCTCTTCCCCTCTCTGGTCAATTTAAAATAAATAAATAGATAAATAAACAAACAAATAAACAAATGAAAAAAGAGCATGAAAAGATGATCAATAACTTTAGTCATCAAGAAAATGTGAATTAAAATCACAAGGAGATACTACTAGATACCTACTAAAAAGCTAAACTTTAAAAAACTGTTAATGCCAAGTTTTAGCAAAGATGTGGTACAGCTAGATCTTTCATGCCATGCTGATAGGAGTATAAAATAGTGCAATAGTGCAATAACTTTAGAAAACATTTTTCTTTTCTTCTGAAATTATACATAGGTGTATTGTATGGCCCAGTAAATGGATAAAGAAATACTATAAAACATTTTATGGAAATAAATTTGACTTCTTGGATGAAGTGTACTCAATTCCTTGAATTATGTCAATTACCAAAATGAACACAAGAATAAATGGAATACCTGAATAGCCTTTTATCTATTAAATAAATTAAACTTTTATTTGAATACATTATTGTAAAGAAAATTCCAGACTCAGATGGCTTCAGTAGTAAATTTTAGTTAACATTTATGAAAGAACTAATGCCAAGGGGGCTGGATGATAGCTCAGTGATAAAATATGATGTTCTGTGAGTCTGGGCACATGGGAAGATTCCAGATTTACACCTGGAGACCTCCCTGAGTATGTGGGCACACATGAACCTATGATTCAGGGCCAGCTGAGGCTAGTGGGAGATCATGGCATCAGGACTCTGTTGGAGGTCTTCTCTTTTTGTCTTTTTCATAGAAAATAAATAAATAAATAAATAAATCTTTCTTAAAACTAAAAAGAAATACTGCCAATCTTACCAAAACCCTCCAAAATAGAAAGAAATACTTTTCAAATCATTTATAAAGCTAGCATAACCTTGATATCAAAATCAAAGACATTTCTAGAAAAGAAAATTAAGAAACAATATCCTTTGTGAAAAAAACAAAAAATTTAATTAAATATTAAGTAGCAAATTTAATTCAGCAATGTATGTGGATTGTATATATATATATATATATATATATATATATATATATATATATATACAGGCTTACCTCATTTTATTGTGATTCAATTTATTATACTTTGAAGATATTGCACTCTTTTATAATTTGACATCTTGTGATAACCCTGCACTGACCAAGTATATTGGTGCCATTTTTCTAACAGAATGGGCTTCCTTTGTCACATTTTGGTAATTTTTGCAATACTTCAAACTTTATTATTGTTATTGTTATTATATTATTATTAATCTGTATGGTAACCTGTGATCAGTGATCTTTATTATTGTAATTGCTTTGGGACACTACAAAGGGGTACCACAAACCATCCCCCTATAAGACACAAACTTAATTGATAAATGTCATATGAATTCTGTTCACCAACCAGCTAATCCTTTCTCTCTCTCACTCTGCTCAGCCTTTCCATTCCCTGAGACAGAATACTGAAATTAGGCCTGTTACAATGGCCTTTGAAGTGTTCAAGTGAAAAGAATAGTCACATGTCTCTCACTTTAAATCAAAAGCTAGAAATGATTAATGAAGAAAGAATGATTAATGAGGAAGTCTTATAAAAAGTCAAGATAGGTCAAAAACTATCTTGTGCCAAACAGTTAGCCACATTGAAATGCAAAGAAAAAGTTCGTGAAAGAAATTAAAAGTGCTACTTTAGGAAATAATAGGAAAGGGAACAGCCTTATTGAGGATAGGAAGAAAGTTATAGTGCTCCGGAGTCTCTACTCTGTTTCATTGGTCCTCATGTCTATTTTTGTGCCAATACCATGCTGTTTTGGACATAAACCTCAAAACATACAGCCAGCTCATCTTTGACAAAGGGTACCACTCAATCCAGTGGGAAAAGGGAAACCTCTTTAGTAAATGGTACTGGAAAAACTGGGTATCCACCTGCAGAAAGATGAATCTGAACCCTTATCTGTCACCATTAACAAAAATCAACTCAAAGTGGATCAGAGATCTAAACCTAACACTGCAAACTATAAAACTACTGGTGGAAAACACTGTGGAAATACCGAGAGACACTGGGGTAAGCAAAGACTTCTTAAGCAAGACCCCCAAAGCACAGACAGTAATCCCCCAAATAGACAGGTGGGATTACATCAGATTAAAGAGTTTCTGCACAGCAAAGGACGCTGTAATTAGTGTGAATTGACAACCCTCAGGATGGGAGAGAAGTTTTGTTAACTGTGCTTCAGATAAGGGACTGATAACCAGAATACACAGGGAACTCAAGCAGCTTACCTGGAAGAAAATGATTCACCAAATTAAAAGATGGGAAAATGAGCTGAATAAACAACTCTCTAAGGAAGACATATGAACAGCCAAAAAGCATATGAAAAGATGCTCAACATCTCTCATTGTAAGGGTGATGCAGATCAAAACCACAATGGGACACCACCTAACCCTAGTCAGAATGGCAAAGATTAAAAAAATAATAATGATAAGTACTGGAGGGGTTGTGATGAAAGGGGAACACTCCTACACTGTTGGTGGGAATGTAAATTGGTCCAGTCACTGTAGAGAAAAATATGGAGGTTTCTCAAAGACCTTCAAATAGAACTACTATATGATCCAGCAATTCCACTCCCGGGTATCTACCCGGGAGTGGTAGGACAGGAGAGCATTCGGTCAGAAAAGCACTTGCACAACTATTTTCATTGCAGCATTATTCCTGATTGCTAAGACATGGAACCAACCCAAATGTCCACAAACAGATAAATGGATTGAAAAATTGTGACACATATACTCCATGGAATATTATTCAGCCATAAAAAAAAAAAAAAAAAAAAAAAAAAAAAAAAAAAAAAACAAGAAGGCCCTGGAATTTGATAGAAAGTGGACGAATATGGAAGATTTGTGCTGAGTGAAGCAAGTCAGGCTATGAAAGAGAGACATTGTATGTCTCCACTTAACATACACCGATTGCACTCTATGGTAGAGACTGAAAGACTGGAGAACATAAAAGTATTAAAAATTGTAATGGACACTAGAAACAAAGTGGAAAGACAGTGTGGGAGGGGAAGAGTGTAGGAAATCTGGGGGGGAAATGGAGAGGTAAGACACTTGTGGGACACAGATAAAATTTATTATCTGTTGACGAGGATGTGTATGGTGGTCTCAACTGAGCTGGACTGAGGTGTATATCATGCTGGGTAAAGTCTCTTCACAATCTAAATGATGTATAGTGATTTGATGTATGAATAATAATGAAAAATAAAAAAGAAAGTTATAGTGCTCTAAATAGAATATCAAATCAGCTACAACCTTCCCTTAGGCCAAAGCCTACCGCAGGGTAAGTCTCTAACTTTCAATTGTATGAAAGCTGAAAGAGATGAGGAAGCCTCAAAAGAAGAGTATATAGCTCACAGAGATTGGTTTTTGAAGTTCGAGGAAAAAAATCCACCTCCATAACATAACATAACATGGTAAGGCAAAGCAGCAGCAAGTACTGATGCAAAAGCCGCAGCAAGTTATGTGGAATATCTAGCTAAGATAAATTGTGAAGGTGGCTATGTTAACCAATACTTTTTTTTTCTTTTTTTGCCATAGGGCATGTGTGCTCACCAGACTGACCAGAGAAAGACAGTGAGAAATCACCCCATCCAGTAGGAATGGTCACTTTACAATCCCTTCTTCATTCTCTTCCTGGGATTTTGACCACACATGTGCCCAGTGTGATTTTCAAGCCACCAGGTTTGGAACTTGAACTGTAGTCATCCAAGTGAAAGTCCAGTGCCTTAAACACCACACTACCTGCTAGTCAACAAATTTTTAATGTAGATAAAACAGCCTTATTTTGGAAGAAGATGCCATATAAGACTGTCATCCTAGAGAGAAGTCAATACCTGACTTCAAAGCTTAAGGACAGGCTGACTTTCTTCCTAGGGGCTAATGCAGCTTTAACTTTAAGTTGAGACCAATACTCATTTACCATTTAGAAAAGCCAAGGACCCATAAGGTTTTTGATAAATCTACTTTGGGCTCAAAAAATGTGACAACAAAGTTTACATAACAGCTCATCTGTTTACAGCATGACTTACTAAATATTTTAAGTCCACTGTTAAGATCTATTGCTCAGAAAAAAAAAAGATTTCTTTTCAAAATATTATTGCTCATTGACAATACACTGGTCATCCACAAGCTCTGATGGCAATGTAGCAGAAGATTAATGTTTTCATGCCTGCTAACTCAACATTCCTTTAAGTCTTATTCTCTAAAAAATATATTTGTAAGGTTAAAGCTGCTATAGATTGAGATTCTTCTGATGGATCTGGATATCATACATTAAAAACTTTCCAAAAAGGATTCATCATTCTAGATGGCATTCAGACCTTTATGATTCATGGAAAGAAATCAAAGTATCAACAATAACAAGTGTTGGGAATAAGTTGATTCCTCCCTCATGGATAACTTTGAAGACTGCAAAACTAGTAGAGGGAGCAACTGCCAATGTAGTAGAAATATCAGATGAACTAGAATTAGAAGTGGAGCTTGAAGAAGTGATTGAATTCCTGCAATCTCATGATGAAATTTAAACAAATGATAGGTTGCTTCTCATGGATGTGCAGAGATTTTTTTCTTTTTTAAGTTTCTTTCTTCCATAATTTAAGTTTCTTTCTTCCATGAGAGACAGAAACAGGAACCCTCAACAGGTTCTTACTGTGTGGTCCAGTCCCACCTATGCCAGCAAGAGTCTAGGGTGCATATATGCATGCTTAGTACATATAAAAAGACCTTGGGGATATGAATTTGGCATTTCCCCCATGGCTCAAACATCACAAGTGACACATTACTACTGTGACACTGTGGCTAGCCCAGAGAGTGATTTCTTGAGATGAAATCTACCCCTGGTAGAAATGCTATGAACATTGTTGAAATTACGACAAACAAATTAGAATATTACATAAACTTAGTTGATAAGGAAGCTTCAGGATTTGAGAAGATTGATTCAAATATTGAAAGATCTACTGTGGGTTGAGTGCTTTCAAACAGCATTGCATGCTACTGAGAAATCTTTCAGGAGAGAGAGTCCATAGATGTGGCACAATTCATTGTTGTTTTATTTTAGGAAATTGGCACAGCCATCCCAGCCTTCATCAGCCACCCACCCTGATCAGCCAGCAGTCATCAAAATCAATGCAGGATCCTCTGCCAGCAAGATTACAACTCACTGAAGACTCAGATGACTGTTAGCATTTTATAGCAATACAGTATTTTTCAATTAAGATATGGGCATTTTTATACATAATGCCATTGCATACTTAATAAACTACAGTATAGTATAAACATAACTTTCACACCAGGAAACCAAAAAATTTCTGTGACTTGCTTCCTTGTGATACTTGCTTTATTGTGGTGATCTGGAACTGAACCCTTAGTGTCTTTGGGTTTCAGATCACCATAATATCTCAACATCTTTGAGATATTTCTGTACATATGTATATAAAATGAGCAAAAGTACTTGACTACAGTAACAGAATTTAGAAAAGATTGGCTTGGAAGTAGCACTGGTAAATTCTCTGGAGTTATGGAAATATTTTCTATATTGTTATTTTATATACATATCATTTCACTTCAGATTATTTTTACTTCAGAAAAAGAGAAAGGTCTAGATGGTGGTAAAGAAGTAAACATGATGCTCTGGAAGGCCCATCCATGAGGGAAGGCTCCTGGTGCCAGTCCAGAGGCCTTGAGTATATCAGGCATGCATGGGTCTATGTGTAGAGCTGGCTAAAGCTAGGAGTGGATTCTCTTTCTCCCCTTTTTCTTGGAGGAAATAAATAAGTAAACTTTGAAAAAAAAAAGAATATAAAAAGAGCATAATAATATCAAAGACATTTTAAAGGTAAATATATGCTAAATAAATACAATTTATGATAAATGTCATATTCTTCCATGAAGATACAGAATCTCTAAATCTCTATGTACTTAATATCACAGCTTCTTTTAATGAAAGACATGAATATAATTTTTTTAATAAAGCAAAGAATATATCTTTAAAGCAACAATAGATTCTATGAATAAAAATTCAATTGAAATTGTAGAATCAAAACCAATCTAATAACTAAAATTAGGAACTCAACAGATAAAATTAACAGCAGGATTACCTAGTCAACATTGTACTGGAGAAATAAGATTTGACACTTCAGGAGAGAACTTTGAATAGGTCACCATTACGAATTAATTTGAGGGACCAGCAGTTAGCATAATGGCTATGTCGCTGAACTCCCATGTAGTCAACCGCGGTTCGAGTCCTGGACCTGGTGGCTTAAACTCAAGCCAGGCGCATGTGTGTGCGTGCCCAAGATCCCAAGGGCAGAATGGAGGAGAAGGGATTGCAGTGTGGCCATCTCCCTGGGGGGGGGTGATTTCTCACTTTCTCTCTCTCTTTCTGGCAAGCATACGTGCCCTATAGCAAGAACCTCTCAAAAAAAATTAATTAATTTGAAAGACACATTTAATAGAGTTAAAAACATCTGTATCTTGAAAATTACCATGGGGAAAAATAATGAAAGCAGGGATGGTCTATAGGAAATAGCTAGGAAGGATCAAATGCAATAAACATAACAGGATAAGAACAAATGAATATATCAGTTATGACAAGAAATATAAATAATTTAAGCTCTCCAATTAAAAACAGATGTTTGCCTTAACAATATTTATACTGCAAAAAACATTGGAAACATGCATGTTTAACAATAGGAAAAGGTTGTGTGGCTGATGTTTCACCCCTTCTGCTGTAATTAACATCAGTGTTAACAAAACTTTTTAATGATATCAGAGACATCTATGTTAAAATACTCAGCAAAAAAGGACTTACAAATCTTATGCAATATCATGATATCTAACCACAGAATTTTATAAAAACAAAGTAGAAAAATAATTCCAAACATTAACAGCAGTTGTCTACATTCAAGAGAATTTTTTCCATTTGTTATTTATTCTTCCTATAAATACATATGGCTCCTTTTGTGGAAATGGGTTGCTTTTACTTATAAGTTGTTTTTCATCACACAAGTTTTTTTGTGGATATAAGAGTGATCTATAAGTAAAACAAAAATAAAAATTACCTTTGCTGACCTACTCTCTTCCTATTCTTATGCTAGTCCCTTATGTAGAACTGATTATTGTTGTTTTTTTTTCTTCTGCCTTCCTGATCACTCTCGTATATTACTCTGATAATCAGAGATAGTGCCTAATAAAACTAGAAACAGTAAGTTTTGCTGTAAAGTAACATCTACTCCTGGTGGAGATATTGTGAAAATTGTTGGAGTTACACTGAAGGATTTAAAATACTACATAAATCTAGTTGCTATAAAATGTTATAACAGATATGTCTGTATAGTAGAGGGTTTGAGTCAAGTGAAATACATTTCTTTTCAAGTTTAGGTTCTATTATAGATTATTAAGAATCCACTAAGAGGAAGAGTATGGTTCAGTCCAGAAGTTGAGGTGGGCTATGAATAGGTGGAGGACAGGGTAAAAGTCTTCTTAGCTGGTGTGAGAATTATAATATTAGGGAAAATAGGCAGTGAGCAGTTCAGCTGGAGAAAAATACGGGAAGGAAAGAATAGGGAAAGAAGTATATGTAGAGACATCAAGACCAGATTTCAGAGGGCTTCGAATGTCTGGTTTGGATATCAGGAGTGTATACTGGTGTTTCTTCAGAAATTCTCTAGTCATTGAATTGGCTGCAACTGAGTTTAGTTTTCTGGTTTATAAAATGGGAATATGAGCTACACGAGAATTACATTAGATGAGGAATGTGCTAACACTGGGGCGTATGCATTGATACCACAGTTGAAGGTTGAACAGGAGGAGAAACAGCACTGGAGCCTGGAGCCCACGAAGCTGCCTTGATGACTTCCCTGTTGACATTTGTGGAAAACATGCAAAGCTCACTCTGGCTTCCTGTGACTAGAAAACCCCTAGCCTGCACTGGCAACCACATCCTTGGGAGGAGCAAACTCAGTTTTCTGAAGCCCGAAGGCAAGCATTGTCTCTGCATCCCTAGAGAACTGAACACATGATTTGGTGTAGTTTCGTTAAAAACACAATTGCTGTACACTTAACCATTTATTTTTCAAGGAAAACATAACATTAGCTACTGTACATGGGTATGTAACTCATCTCTTTTAATTAGATGCTAATTAATGACTCACTTGCTTTAATCATATCAATCTGGTAATACTATTTATGCCCCACAGAATAATGAACTACTTTATAAGAAATGAGCGTGGCACATGTTGACATAGGAATGCATCCAGCCATAATTCGCTCTGGGTAAATATCCCACCCAGACTTGGATTCCGAACAATTTGCAAGGGAACGCTCACATGACACATGGGGGAGAGAGGGAGAAACTACCATACGGAGGGAGAGAGAAAGGAACAGGAGGCAGAGAAATGCCATGAAGGAGTTTTTTCCTCCAAGGATGGGCCTTTGACCTGGTCACTTTTATCCTAGAGGTGAGCTAGAGATCTGTATGAGGGAGTCTAAGGAAGGATTTTCCTACTTATACAGCACCCAAAGGAGCTGCTTCCTGGGTGAGGGAGAATGTGGCAGACAGGTGGCATGATTCTGAGGCATGCCTATATGCCCTGCTGGGTCCAACCAAGCTGATAGAATGGGAATGGGGGGTTAGACAGGATGGAAGGAACCAATGTGAGCAGGAAAGAGACAATTCTCAGGTTGTTTCCCAGTGAAGATGAGCGGGCAATGTCCAAATACATTTAGTGACACTGGGCATATCTCAGACTGGCTATAAGAACTGATAGGGTCCAAGTCAGGTATTGGGGATGAATGTAATGGGGGTAAGAGGCAGCCTCAACTTGAGGGATTGATGACCTTGAGGTCAAGTATGAGCAGCATCACAGCTCTGAGAAATGGACCCCTGCCAGGGCAGGGGGTAAAGAACTGTGTTCCAACTCTAAGTGGAGAGGATTGGCAAGACATAGCCAGCTTATGTGCTGGCCTTGTAGCATAGCAGTTAAGCCAGATCCCACATGGAAGACCAAGGCTTGGGTCTCACTCCTGATGGCTTAAAAAACACACCGGGCACAGGTGCATGCCTAAGATTCTGACAAGATGGAGAATGAGAGGAAAAAGAATTGCAGCACGACCATTGGGAGATTCTCTCTTTCTTGTCCTCTCCACCCCCTCTTTCTCATATGCATGCATACACCTCCTGGTATTTAAAAATAATGACCAGCATGATAACAGTAATTACTAAGTGAGGGATTATTCTATGCCAGACAACCTATACACAATATAATATGGGGCATATGGAATATGTATTCTTGTTCCAATTTACAGATGAGGACGATGAGATGCAGAACAAATACATAACTACCCAGTGCTGTATAGACAATGTCAATGCCATGGTTCAAACTCTGCACTGTGACTCACAGACACTGTTCTTGATCATGAAACTCTACTCACTACTTTATCCTTGCCTCTCGCCATCACTCAGGAGCAATAGCCTATGCCAGGGCATCAGTGCCTCAGCAGAGGTAACTGGCAAATAAGAATTATTAATAGTATACTGAAGGAGAAATCCATTCTTATAGCCTAGAAAGTCAGTGAGGGGAAAATGGTAATTTGGTGAATACCCAGGATTCCTGAAAAAAGTTAAATTCTAAATTCTAGACCCATTTTCTCCACAACTGGTAATCAATTATTCATCACATTGGGGTCACTTAGGATTTGGATGGTGGGTTGAAGAATAAAGGCCAAAGTTTTCACAATGGCCTACCAGTCCCTCCAGAATCTGGCCCTGATGTCTTTCTGATGTCACCTCCTTCTGTGCTTTTTCTCAGTCACCCTACTCATTTTGCTGTTTCTTTAATAACCCAAACATACTCTAACCCCAACGGCCTTTACAATGGTTGTTTGTTCAGCCTGGAATTTTTCCTTCATATTCCCTACACAAAGGCAGGTATTTCTGTGTGTTTTCATCACTCATTTATCTCAGGCACCTGATTAGTACTGGCGTAGAGATACTCAATAAATATGTGCTGAGAGAATCGATGACCTTGATACCAGTTTAGGAAACCTCCAATGGTAGAATCAAGGCCAGTGGGTAGAAACTGAGGAGAGGCAGATACAAGCTCAGGCAGGCCTGTGATAAGTGTGGAATGGACTGTTTCAAAATAGAGTAGGTTCCCTGTCTGTGGCAGTATATAAGCAGTGTGTCTGGTCAGCCACTGGCCAAGGATGCTTGGGTCAAATAAGGAATCAGACAAAGTGGCATCGAAGAGCTCTCTAGCTCATAGAGTTTCTGATTCAATAAACTGGTCTGCTCTGGTGGCTCCTGATGGATCTAATGGGGGCACATATTGAGGGGTAGATAGTTAGTAGAGGTTCTAGCCTAGAGGGAAAGAACAGGCCCCACGTCCCTGAGAAAGCTTTCTAAAAGGGATGATTCAGTCTAGGATAAGGGTATATTAAGCCCTTGTAGTAACACAAAGTGCCTTCTTAGTGCTATTATCCTGAGGATCCACTGAAATAACTGTATTACCCTTTGCCAAGATTCAAGTTATTATGTGAAAATAAGTTAAAGTGTCCCTGAAAGGAGTCTCAGCGGGGAGTGGCATGTTTAATATGTATTAGGTTCCAGACACTGCAGTGAATACTCAGATTATTGAAACAGGAGTCATGGTCCCTGTCCACTAGAAGTGACTTTCAGATGGGGAAGATGCGTGTGAAGCTATTTGGCTCACCAGGATTATCTCCAAAACCCTCAACAATGGGATGTTCAAAGCAAAGAATCAATATTTATTGACTAAATATTGGTGTGTCAGGAAAGTCATGACTTATTTTTGCATAGAATAACAGAGAAATACAACATGACTTTCCTAAGGACCTAATAGTTCTAATATAAGCAAAAGAAACACTTGTGACTTAACCAATAGTGAATTTGGGGTTCCATGACTGATTCCCCACATATGCTCCCTTCTGGCAGCTTCAGGCTTTTATCAATGATGCTCATGCAGCTGGTCAGTGGGCTTATTGTTTTCTCTGTCAGAGAAACAATTTCAAGCATTGCACTGATAATGCTAATGAGCTATGGGAGGGAATGGAAGGGCAGGAAGCAGGTACCAGTATATGACCTCAGGACTATGTCTAAGTTGAGCACATCAGTTATTCAAAGTATCCCAAAGCAGAGTAACCTCGTGGGTAAATAAGGCAAGGGACACAGAAGAACCAAGCAAGGGAGGGGTGAAGGGAGAATAAATCTGCCTGAAGAATGAACATCAGACGAGAACTAAAAGATGAACCAAAGGAACCCAACTCATATGGACATGGAATAGAGCAAGGGACAAAGAGAATGAAAAATAGGAGTAAGGGGAAAGAGGTTTATGGAAAGGCCAACCCTGACCTGAAATCCTGGAAGCTTTGGCCCTGAAAGCACTGAATGAGAACGTCTGGGCTAATGTTTGATAGTCAAGCTCGAGCAGGCAGCTCTAAGACCAAGATCCTTCCTTAAAAGCCCGGTCTCTCTCCTGGTCCCCATGTACCTGATCTCCTGGCTGTGCGGGGACCCCTACCCTGCATCCTACTCACTCTCTTGTTTGTGGAAAGGCTGCTTGCTTCAAATCCTCACCAACTTGGTTTTGTACTTTGGTGGCTATTCTTTTGAGCACTCAAGGATCTTTCCTGGTCCCCAGATCTCATCAGGAACTAGGCAGAATTTGCCACATCCAATTATGGCCAATGGCCTCCTATAAGAGTCTGTTATTTTGTCACTTTTTTCTCTAGTTTCTGCTATTTTTTTTGAAGAGGTTTTTGTTTTGCTATAGGGCACTTGCGCTCGTCAAAAAGACAGAGAGACAGAGAGATAGAAAATGAGAAATCACCCCCAGGGAGGATGGCCACGCCACAATCCCTTTTCCTCCATTCTCCTCTCAGGATCTTGGGCACAAGATCCGGCGTGAGTTTAAACCACTGGGTCCAGGACTCAAACCACAGTCAGCTACATGGGAGTTCAGCGACATAGCTATACGCTAACTGCTGGTCCCTCTTGACATCTCTTTTACTGCCCCATCTCTGATTTTGTTTCAGGTTTCTCTTCCAGCATGTGGCAGGAACTTAGAGTTTGGTATTCCAACAACTTAGTGGAAATAAGCCTGATAGCGCTTTGTACCTAATAGATGTTCAGCAAATATTTGTTGGAGGTGGGACTAAATATGACAGATTCTGTAGCAGTAGTAGGTTTCAGTGCTAGGAGAATACAGAGGTCAGGGAGAGATTTGGGAGGGCTCTGTGAGGAAAGGTTGAGTCTGATCTTTGAAGGATTCCCCACATTGACAAAGAGAAGTTGGTATTTCAGGCAGCAGGAATTGTATAAACATTATAGTGAATATGTCTCCCTGTTTCCTCCAGTGCATGTTTATCCTTCTTTTAATAACAGGGACTTATTATTTTCTTGGAATAACTACCCATTTCCACTCCCAGTTCATAAGCCATGGAAAGATTTCACCCCAAGTTTAGATGACCCTAGCCAAGCTGATCAAAGTCAGATGCCTCTGGCTATACTAATTGGTTCAGGAATGGACACTGACTTACTGTAGACCAAGGAGAGTCAGATTCAGGAATATGGCTCAAACACATGGTCGTGTTTTCATGTGTTGCTACATGTTTGGAATAGGAAGGATATAAATGAGGATCCAGTCATCTTGTCTCCAGAGAAGGGAGCACCCTGAGTTTGTGGATAAACTCCACACCAAGAGAGAAGAGCTAGGGTCCAGAGAGGGACCCAACGTTAATAGCAGTACTCATAGCCAGCTTTGCCCCTGCATTTCAGTTCGGGGGAGGGGATGTCAAAGGAGCAATAAATTTTCTTCAGGCAATTTATGTTGAACTTTCGACTGTGCTTGATTAAAAAAAGTCCTGACTGATAGAGAGATGGAAACAAAAAATAACCATAAAAGTAAAAGCCTAATGTTGAACACATAGTATCAAACATTTTACTTTGAGTAAAATAGATATCATCCCCTGGATTTGCAGAAGAGGTGACAGAAGCCCAAAGAAAAGAGGAATTCCTTCATGTTCACACCTTGGAAGGGACAGGAGAATGGAGAAGCAGAAGAGAAAGGGGTAGGGGCAAGGGGGAAGGAGGGAAGAGGTGGCAGGCATTTCACTGTCCTCATTTGGCTTGTGTGCAAAGGGATTTGAAACCATGGAACCAAGCTTAGTAGTGTCCCTGACATCACCTAATTGCTTACAGAAGGTTCCATGACCACTTGGTCAGTGCATGGCCAATAATGGCCTGTTTGCCAGTGCTGGCATGACACTCAGACAACAGCCCACCGGGTCTCTCAAAGCTTTGTGTAACCAGCACATGAAATTACAGACCTTTACTTTATGAAACTGTTTTTTCAAATTAGACTCTCACACAAAACCTGCACCGATGCTTTTAATAATATGTATTTTGAAAACTGCAATTGGAGAACCAGGATAGCTCTGAGAGCACGATGCATTTTTGTTTTCAATAGATGGATAGACAAGTGACTTATGCAGATGCGATATATACATTCCGCACAATTTGACCATGGTTAAAGGGTATTTATATTCTGATGCAGATAAAATTGAACGTGTCAACACTAATGCATTTTTCGAGGAGAATCACTACTTTCACCATAATTTCCATGGAAAATTTGTGTGCACACGCAGTAATAGACACATTTATAACATCAAAAGGATTCAATTTTCTTTTCAATCATACCACAGTATGAATCGCTTTTCCTATTGAATTTAACAATGAGGCACATTACCAGAGTCTAAAGGATGGGACACTTCGTCTTGCTCTTATGAAAGTACGTCAAACAATGGGTAATACATCACACAATGTCTCGGGTTAACTGAGCCTTTACACAGGCTGGCTGCTAATTTGCTTGGGCCAGCAGAATGTCGCTTTTATTTAATTTTGCCAATAAGATCAGCAGGGATCCAAACTCTGTTTAACTCCCAGTTATTAAAAGAGGTTTTTTCTTGTAACACGAAGAACTCATTAATTCATGTCTCTCCTAATTCAGAATTGGCGATCTTTGGAACAGGAGGTGGGAGGTGCTTAATCTCTGCTATGAAGGAAGCAATTTTATCCCGTATGTACACAAGCTTCTGTGCAGGCTGCTTAAGCTGCAGAACAGACAAAGTCTTTCTAGGCCTTTAGAAGAATTTCTACTACATTAATTACAAATTGTTCCTAAGTAGTTACTAAAGCAGCTCATCTGAAGAACTCCAATAGGGAAAACTTTTGTTACCCTACCTTCATTTGTTCGATCATTTGGTCATTTAGGTATTTAATTATCCATCTAGTCACCCTCCCTACACTCATTCATTTCATCAGAATGGATTAAGCCTTTTGTATTTGTCAGGGCTTGAACTTGGGGACTGGGCTACAAAGTGAAAACCATATCCCCACTAAAAAGTCTCTTATAGGCTAATGAGGAAGACAAGCAGTTCAAGCAAGATATGTCCCATTTACCAATACCTGCTGCCTGAAGCCCTGAAATCTGCCTTCTGCTCTCCTTCACCTCACTGTGTCCTGGAAGGCTGCTGAACCACTGTCGTGGGCTCGTTGCCTACTGGCTTGGATTGGCTTTGGGCAGCAGGAGGCACAGGAGAGCAGAGGGTGGAAGGACAATGGTAACTGGGAGTAAACATTCTGTTTACTCCCAGCTGCTTTTGAGAAGAGACACCAAAGATTGGCTGTGTCCTTCTTTCTACTAGAGGTCATAATCCATTGAATACCTGAAAGGAGGACCGAAAACAAGAACTTCAGGTTTACTTTGGTAAGAAATAAAGACCCCATGAATATACAATAGAGCATCATCGAAGAAGCAAAACACAACCTGCTCTTCTACCCAAGGCCTGTCTTTTTGCATTTGAACTTAAAGTAGTGGGACCAAAGGGCTGCAGAAAAAATGAAAAGGAATGGACAGCCCCATAACGTAGTAGATAAGGGAGCCAGATCCTACATGGCTGCCTGTGGTTCAAATCCCAACCCTGGCAGCTTGGAAAAAAAAAAAAAAAGAGGTTGGGAGAAGGGGCAGGCACGTCCCAAACCCCAACAGGATCAAAAAATGAAGGATAGGGATATGATGTGACCATGCCCTATTGGGGGTGCTTTCTCCCTCTCCTTCTGCCTCTCTCTGGTAAGTGTACATAATCTCTGGCAACTAGAAACAAACTCGTGGGTTGTGTGACAGCACACGTGCATGTTTCTGAATGCAAGCACATGCATTTCTGTTCATGCTCAGCTGTGGGCCCTAGATGGAGGTCTGAGAGAAATCCACCTGCCTGTTTCATAGCCGAGGAGGAGAGCTTCCCCATCTTCCAGTATGAAGGCATGATGAAGCTAACGTAAGAATAATGATTAAGCTTGAAAAATCCTCCTCTGTGTAGTTTAAGTCCTGGCATTCCATAAAGGTAAGAGTAGAAACCCCCATGTCATCCCAGGACTCACAGCTTTATGTGTAGAAGGGAAAATTCCTGATCTGAGCCAACTCAGATTCATGGGGATTTTCTTGGAATGTTTTCCTGGAGGGGGAGGGGTAAGTGTGGAATGGAAAAAAACAGTGAACCATGGAGATAAAAAAGAAATAAATACATACAAACAAGAGAGGGAAAGCAAAGAAAGAAAGAAAGAGAAAAAAAGAAAGAGAAAAAGAAAGAGGATCTTAAAGATCACTATGTCCATCCCTGTCCTTGAAGGAACTGAGGAACCAGAGAAGAAAATCAACTTGTCCCCACGTTCTTTATATTTACAATCTGGAGGAGGACTACAAGGACTCATGGGTATGAAGCCAGCCCAGAAAAGGAATTTGCCCTCGGAGTGTGTGTCTGTGGATATGTACATGGTTTGTACGTGTGGAGATACAAATCTTGCAGGTTCATGGATAAATGTGTTTGTGTGTGGTGAAGGTATATGCACATTGACACACAAACACTTACATCCATTTAAAAATATATGTTTGAGTTTGCATGTGCTAAGAGGAACAACATTAAGGCTCAAGATATCATGTTTTCTTGTACTTTACAGATAGAAGTTGATAATAATAAAGGCCACCACATGCTGTTTCTGTATTGAGGCAAGTATTTTATGCCCATTAATCTGTACAATTAAATACAATCATTTAATTCATCCAATCCCATGAAGTTCAAATGAATAATTCTATTGTATAGAGTAATCCTCTGCAGCTCATCAAGGTTATGTAAGACTCACTCGTGCCATATAGCTAAGAAGTGGCAGGGTTAGGGTCTAAATTTGGACCTCTCTGACATTGCAAGCAAAGCCTAAAAAGATCTAGCACTTATATCTGTGGGCTAGCATGCTCCCCTAGCTTTCTGAGATGCCCTCACTCTGCTCCTCAAACTGTAGCAGGCTGTGCCATCTCTGTCTAACCAGAACGGAGTCTCCTGGCTAGAGCAGGAGCTCCAGGGGCAGGTGGCATGGGGAGGGGATTGGCTCTTCTATTTCAGTCACTATTGTTCCCCCATGTACCTCATACAGTTCCTGTTGTGGAATAAGAGTTTAGTAAATATTTATTGAATAAATGGACAAGTGAGTAAATAGATGGCAATGCTTGCCTGAATTGTAGTGCATTTTTAAAGAAATATTATCTAATATCTTTCAAGTACTCATTGCAACTAGCTCACATATGAATTCCTGAGGGGACCTGCTTTAATACAAAAAGATAAGCATAATTTGTAATTAGCATATCAAGAACACTTAGAGGCGCTTGCATTCCCCTCCAGTTCTTGTTTATATTCCTTGTTAGTTTCGTAAACACTTCCTTCACAGTCAGAACAAACAGATTGCCATCTAGTTCCTTTCCAGATTAACACAGTTTCTTATTTGCCAAGGCCTTAGCCAAGGTGGTTTGTCACATGGACCAGGGGATGCCCTCCCGGATCCTCAGATTTGAGGCCAAGAGCTATTCTTGTCATCAGCCATCTTACCACCAAGCCGGATAAATGGGAATGATCCTAGTGTCTCTGCACACTTGTGAGGGATAAGGAATTCAAATGAGGGCCCTTTGTAATTTTTCACAGGATAAAACCTCTTTGTTTCCTGTCATGGGGAGTCCCAGGACCTCTCTGCATCTGGAGAAAATAAGCTGATTGGCCCAGCAGGGACCATGCTGACAGAGGCTGGCACATGCTTAGAGCTCAGAGCCAAGTTGGCAGCCGGTTCCCTGTCATGTCAGGGTGAGTTCATGACGCTGGTTGTGGGTTGCCCTTGCCAGTTGGGGAATAGCCTGACACCAGCTTTCCCGTGTCCAGAAGGGTTTGGGCACCAGGGAAAAACACAGTGGGGCAAAGGAACGGACCTGGGACAAGGGTCTCAGAGTGGCTGTGGAAAAATGTTTCAAATAGCATCTGATTAGCCACATAAAATGGGGTGGACACTATTACGTAATTCTCACAGAGAAAGACGTGGGATCACATTACCATTAACCTCATAGCTGGTCACTTTTGGCCTTGAATATGATCACTGTGGCCTAAACTTTCTCAGCTTTTACAGTTTGTGAAAATATGTTCTAAACTTTGTTCTTTAAGTTGTTCATGGGAACATCTCAGTCTCTCTTTCTCATGTAACCTCGGCCTGGCCTACTCCCCTGCCCTGTCACCTCCAGTATATCTGCCTGGACACGAGAGGTAGGAAAAGGGTGTGGCTGCTCTGAAGTTGGGCAGACCAAGCTTTGCCCCTGGCTCCACACTCACTGACTGGACTCAGTAGGACACAGGACTTATCTTTCCGAGCATCGGTTTCCTTAATGATGAAATGACAAAAGAAATTCACACCCATTCCTTCATCCACTCATCTGTTCTTTTCATAAAGATTTATTATTTTATATGTGCCAAATGTCGTTCTAAATGCCAGATACATAATCCCGGTATGCCTCGAAGGGACTTAGATGTTAGTGAAGGGTGACAAACAAAGGATGAATGTGTGTGTGTGTGTGTGTGTGTGTGTGTGTGTGTTCACTCCATAATTTCCATGGAGGGAAGAAGAAAAATGAAGATTGAGATATGGAATATTACTATGGGGAGTTGTAATTCCATACAGGGTTCTTAGGGTAGGCCTCTCTGAGAAAATGACTTATATTAGTATAGGACTGAAGGAGGAAGGGAACAAGCCATATGAATATCTGGGCTAAAAATATGCCAGACAGAGGGAAAAGCAATTGCAAAGGCTCTGAGGTAAATGTGAGGTTGTAATGTTTAAAGCACAGGATGAAAACCAGCATGTTGAAGCAGAGTAAGGGCAGGGCAGAGAAGAATGTAGGGAATGAGGTTTGAGCCTCAACAAACAGAGCTATTCCCAATACTTTTATTGATGGTTAAGCAAAATAACAGGCACATAAATGTGTCAAACGCATTGCAGGTACTCAGGAATTACTTCTCTAAGGCTGGTTCCATGGCCTACTGGTTAAGGAAACCAGATCCTACATGGTCACATTCTGACCCTAGTGGCTTAAAAAACACACCAGGCATGTGTGCATGTGAGCCCCAAATCCCAACAAGAGGAAGAAATAGAGAGGAATTTGGGCGTAACCATGTCCCATTGGGGCATGCTTTCCTCCTCTCCCTCTATGTCTGTCACTGGCAATTGCATACACCCTCTGGGGTATAAACAAAAAACAACAAACAAAAGAGTGACTTCTCTTTTCCTTCTCATTGTGCAAGTGCACTTTTTAACAAACCAGCTGGAACACAAATCTGAGACTCAAAGGACATGCTGTGTGCTCCTGGGGGCTGAACTTTCCTTCCCATGGGGAGGTCAGCACTCTGTCTGCTATGATCTTTGGTGGCATCACTTGACCTGCCTTGCTGTCATGCTATAGCTCTTGTGTTGACACCCACATGTGTTTTGGTCTGCTCTTTTGTGCTTGCCCCTTACTGGAATTGCTTGGTTGTTTGATACACCAGTAGCCTCCTTTTGGTGTCAGCATTGTATCCTTTGGCATAATGGTGGACATTCTGCTAGGGCCATCTTGATGTGGGCTGATTTCAAGGGTGGAGTAAAAATAGGTGTGCAGTGATAGTGCCTGTTGTACCCATGACATGTTAAGGGGAAATGGGGGGGTGGTGAGGACCTGCCAAAATGTCATCAGAATTAAGAAGCAACAATCTCACCTCTAAAGGACTGGATTGAAAGCTCATCACCCTTCTAACTACTGCCTTTCACCTCTTGCACAGCCCGTACTTACAGATTCCCCAGTTCCCCTCAGATGTCTATCTTTAAGAAGGAAAGAATGCTCATGGGTCAGAGACTGCTATCTACTCTGTGAGGAAGAGAATCATGTCAGAGTCATCACCTGGAAGATACTAGAGATGATAGAGCTAAAAAATAATCTGTCATTAATTTTTGGATGAACCTAATAACCATGATCTCAGTTCTCTAACAGCTTTATGAGGTAGGTACTCTTAATATTTCTATTTTCTAAAGAAAGGCATTAAGGATCAGAGAAGTTAAGTAATATGCCTAAGATCATGCAGTTGGAGTTCAAAACCAGTTCTGTTTTATCTACTAATGCTTTCTTGCGCTTCTGCAGACAAAGATAGAAGAGAGTTGACACAGCTTATAAACTTTTAGTCCTCTACTTCCCCAGTACTAGAGGTAAACCAGGGCTCTGTAGAACTTGAGTCAATACATCCGGTATTGATTGAGTGTCATCTGTGCTGCAGAGAATTTAAAGGGAAAGATTTTCTCCCTCTGCTGCTTACACTTGTGGACTAGAAAAGCCTTCAGTCATAGGTACGGAGTGGAGTTTGAATCTCAGAGAAATGTTGATGTTCAAGTAGACAACTACAGGAAAGGTTTCTGGTAGCCTTTAAACAGTAGTTGGTTTTTGAATAATGGCCAATGAGCAGGTGGAATATGGGCTAAGGTGCAAATGTGGTGATGACGATGCTATGTTGGGGCAGAGGACAGTGGGGACCAGTTCCATCTAGAACAGAAGTTGGGCAATGGTAGCACAGAAGATGACAGGAAGCTCTCAGGAAGGAGCAGATGATCCAGATTTTGTGGTTGAGAGGACACATTGTGGCCAACCATAATGCTTTTAGAGCTTCTGGTCTCTTGTCCTTACAGTCCAGGAAATTGGTCTTAGTTATCCGTTCTATGAGACAAGGCAGCAACGGCTGAGTTGTGAAGTCACTTACCCAGGACCTCATAGGCTGTAACTAAGCAAGCCCTGATTGTAAACACAAGTGTCCTGACTTCAGATCAAAAGGCTTCCATACTGCACAATATTGTAGGATGAGGCCAATTTATGGAAAGACTGGAAATGGGAAGCAGAGGAGAAGAAAGGGACCATTGATTTCCTGCTATAACATATGGGGTGCCAAGGACTAATGAGAGTCAGGGTCATAAAGGCTGTCCTGCCGAAGACTGTGAGGAAAAGTAAAAACACGCATTTATAGGAATCAAAGCAAGAAGAATTTTTTAAAAAGAGGAAAAAATAAGGGGAGAAGGATGAAAAGAGGAGGTAGGATGAGAGGAAGAAGAAGATGGAGGAGAAGAAACAGGATAGGTCAAAGGGAAAATATAGAGGAAGGAAGGAGAAAAATAATAAAGATGTAATAGGTATTTTCTCTTGCTCTCTAGTGAAGCACAAAGAACCCCTACCAGGCAGGACACAGTGAGATAGAGCAAAATCATTACCAGGGGCTTCAGTGAGCCTCACCTCCCCTTTACATATGTAAAGTCTAGAGCAAGACTTGATATTAGGAATTAATTTCAGTTTGCCTGTTGGCAGGGCAAAAAGTCATAAGTACATTAAGCAACTGGAGAGGTAGTACCATGTTGGATGAAGTCCTGGTTATTGAAATCACTCTAGCCTGCTTCCTATCTGATCCTACAAGACTCCATGGGGAGAGTAAGTAGGCTACAAGAAGTTACATGGCCCTGAAGTAGAGTTTTAGCTTTCTTTCAATAATCACATGACCTTGGGTAAACAACTAATCTCTCTGAGCCTTGGTTTTCTCCTCTATAAACTCATGTCATATGAGAAAATGCCTAGGTGCAAAAAATAATAAAGTATGTTCATAGGAGGAATGGATACAGACCCCCTCAAGGAGACTGGGGAAAGGTGAAACTAGAGCTAGACAGGGAACAGACCTTTAAAGAAACAAGCCATTTGTGAGGAATTTGTACATTAAAAGAGATGAAACGTTGTTTTAGTCAATTTTGAAGACGAAATATAGAATAGTTTTAAGTCCTTGAAAGAAAAGAATGGGAAAAGAGTAGGGAGTTGAGAAACATCAGGAACTTATACACCTCACCTCTTAAATAATAGTGAGGGAGTAGAATAAAGAAAAGAATTTAAGAAGAAAATGTAAGAATGCTCAAAAGTCAATGACTGTTTATAGGTTTTCTTAGTCGTAGTCATCATTTCACTATAGATATGAATATCAAAACAGCATGTTGTACACCTTAAATGTATATATTGGAGATGATGATTTTTTTCCATTCCAGACTGCATTGGGTCTGCTTGTGGGCCTCTGAGACCAGAAAGTTGACAACTTCTTTGCATCTGGGAGGCTGCTCCTCGTGACTCTGCAGCGGCCACCATGCCACAAAACGAATATATTGAATTACATCATAAACGCTATGGATACCATTTGGATTACCATGAGAAAAAGAGAAAGAAGGAAAGTCGAGAGGCTCATGAACATTCAAAGACGGCAAAAAACGATGACTGGTCTGAAGGCTAAGCTCTATCATCAACAGTGCCATGCTGAGAGAATACAAATGAAAAAGACTATCAAGATGCATGAAAAGAGGAATACCAAACAAAAGAATGATGAAAAGACTTAATAAGGAGCAGCACTTGCCTATCTGTTGGACAGAGAAGGACAGTCCCAAGCTAAAGTATTTTCCAATATGATTAAACAAAAATGAAAAGAGAAAGCAGGAAAATGGGAAGTCCCTCTACCAAAGTTTGAGGCCAGGGAGAAACGGAAGTATTAAAAGTTATTTGAACAGGACAGAGAAAGAAGAAAGCATGGAAGCGGATAGTTTAAAAAGTCTGCTTTTTTGGAGATGGCTTTACTAGAAAACCACCTAAATATGAAAGCTTCATTAGGCCAATGGGCTTACGTTTCAAGAAGGCCCACATAATACATCTTGAACTGAAAGTCACCTTTTGTGTGCCAATATTTGGTATAAAGAAGAATCCCTCATCCCCACTATATACAACTTTGGGTGTTATCACCGAAGGTACTGTCATTGAAGTGAATGTGAGCAAGTTGGGCCTTGTGACATAAGTAGGCAAGGTTATTTGGGGGAAATATGCCCAAGTTACCAACAATCCTGAAAATGATGGGTGCGTACTGGTTTGATAGTGTTGCATACAAGTAACTTCTTGTAATTTTTGAAGATGATACACCAACCTGGAAAAATGTATTTTTCTATGAAAAAATGCATCATGACTTTTCCAATGACCCATTAGTTTAAAAAAAGTTAAGGAGAGCAGAAAAATAAGGACTAAATGAAAACTACTGAATAGATTTGGTCCCTTCCACAGCCATTTTTACAGTTAGTCTTGTTTCTCAAAAATAAAATTAAAAACTTGGTCCTAATATGGTGCTAAGTACAGAATTCATCCTACCCCCACTCCAGTCACTGAGAAAATTCTCTCAAGTAACAAGCCTTCACTTCATGGGAGGTTTCCCTCAGACTACATTACTTTGCTTTGGACTCCTGTGAACCTCATCAGCCTTTCTGACCTTTCTGTCAAAGTCCCCAAGCCTTTTTCTAAGTCCCTTGTAGTTCTGAGAAGCTCCCCATCAGGCTGGAGATCGAATTCTGGGTTGGGGGGGGGGGGGATGGTTTCATGTTGATGTAAGTCAGGCTCTGATCGGGGAGGAAGATTTGGAAGACTGAGGAGACCCAGGGATGTAGAAGCTCAGAACACCTTCCTGCACGGCCTAATAAGTGGCTGGTAATTCTTCTTGGTAAAGTCATCCTGTCTCTTAAATGCTAGGCCAGCCCTATCATGACCAGGAAGATCTCCTTCTTTCCACCCCAGAAACTTCCATGATATGATGTAGTGAAAAGTGCTTGGAGCCAGGAATCAGGACTCTGGGGCCCAGTTCCTTCTTTGTCTCAGAGCAGATGCATTGGCTTGGATAAAACCTTTTCAGAAAGTTTTAGCACTTCATGTTTGAATGAAGGGATTAAGGTTAATTCAGATGATTCTAATTATTATTATTTTGACCTTCATTAAATCTCATGTTTTAAATTCTAGCTTGCAAGTAAAATGCATCAATTGTGTGATAAATCAATTGTGTGATAATTTATACATAGAACTTTATAGTACCCCAGAAGTCAATCAGAACTTTTGATCAGTGTGAATAACCAGAGTAGCTATATCTACCTGATGTCTTTCCAGTCCCAAAATCAAGACTCTTGACAATGACTGTGCATTGATCAAATGGATGAAGAGATGAGTGAACGAATTAAGGAGAAAAGGAAAAAATAAAGCCATAGCTCATATGATCTGAAATCAGAATGTGAGCTGGAGGTTACATCTTTATTTCTGTGGTTCTTATCTGAGTGGACCCAGGGATGTCACCTTGGGGAACAAGAGCATATGATGGTGTATATCTGTCACTTAGCCTTTTTGCTTCTTAGGGTATGGAAGACTGTCCCATACCCTAAGTCAGTCTGGTTTGTGTTCCATTTCTTAGCCTCAGAACCATGCTCCTCAAAGTTACTGTGCCTGTCCATTTGTTCCCAACACTTTATGTAAAGCCCCGGGGGAGCCCTGTCTTTTCCCCTCCTCTCTGCATCTCTCTACCCTGATCTCTTGCCCAGCTTGACTCTGATCCCTCCCATGACTATCCATCTTTCAAGTTCAAGCACCATGGGCCCCTTTGAAGAATGAGCATGTGGTTGTGATTGTGTCCCCAGTGATGCCAACTCATTACTCTCTCTCACGTTATTAGTGCTTGGGCTCAGGTTGATATGTTTCTGATTAATGAGGCGTTTGTTCTGCACCACAAAACAATTGAAGAATACCCTTCTCATTCCAATGAATTGTGTCACAAAGTTAATTATGAGATGACCTTCCCTGGTTCCAGGCAGCGGAGACCATGTGTCTAAGCCTCACCTGATAATTGTCTTCTGGAAACAAAGACTCAGGGGCATATGCAAGGAGGCTTCTAGGACCTAAGTCTGTCATTCAGAATCTCAGATCTCACACAGATGCATGCTCTCTGACCTGGAATTGGAATTTTCCAATGCCCCTTTCTTCCGGATTCTTTTGTTTTCCCATTATCCCTCCCCATGTGAGGCAGTCTGGTAAAGGAGGAAACACAAGTTCCATCATCTGACAGATATAGATTCAAACCTATATGACCTTAAACAAGTCACTTAAGTTCTGAGTTTCAGGAGGGTAATAATACCCAGCACATAGCCTTATTATTGGGGCTTATTAGAGTAGTGTGGGCCATAAGGAGTGCAGAACTCGGCACAAAGTAAGTTCCACTCAGCCTTGGTTCTCTTCTCTTACCTTTCCTTCTTCTCCTTGGACTTTGCTAAGAACTCTCTTGGAAGGGAAATTTCTCAGTTGCCCTCTCCAAGCTTTCCATCTATTGTAAAGCAAAAAGCCAGGGGATTTCAATTTGTACAGATTACAGGTCAGGGCAAGGGGCTGGCAGACATCTATGAGTTATGATCTGAGAGCTGCAGCATTAAGGGAACACATAGGAAGTGCCTTTCTTCAAGGGCCTCAGGATTTTCCTTCTTAAATGCACACAAAAGGGAAGCTTCATTCTGTACTTTAGAACATGGGTTTGGTGGGAGATCAGTAGGCTTCAAGCTCTTGGCACACCTGAGTCTCAGGGGAATGATGGAGGCATGTAGCACTTTCATAGGTTGCGTTCTGAGACAGCAGAATCAGTCTAGCAGAGAAGACTCAACTGCATGTTCATTGAAATTACTCAGTGAGGAGCTCTACAGAAGCCATCCCTTTCATAGCACAGGTTGAGGGGACTAATGGGAGTGAATCCTCCCAGCACCATGCAATGGGCCAAGCACCTCATACCCTTCACCCTTATAACAGCCTGGTGACTCCAAGACTAACCAGTATGGGTCATAAGATTGTCTGAGCTGAGATAAAGGAGACAGAGAAGGGAGAAGAAGAGCTGAAAGGCCAAATCTGGGCGAGGGGGTAGGGGTTGGGTGCTCCTATAGTTGTGCAGGTTCAAATCATGGTGCTGTGTGGTGAGCAGGAGCTCAGACTCCAACGAAGTCAGTAGCCTCAGTCCTCCTCGTGCCCACTGTGTAGTCCTGGATAAATTATTTAACTTCTTTGAACATCTTCATCTCCATTTGTGAATATGGGTACTGAATTCCTATCTAATTGTGAGAATTCGAAGACATCATTCCTTAAAGTACTCAGCACAAAACCTGGTACACAGAAAGTCCCCAACAGCTGAGATTGTGATTTTTTTTGTTTTTTTTTTGGAGAGGTTTTTGCTATAGGGCGCGTGCGCTCGTCAGACAGGGAGAGACAGAGAGATAGAAAGTGAGAAATCACCTTCCGGGGGGATGGCCACGCTGCAATCCCTTCTCCTCCATTCTCCTCTCGGGATCCTGGACACGCACACACATGTGCCTGGTGTGAGTTTAAGCCACCGGGTCCAGGACTTGAACCACGGTCAACTACGTGGGAGTCCAGTGACATAGCCATTACGCTAACTGCTAGTACTGAGATTGTGATTTTTTTGAGAAGTGGGCTATTCCTGAATGGCACAGGCTAAGTATGAGAAAATCTCCAAGCTTAAGTTCAGGCATTACTGAACTCAGGCACACATCCATGCAACTTCAAATCCTATGGATACTGAGGGTGAAAAGGAGGTTATTAGCAGCATAGAATTAATCTCCTAGGATCAGGATTCCTCTAGAAACCTGGTAGCCATCACTGGAGAAATTTGCTAGTTTTGCCCTATATGTTTCCCCAGCCCCAGTTACATTTTCCCTTATAATGTGTGGGTTCACCCTGACATTAGTGTTGAGTGCTCTGCTCAAGTGGAACATGTGAGCACTAGATCCAGTGACAGACTGTGGTCAGTGGGCCTCAGTGGAGGTGGCTGGAAGGGAGGACAGATGTTGGCGATGCTAATGGATGCAGACTGCTGCCTTCCCTACCTCTGGGCCCATTCACTCGGGATCCATATCACTCACAAATAGATTTCTCATGTCCTCTCTTCAAAATTCCTCCAACCCCCCAGCTTCGATGGGAAGAAGGGATTTGTTAAGGCACATCCATCAAACCAGTGGAATCACTTCTGTTCATTTCTGATTGGATTCATAAATTTGCTTTGCCACAGTCGTCTCATTCAGAGTTGACAAGCTCTTCCTGAATTCATGAATTTGGGAGGAAATGAACCAAAGGGACTGAGGAGCCCAATTTTGAACTGAACTGTGATATGTTTGTTTCCAACTTTCATTAACAATTTTGGGAGAAAGATTACAGAGCTGTGAAAAGGACCAGCATGTTGTTGAATTGCAACATCTGCACCAAACATTAACCATTTAAAACCATCTCACCAAAAATGAGAAAATGTAGACCCAGAGACATACCTATTTTTTCCAATCTATTTTGCATATCCATCTACCTACAAAGAAAACCAATGAATTTCATCATCTATCTAGCAAATATTTATAGCGATGATCTGTTACACATCAAACACTACTTTGGACACTTGGATTATGTGTATTGTTTGTGTGTCTGTGTTTGTGTGTATGTGTGTGTGTCTGTGAGGGAGGGAGGGAGGGAGGGAGGGAGAGAGAGAGAGAGAGAGATATTTCCCAGATGTCCTCACCTTCTTTTAACCCATTACAGAAGATACTACCACTCTCCATACTTTCTTGTGTGGCATACTGGACTTGGCAGCATAATACATTGTTAAACCTGACTGACCCTAACAACATCCTGGAGTGTATTTTGTTAAGGACTGCCTCCAGATTTACCAAACAGAAATTCCAGCAGTGGGGCCCAGGAATTGCTACTTTTACCCTGCTCCCAGATCTTCTGAGGTAGATCATCAGAAACTCATTAAGAGGATGGGCATTGGTGGAAAGCCCAGAGAATTGGAAACAGTTATAAGTCTGATTCTTAATTCCATCATCTACTCAGTATGATTGGAAACCAGTCTCATGTTTTCAAATCTCATTTTATGTATCTGGAAACAGGACAATAAAGCCTACCTCACAGTGGCATCATAGAAACTATATGGTATAACATATTTCATGCAGCTAACTCACTGTTGGTACATGTTAGGAACTTGGTAAGTTCTTTCCTAATATTCACTGGAAAATAAATCCTTTCTGGTATTTATTAATTGGAAAATCATGCAGAGATATGTGAGTGTATGTGCATGCGAATATGCACGTGTAAGTGCAGGTAAGCGTGCCTCTGTGTTTACTTGGCTAATAAAGAAAGCACAAGACAGTGATTTCATATTCGTTAGCTCATATTTCTTGAATATCTATTTAGGTGTTTCTACTAAAATCTGAATTCTGACTCAGTATCAGCCAGTATTCCCAAAGTATTTTCACAGTAAGAATTTTAGGGATTAACTGGTTAATGCTAACATCTGACCAATACTTAAAATGGTTCAATTCTCTGTATCATTTCAGTTCCTAGCCAATTACTTTGATTAGCATTAAATTTAATAATATGAACATCATGCATTTGTATGCTGTTTTATAATTTTTTGAAATATATTCACATATCTGGATCTTCACAACTATCCTGGGAATTAATCAAGGCAGATATAATTATTCTAGTACCACAGATGAAAACACTGAAATCTATAGAGGTGAAATAATGTGCCTGATTTCCATGGAGTTAGAGACAAAGCCTAGGCTAGAACCCAGCCTAGCCCAGGGCCATGGTTAATACCATACACGGTTCACTAGAGATCAACCCTTTATAAAGAGGGGCTCTATCTGCTGTATAGGGCTTCTAATTTCACTGAGAATGTTGAGCCCAGAGGCCATCATAACCCATGTGTTTATTTTTTGAGAAGGAAGGAATGATCAGATGTATACCCCTTAATAATACATATATTCAGCACATATAAAGACTTAAAGAGAAGTATAAAACTTATAAGGCAATCCCAATGTGTCTTTAACTCCTAGAAAAGCCACCTGGACCCAGAAGTCCCTGTAGGATGGGGGTCACCAGTGCAGAAACTTCAAGCTAGGCTGGAAACTGGGCTGCCTTAAGGCAAGTGCCTCTTATAATGGCTGTGAATGGAGACTCAGGAGCAGAGTTCTGATGGTCTCAGTAAAGGTACTTTATAACCCATGGATCACCTGAGAAGTAGAGTCAAGTTATGAACCAAACAAATCTCCTCCCTCCCTCCCTCCCTCCCTCCCTCCCTTCCTTCCTTCCTTTCTTCCTCTTTTTTAAGTTGCCAGAGGCCACACAGCAGAGTATTGAGACACTCAGTAGAGAGAGACAAGGAGAGAAGGGAGAAAGAATCCCCCCAATAGCACATGGTCACACCCTAATCCTTTCACCTCTATTTCTCCATCCTGTTGAGATTTAGGGCATGCATGTGCATGCAACCAGAGCGTTACATGTACATGCATGTAACTGGCAGGGTTAGGATTCAAACTGCAGTCTGCCACATGGAATCCAGCTTCCCTGATCCATTAAGCTACAGGGCTGGCTAAACAGATATTTCAAATATTGGTTACTAAATTCAAAGGTCTCAGTCTGAGAACCGGACCAAAATTTTAAGTGAAAGAAGTAAAGAAAATTTTAAACTGTAAATCAAAGAATTAGAACATTTCTAAGCCAGTAATAGATCACTTCTGGGTTGTTTGCATTTTATTTGCTTATTTATTTATTTAAGTTTGTTTTTTCCATGAGTCAGAAAGACAGAGAGATAAAAACAGATAGACAGAAACACAGCACCCTCAACAGGTTGTGATGCCAAGACCCAGGGGCCAGCTTCAGGCTCATTCAATCATGAATCATGGTCATGCAAGTGCCCAGCATACTCAGGATGTCTTCAGATACAAAACAAGAACCTCATCATATGGGTTAGCCTTGCATTTTACTTCTGCACCACCTCAGGGCAACCCTATTTGGTTAGTCCTATTTCTATTCCCATTTTATAGATCATGAAATTGAAATTTGGAAAGATTATGTCACACAGCTACTAAGAGGTAGTTCTCTATCCAAATCTCTTTCTTCTGCCATTGGAAGAATTAAGATCCTTCTTCCTTTGTGATTGAGCTTAGTCCATCTTAAGGAAGGTTTTGTGAGTTGGAAATGAATATGCATGGAGTGGGGGATGGATTCTGCTGAAAGTCTATTAGGCAGAATGAATAAAACACTGAAGACTCAGACGCCAATATGGGAACTCTTCTAAAACTGGGACAAAAGATGAGCATCTGGATAAGAATCAGCACAGGGGAACCAGCAGTTAGTGTAATGGCTATGTCGCTGGCCTCCCATGTAGGTGACCGTGGTTCGAGTCCCGGATCTGGTGGCTTAAACTCACGCCAGGTGTGTGTGTGTGTGTGTGTGTGTGTGGTGTGTGTGTGTACCCAAGATCCTCAGAGGAGAATGGAGGAGAAGGAATTGTGGCATGGCCATCCCCCCTGGGGGGTGATTTTTTGCTTTCTCTCTCTCTCTCTCTCTTTCTCCCTCCTCCCCACCCCCATCTTTCTGGTGAGCACATGCACCCTATAGTAAAAACATCTCAAAAAAAAAAAAAAAAAAAAAAAAAAAAAAGAATCAGCTCAGGGATAAGGTACAAGAACTAAGGCCAGTGGCTCCAAATGGAGTCCACAGATGGAGGTCAGCTCAGCTACCGAGAATCATGGAATGAACACCAACCTTCAATGGACACTACTGTTTCCTTGTTTAATGGTATTAGCTCCTCTAACCCACTTCTCACGTTGGATGCTAAAGGCAGTCTATTTTAAAGGCCAGATTCCTGATAGGAACGTGTTCAGACAAAACCTGAACAAGGGTGCTGATTCTTTGGCCTCTCTCATCTTCCTGGGAAAACCAAAGTTGGCCCATCAATTTGCAATTTCGTGAAAGAGGAGAGCGGCCTAACCAAGGTACTTGGGCCAATCAAGGACCTTACTGAAAGAGAACTGAGTAGTTTAGATATTGCTGGGGATCTGGAGAAACAGACTTAGCAAATTCTCCACTTTACCTGCTTCTTTGTGTTCCTCACTCCAAATGTGAAAGTCCAGGACTAGGCCAGCCCCATGGTCAAGTGATTAAAAGATATAGTTCCCACATGGCTCACTACAGTTCAAATCCTGGCTTGGTCACTTGAAAAATATGCCAGGCACATGAGTGTGCCTGAAATCCCCCATGAGATAGAGAAATGGAGAAGGGATTGCTGCATGATCACATTCCATTGGTACTTTCTTCCCCTCCCTCTTGCTCTCACTCTCACTCTCTCTCTCTCTCTCTCTCTCTCTCTGGCAACTACATATTCCCACTGACAATATAATGATGATGATGATGATGATGATGATGATAGTAATAAAAATAATAAAAGTCCAAGACTGGGGGTCTAAATGGCTGAGCCATGGTCATAGCATCCCTTCAGTTCGAACTCCGTTAAGTGACTGGGCTCAATCAATTGAACTTACAAAGGCCTTCTCTTCACCCAGGTTTAAAATCTAAAAGTAGAAGCAACATGCTCTTGAAAAGAATGTCATCCAGAAGGATTTTGGAGCCTTCTTGTGGGGAAGCTGAACTCTCCTGTGATTATATCACAAACTGGATTCCTGGTTTCTGGATCTTTCAGACAGAATGATAGCTCAGCCCAGAAAGCAACAACTTAATTCTCCTTTATTGAAATCACCTTCTTACCCCTCTAAGCACTTAGTTCAGTGTCTAGATATTTATTTTAAACCAACACATTATCTTTGTTTCATTTCTACTGGACTGCCTTGAGCAAGGTTCAGAGAAAACATGTCAGCTTGGATGCTCTGAGAACAGAGGTGACGGTTGGGCTTAGGGGAGAGAGGAGGATATAATTGGACCATGTTTCCTGAGCAAGGGTAATCTAGGAACTATAGTTACAACAGAGGTTTGACATAACATAAAACACACGCATGCACATACACATGCACGCACGCACATGTGTGCTCACACACACACTGGCTCTATTAACAAGCTTTGTGACTTTAAATAAGTTCTTTATTTTGTTGAATTTCAATTGTCTAAATGATTGTCTTAATGAAAGTAATACTGCCTAACACACAGGATTATTGAGAAGATCCGATGAGACTAAATCAGGTGTTTCTCTGGCACAAATAAGGTATTTTCTCTAGGGGAGCCCTCTCCTTTCGAAGGAATTATCAATGGGATCCTACTTTCCCTTTCTTTGGCAGGAAACCAAGAAGGTTCATGGTTCATGGACTCGAGGCATTTGGTAGTGAGTCCCTAGAAGTGACCAAGAGCATAAACACTAAACTGAATATCTATAGGTTCAAATCTTGACTGGGCCACCTACTGCTTATATAGCCTTGAACAAATTACATAAACTCTCTTTGCCTCAGTTTTTTCACTTAAAATGTAAATAACAGAAGTATCTACTTTTTAGGGTTGTGACATTTAAGGTGTGTGTGTGTGTGTGTGTGTATGTATGTATATATGTATATATATGTATATATGTATATATAGTAAACATTCAAGAAGTGTTAAGTAACGATCATTAAATCAATGTTCATTGGCTGTCTACTATGCCCAGGTGCTGTGTTAGGCTTTGAAGTAGCAAATGTGTATTAGATAAAGGCTAACCCTAAGGAACTCATAGTCTTATAAAGCAGAGGTGTCGGGTCTTGCGCTAAAGCCATTTCCACTTTTCTAGGGTTCTCAACATTCTCTTTGATTGATTAAACAGCTGCCAAGTTTTCTTACTTCCCCACTTCTCTGGGAGATGCTCTGTTTTGCCCAATATCTATCTGCAAACATCTCCCAGCCATATTGCTCAGGACCAGGTCTATTTTCTGTTCTCCCCTTTGGATACTGGGAACTGAGTCTTCAAGGCTATATCCTTAATGATCCTACAAGACCTTAATCATTAAGGACTACCCCCACAACAGAAAGAGGAAAAAAAAATATTCACAAATATTAACCATCCTAGTCTAGTGTTTAATTCCCTAATATTTAATTGCTTAATTTCCCAAGGTTATATTTACTTTTGATTAAATATTTTAAGTTTGAAATCTATGCAAAATATCTTCCAAGAATTTTTCATCTTTTTATGTTAATGAAAAGTTAAATGAACAAAATTGTTTGCAATCAAATAATCAACATCCCCCTTTCCCCCTAACAGAAAAAAAGAAAAGTTATTTAATGGTTCTCTAGCATTTCAAAGACCATGGAATAAGGATTTTTTTTTAATTTTGCCATAGGGCACATGCACACATGAGAGAGAGAACAAAGAATCAAAATCACTCCCACCCCAACCCTTGGCCATGGTCACACTGCAATTCCTTTTCCCCCATTTCTCCCTCCTGTTGGTATTTTGGACATGCATTGCACATGCACCTAGCATGTTTTTCAAGCCACTGGGTTCAGGACTCGAGCCATATGGTCAGCTATGTGAGATCTAGCTGCTTTAACCACCATACAACCAGCTGGTTTGAACAAGAATGTTTTGGGGCCAACAGATGGCATGGTGGTTAAGGTGACAGACTCCCACATGACCGACCATGGTTTGAGTCCCTGATCCAGAGGCTTGCTTTCTCACTTTTCCTGTCTCTCTTCTCTGTCTCCCTCTGTTGGGCATACATGCCCTACTGCAAATTAAAAAAAAACTGTAATAATACATAAAATTAAATAAATAATATTTTTTTAAAAAAAGAACAAGAATATTTTTTAATGTGTAGGACTTCAAGTTTTTCTTGTAGAAAATTTTTACAAGCAAAAGTGCTCCAAGGGCAACTGTTACTTTTCCATCTTCAGATTGGTGATTACTTGGCCTTTGGAAATCTTTGCCACATATTTTACTCTGGGGCTCGGGAATCTACAGGCACTCACTCTTTGTGTCAAGTTTCATTCTCTACTCTAGTGAGACTCTAGCTCCCAGAGGAAAGTCAGTTTCATATTTCTTCATGAGGGTGGATTAAAATTTTGGCTAGGGCAAAGACAGATGGTCCAACCAACCTCATTGTTCTTTGAGCTTGTCTCTTTGCTCAAGGATAATTCCTTGAAGGGCAGCCTCAACAGTTGCCCGCCTATCTGGATCTTAAGAGAGACATGAGTGTGCTGGGAATGGATGTCATGTTACGGCATATCATCCAAACCCAAAGAAATGAAGATGGGAGGAAACTGGTTATAGAGACTGGTCATAATACAGTCCACTTTCCTAGAGAAATATTACAGGGCTGGAAAAAGAAAACAGAGAATTGAAGGGAAAGGAAGGGGAAGAGAAAATAAGAGATGAAATGAGAGACAGGATGGAATCAAAGGAAAGGAAAAAACTTAGTGAAGAGAAAGATTGGGAAAGAAAGAGAGGAGAGGAAAAATGATAATGAAAGAGAAAGTAGTTGATGGAAGGTATAGAAGACAGAGAGAATAGATAGAATATGGAGAATCTGGAAGCAAGAGAGGAAAGAACTCAGGACAGGAAACTCATGACTCCAGGTTTCTTGAACAAGGTTTACCACTGACTAACTCACTCTGTGACATTTAACAGGTACCCCTAACCCAAAACACAAATACATACACATGCATACATCGACCTCTTTAGTAGAAGTATGCTAAGATATCTCTCTCAAAGGCTTAAGGCAAACTAAATGAAAATGTGAACCAAAAGCATCAAATACAATGTCTGCCATGACAGATGTTTTATAAATAAGATGCCCATTTTACCATTTGGTCTCAATATCCCAATATGTTAAGGAAATCCTCTGATCTCTAGCAGTCAAAAATAAAGTAGATAGAATGGGCTGTGGGAATGGAAATAAAGATTGACAATACACAGACTTTGCTCTCAGATAACTCAAAGTCAAATGAGGATAACACCCATATGCTAGGGTGTGTTGATGTCTAATGCAGAAGTTTATACTATACATGGTTGAAATACTGAGAAGGGAGCTTTTAACACCACCTGCAGAAATCATGGAGAGTTCCCAGAAGTGACACTGAATTAAGATATGAAGAAAGAAGACTTCCAAAAGAAGAGGAGGAGGGAAAGGTCTTTTCATGTACAGCAAATGGCATACACAGAATAGAGACAGAAACAAGTATGGTGAGTTCAAGGAAAAGAAACTGAAGGTGGAAAGTGGGTGGTGGCAGAAGTCTCAACTGGTATCAGATCTTCAAGGGTATTGTGTGCAAGACAGTGAAGTTATATTTTGCTTGTGAAATGATCAGAACTCACCAAGTAATTTTAAATAGGATAGTGGTACCCTTGAATTTGGTATTTAGAAAGTGACCCTGGAGGCTGAGACTGGTTGTAGGGAGAATGACTTTTCTATTCATTCAGAGGACATCTGTCAGGGGACTGAGAAAAAACAGTCACAACAAAAATGAGGAAGAATGAAGAACTCTAAGTAAGGTCAGTTCTCCAGGTGTATCCATAACACCCCATGGAGAGGAAAATCCTCACTTTCATGGAAAAGTATGGAAGGTCCTCAGAGGTCCCTGAGAAGGTCATGAGTGGTGGGTGTCCATTTGCTCCAATCTTTTTATCACTACTGCTCTCTTCAGATGATTCCTTCTTTCTTGAGATAAGACCAAATATAAGTGCTCTATTTATCAACATTTGGTTAATACTGCATTTATTAAACCATTTAAAGAAGTCACTATATATCTTAGTTGTTTGTTTTTAGGTATGTTGCATAATTCATTAGTTGTAAATGCTTGGAGGATGAAGCTGCTACAGATGGGAGAAATGTGTTAGAAGAAAGAGTTAGCTTCTCTGGCAACTAGAAGTTCCTACCAGAACCCTAGACTGACCCTCTGAAGCCAAACATGTCTATAGAATATACCTTTGCAGCCCTCTCTGCCCATCTGTTATCATTTTACATAGACAAACTTTTAGATATGACTTTCTGGCTGGTTTCTGGAGATACCTAACATAATCTGTGTTTTTCAGTGTGCTCATTCAGTTCTCATCAGGACTACTCAGTGAGGACAAAAAGAGTCAAAGGGACATGACGTCTGAGAATCTTCATCACATGGAAGAAGCTGATGGGCAGCTTTGCTCTGTGTAGACCTTAGGCACAGAGCAACAACTGATGGGTAAAAGTCACAGGGTAGATTTCAGCTTATCTTCTGATAGATTAGGGATCAAAGAATCTATCACTCAAGAAACAGATGGTGTCTTCATGCAAAATAGGCTCAACTTTTATTGCACATCTCCTGCATTTCACGTATTATGCTAAGACTCTTAAAGTCATTTACTCTTTGAAACATCTACCTCCTTTATGGGCTACAGATATCTCCATTTAACAGATGAGACATTCAATACTCTCCGAGGGTAAATGTCTTGCCCCTAAGCACAGAGCAGATAAATGGTAGATTTAAGGTTCAAGTCTACGCCCTACACTCCAAAGTGAGGCTGATGCATTCTTGGTAAGTGTTCAGGTAGCCTGTCACTAAAACTGTATAACCAGAGCCAGAAAGACCAATTGCCTAGGAAGCTGTAGAAGGGATTCAGCATCAGGCAAGACGTCAGCTCAGATGAACCCAGTCCTTCCTCCTTACTCTGAGTATCTCTAATTCTCAATGAGAAAAACAGAACTGAAATGAATACACAGTGGTGTCCCCACATGCAAGGAATAATAACAATAACTAGTCAAAAGGAGTCAACTGTAATATAAATGATACTTTTCCTTAGAAAAAGAGAAAAGAAAAAAAAGCAAGCACGACAAGAGAAAACAACACATATTTTATAAAACATTTTCCACCACCAAAAGTTCTGTTTTAGGTATTCTTCTTGCATGTTTTCATGCTGAAACCTATTTGCAAATTATTTTCTCACTTTTTTTTTTAACATGAAATGTACCCTCGATTATATGACAAGAAATTATATGGTGCTAATAATTTATTTAAAACCAGATCCATGTCTCACATTCATTCTGTGTTGTGAAATCAAGTAGATGCAGAAGGTTTTTTTTTTTCCCCTGAACTTTCTGACCACCTCTATTGTGGAAGAGAGAGTAATAGCAGGTATCGAGGGTGCCAATTATGTGGTGATATACAAACCCGCTGGAGAAAAATCTATATGATATTTTAATGCTAGTCAAACAGAACGATGAAGTTTAAATTAGCTTGAAGCTACTAAAAATTCCAGCTATGGCTCTGCCTTCATTGTATGTGAGGGTGAAAAATAGCTGTACCAAGAAATATATGTCTATCTTTTCTGTAGATAGGCTGCCCGGTGGCTCTTTCTTTTGATGTGCAAGTCTCCATTTTTTTGTTTGTTTGTTTGTTCACCGCTCTGTTTTTCCATTTTTCCTTTTACTTATTTTGCTCTCACTCACTTTTTTTTTTTTTTTTTTGGCTGACCTCCCCTCCCCTTTTCTTTCAATCATTTTACCCCCAGCTTTTTAGTAATTCGTGTATCAGTTTCATAACCTCATAGAATCAGAGACTGTTAGAATTCAGATGTCTCTGTTTTTAAAAAATAGCTTTGGGGGAAAAAATTAAGCATCTCATGGTATAGATGGGTGAGTGAGTGAGTAGGGAGGAGAGGTGAAGACCAGAGAGAGGACACAGTTTGTACAAGGCCACCCAACAGTGTTGTAAGGAAGTAGTCTGCTCAGGGAGTCAATCACAAAGGAGAGGACTTTGGATCAGAATCCTCATCTCCACAGGCTCTGTCCATTATTACACAAATTCACAAAAATCCAGGGGTGTGATACATTTTTTCTTCTTTTTTTCTTTTACGGATTTTGACACAGTGTGTGTGTGCTTGCTGGAGAAATTCAGAGAGAAAGTGAAAGGGAAAGTGAGAAATCACCCATCAGTGAGGAATGGCCATGCCACAATCCCTTCTCCATTTTCCTTCTGGGATTTTGGGCAAGCACGCACATATATCCAGTGTGATTTTCAAGCTGCCAGGTCCTAGACTCAAACCACTGTCGCCATATAAGAGTCCAGCCACCTTAACTTCACCACCTGCTGGCCCTGTGATAGTTACATTTCTAAAAGACTTTTATTCTTTTTTAAAAAAACAAGTCTTGGGGGCATCAGCAGTTGCTGTAATGGCTACGTCACTGGACTCCCATGTACTTGACTACGGTTCAAGTCCTGGAGCTGGTGGCTTAAACTCATGCCAGGCGTGTGTGCATGCATGCCTAAGATCCTGAGAGGAGACTAGAGGAGAAGGGATTGTGGTGTGGCCGTCCCTCCTGAGGAGTGATTTCTCACTTTCTGTCTCTTTCTCTCTCTATCTTTCTGGTAAGTGCATGTACCCTATAGCAAAAACCTCTTTGAAAAGAAAAAAACAAGTCTTTGGACACATGCGAATTTTGTGAGGCCTTATTCACAGGTGAGGTAGGTAGTACTGATAAGGAACATCTCTCTTATGAGGAAGTGAGAGTGGAGTAAGGGAAGATTTTATTATTATATTATTATTATTTAATAAATACCTTCTGGGAATCAGGCATCTTCACATGTCGTTTAATCCTTGGTCAGCCCTGTCACATTAAGTACTATGTCACTGTTCTACAGATCAGTAGCCTGAGATTCAGAAAACGTAATTGGTCACATGCCTGGAGAGTGACTGGATTATAGTAAGTGTGAAAAGTGTGTGCTCTCTGAGAAGTGGCCAGGCCCTTAAGAATTGTGACAGGCCTGTGCCTGAGTCCAGACACAGTCTTCTAACTCAGAAACATCCCCAGATGTTCTCCAGAAATAAGCCCAAAGCATTGGTATAATGACTGAGCTAGCATTGATTCACTATTGATAGTGATCCTCACGAACAGGAAGATGGAGCAGAACAGGGTAGAAGAGCTCCAGTTGAACTTGGGGAATTATGTATTATGTTCACTGTGAAAAATCAGTTACATGAAGAAAAAGCACAAGAATTAGGATTAAAAAAAGAGAAAGTAAGATTCTAGATAGTAAGTTTGTAGAAGATGTCTTCAAATGCTTTCATAGAAAGTAGCTGCAATTTTTTCATAAAAACTAAGCAATATGAGACCAGCAGTTGGCATAATGGCTATGTCGCAGGACTCTCGTGTGGTCAACCGTGATTTGAGTCCTGGACCTGGTGGCTTAAACTCATACCGGGCACATGTGCATGCGTGCCCAAGATACCGAGAGGAGAATGGAGAAGAAGGGATTGCTGCAAGGCCATCCCACCCTGGGGAGGTGATTTCTCACTTTCTGTCTCTGTCTCTTTCTGTCTTTCTGGCAAGCACATGCACCCTATAGCAAAAATCTCTCAAAAAGGAAAAAAAGATTAAGCAATATGGAAAAGTTCATTCAAAGGATCACTACTTACTAATAGATGGATACTGGGGGCCAGCAGGTGGAATGATGGTTGAGAGTCCTAGATTCACATATGGCTGATGGCAATTTGAGTCCCAGACATGGTGGCTTATTTTCTCACTCACTCTGTCTCTCTCTCTCTCTGTCCCTCTCTGGTCAAATTCAAACAAACAAATAAATAAAGATAAATAAAATAATTATTTTTAAAAAATAGATAGGTATCTACCATTCCAGATTCTTTTGTTTTGGGAGGGGCACAAGAAATATACTCATGACTTCTTTGTATTTTCTTATACTCTAATTATTCTATAAATTGTGTGTATTTATTTTATAATATATAAGCATATTTTAATTAGGGAAGTTGTTTAGGGCAAGATGATGAAATTTGAAATGACAGGCTTAGGAGTACGGTTATCTATCTACATGTCTATCTGTCTCTCTCCAAACCCTGCCTCTCTCCAGAAATGTCTGGGAATGAAAGGATTAGATATTTAGACTTTGCTCAGGAAAAACTGGGAAAACACTGAATAATTTCAAACAGAGTTGAAACAAAATCCAACTAACAGATTAGAGAAATTCCTTTAGCAGTGTTCTTACAATGTAGTCCCTGGACCATCAGCTTCAGGAACTTGTTAGAAATGAAAATCCTCAGGTTCCACAAGACTCTGGAAATTGGGGCCCAGAAATCTAGGTTTCAAAAAGCCCTCCAGTGACACTAATGTAAGGCATGTGAGAGCTTGAGAACCTCGACTCTGTGTACTAGAGCAGTATTTAGAGAAGGTATCTCATCAGTAAGAGTACAAGCCCCATCAGTCATCATGGCGAGATACAACGAAGGGCTAAACTTGGGTAGAAATTGTATCTCCCAGTTATGTTTCAACCAGGAGAATAGCTGTTCTAAGTGCAGTCCTGTTTCACACCCCATGTCCAGGTTTGGTTGAACTGATGGTATCATACCAGGAATTACCATCCTCAATCTGTGTTGACTTATTGCAGTGGCAGGGCTAATGAATCAATTTTTGTTTCTATCAATGTAAGTTTTTCTCAAAAGAGACAGGTTTTTAATAAAGTCATTTTGATTCATTTAATTCTTCTTTCTAATTCAGGGGTGTGCACACGCACATGAGAGTAAGAAGAAAGAAAGAGAGACGGAGAAATGAACGTCCTCCATAGGGGCTGGCACACTGATCACCTTACCCCAGTCCTCCCGCCCATCCAGCCTTGGGCATTTGTGCTCATTTCTAGAGTGTTTTAGGCAGACCATCCCTGTATTCGAAACTCAGTTGCCAAGTGGATCCAGTGTCCCTTGAACATTGTGTTACTATTACACCAGAGAGCCAGTCTAATAAACTCATTTTAAAATTGTGCTTTTTGGGACCAGGAGATGGCATAATGCTTACATCATTGAACTCCCACATAGTCAACTGCAGTTTGAGTCCTGGACCTGGCAGCTTGAAACTCATGCTGGGCACGTGTATGTGCACACCCAAAATCCCAAGAGGAAAATGAAGATTGCAGTGTGGCCATCTCCCCAGGGGGTGATTTCTCACTTTGTATCTCTCTCTCTCTGTCTCTCCTGTGAGTGCACACGACCTATAAAAATCTCTCTCTCTAAAAAAAATTTGTGCTTGCTTATTAATTCCTAAATCTAAACACTTACTTTCCACACATTAATATTTAAAAATGTTTAAAAACTTTCTCATCATTCAATATCTACATGTTTTTAGAAAGAGAATATTTTTATGTGTGCATGTTCTTCCTTCTCTTTATCTATTTTTCCAATCCTCTATAAATGGAAGTGTGTGAGATCAGTTTTGAGTTCTTCATCGGCTCTGATACAGAAGCCCTGATTTTATGTTGGAGATCACTTCCTGGGCCCCCTCCCCCACGTTGAAAGATGACATTGTTCACCACAATGATTCCCTGAGGATTCTCGCACGTCATGCCTGCCAAGCCCCAATGACAAGATATAGGGGGCAGTTAGACTATTACATACTCTCCCTGCCACTTTCAATCAAGCCTAATGCAATCAGAAACACATGACTACATCAACACATCTCCTTTAATCAAATGTGATTAAGTCAGTCATTAGTTTTTCAAGACAAATAAAGGGTACAAGTGCTTGTATTATAAACGTAACCGCCCCCCTTCTTAAGTGATTTGTTAGAAAGAAAGCCCCCCGAGCACAGAACCTAGGACCCTCAGAGGTCTGCTCTTCTCCCCCTGGTGTTTAGTATAATGGAGCATCCTGGATTGGAATGCACAATTCCTTCTTGCCTGTCCTCCCTCACAAAGCCCCATGTTGTCAAGCAGAATTTGGCTTCGGCTTGATCAGAATGATTTCATTATCCCATTGTTACCATTATGACTTCGGCAATTAGTAGTTTATAAGTATAAATTTATGGCAATCTGTGATCCAGGCTCATTGGCAGTAGTCAGGGCATAATAAAAACCCAATCAATTTCTTTCATTTAATATGTAGGCTGTGACCCTAGTTTTGATTAGAACTCTTAGCTATTTCATCTTTAAATAAAAAAGAATGTCTGCAAGCAATTATATGGTGTGTTAATTGGATATTCCTTTTTATCTCTTATACTGCTGAATGCATTGCTAACGAAATCCTTGTTTTCTGTCTCTCAGTCATGTCTCTCTACCTCCTTTTCTCTGAGTCTGTTACTCGCTTTGTCTCCCTGCCTCTAGGTCTTTACCTCACTCATTCTTTCCTTCTGATTCTTTATTGTCAATCCCCACTGGCCACACACAGCTTGGCTAAAATGCAGGTAATTTTGTGTGCTCACCTTTTCAATTGCTTTTCCTGTTTGAGAAACCATCATTATCACTATGTTCTATGAATGCTATTTTCCATCAGGACATTCTGGAGCTACCAAATTGTCTAGCAGGCCTAACACACAACAGGGGCTTAATAATTGAGGAATGAATAAAGCCACCCCCACTTCCTTTGTGTCACTTCGTCACCCTCTTAGCCAGGATTTTTTCCTAAGACCTGCTCTGTTTTTTCCAGAGTCATATTTCCTTGAGAGAGCTACACTTTCAAGTCTCTACCCTGAAAGGTAGCAGGGCTCAGGGTAAAAGAGGACTCCAGTTCTGCTGATGGGGGGCTCAGGTCCGTTGGATATCAATGTTCCATGCAATTATAGTTTCTTACTTCTACCATATTAAACATGCCCTTTGTGGAATAATTTTATTATTATTATTATTACTATTATTATTATTGCTATAGGGCATGTGCACTCACTTTAGAGAGTGAAAGTGAGAAAATATCCCTCAGGTTGGATGGTCATTCTGCAATCCCTTCTCCTCCCTTCTCCTCTCAGAATTTTGGGCGTGCATGCACAAGTGCCTAGTACATTTTTTTAGCTACCAGATCTGGGACTCAAACTGTGCAGTCAGCCACGTGGGATGCAGACACCTCAACCACTATACCACCAATTGGCCCAGATGATTCTGTAGGTTGGGATGAATTTTTACTTGGAAAGTGAGTTATACCATTATTATTATTATTTTTTTAATTTCTTGAACAAATACATCTATAGTACTTACGATCCCTCATTCATCCACAGGCTCTGACAGAATTCTAACCCTCTTGTGTATAATGAAACACATCAGAAAGAGTATTATTTTGCCCATGCCTCTGAGGATCCCTCCTGGAGCCCTGCAGCCCATCCTTCTCCAAGCCCTTGTTCTGGGGTGTCTCTGCAAGCCTCCTAGGATTCCCATAGGAGCTCATGTTTCCTAGATCCTGTGTTTGCTCCCTATGTTGTTAATTCCTTTGCTTTCAAAATGCACATTCTGAAGTAGCATTCTGAGAAAGGTACACGGAGATATTCGGTTTTTAGATCCTGTTTGTCTGAAATATCTTTATTCTATTTTCATGAATATCATGATTATTTGACTTGAAATACTAGGCTGCATATCTTGGCTCCTCAGAATTTTCAAGGCATTGCTGCAAGCCTTCTAGCTCCTGGTATTGCTGTTGAGAAGCCCGATGCCCTTCTTATTTCTGACCCTCAGTATGCGACTTCCTTCCCCTTTCCAAAGCCCCCAAATTTCTAGAAACTTTCTCTTCTTGTGTCTGGAACTTCACAATCATGCACCTTCAGGCGGATCTTTTGTTCATTTCCTCTCTCAATCTTCAGTAAACCCTTCCAGATTGGAAACATTATTCCATTGTGGACATCTTTCTATATTATTTTCCTGATAATTTCCTTTTCTCTCTTTTCTGTTTTCTTTCTCTGAAACTCAGATTAACCAAGTATTAGACTCTCACGTTCCATTTCTAATTTTCTTACCTTTCCTATTTTCCATCGGTGTTTTTTCTATTTTTCTTCCCTCTACTTTTCAACCTCTTTCTTGAATTTTTAAAAATTATTCTAACCATATTTTAATTACCGAAATCTTTTTCCTGTTTTGTTTATAGCATCCTGTTCTTGTTCTAGATATGGTAATTTCTCTTTTCTATCCAAGAGTTTGGAAGCAAACCTGCTTGACCCCAAGGACCATGCTTTGATTATGACATTCTGCCTAAACAGCTGTTTTCTTGGTTTCATAGTCTATTCCCTTGAGAATTTGGAATCAATTGAATTTGCTTCCTGATATAGATCATAAACTAAAGTGTATGCTCCACAAGGCCAGGGACCATGTCTGTGATTATTTACCAATATATACCCCAAGGCTAACCGTTCTTCCCACAAGCAGGTGTTCTACAAATATTTGGTGGATAAATGAATGGTGAAAAAGACTGTAGTTCCTGATTTTAATAAAACAGTCAGATAGTTAGAAGGAAAAGAGATGCTTTCTAGTTCTTGTGTTGTCACAGCCATTCAGCAGCTCTTGACATGATAAAACAATTTCAGAGTGAGAACATAGCCCCATCCCATGTCTACCTAATGGAAATAGAATCCTTTAAGAAATTGCAGAAGCAGGAGGTACAAGGTGTTTAACAGGACTGCCCAATGAGCTCATTTATAACCTTAACAAACCAAATTCCCGAACCAACTCAGAAGTCCCTATTGGACCTGTCAGCCAAGAGGGACAGCTGTCTGTCAGGGTGCACAGCAGGCTACACGTGCCCTGATGGCCATCCTGGCAAGGGGGGTTGGGTGGGAGTGGAAAGATAACAGAGATAAATCTAAATTCATTCGGGAAGCAGTCACACTCAATGACATATTCACTGACTTCTTCAACAGCTCATTTGATAATGTTCTCTCTGCACTATTCATTTTTCTGAAAGATGAAAGCTGGCTGAGGATCTCATCTGCTCGCTGATGCAGGGAAAGGATTTGAAATTAACACACACACACACACACACACACACACACACACAAAAGGGGGAGTCAGCACAGGAGGGTGGAATTGTTCTGATGACCAGTTTTGTGGTTGGTCCTGACACAGGAGACCCAGCAGGCTGGTGCGAGGTCACCTTTAATTAGTTATGCATTATAGTTCAACAATATGCCAATGGGCAGATGCAAGGCTCAGCAGGGGGGCTGGGGGAGATATTTATCACCATAATTAATTGCTTGAAGAATGTTATCTGCCTGGTGAGGGGCAGGTCAAGACTTGTAATGGGAGGAGAGAGAGGTCAGTATTTCTGGTCAGGTGCTATTTCTTTCTCAGTGGGTTCTCAGTTCCATTGTGCTTATGACATAAATCAATGGGTATTTTTTAAGTACCAATCAATGTGTGGGGTCCAGGGCACAAGGAAAAATGAAACATGTTTGGACTTTCTGGTACCACCTTGTAGTGAGGAGGACGAACTCAGAAACATTGAACTCTAACGCAGTTGTTCTGCACTGCAGGGCTGTACTTTGACAGTGCTCATTGGCCGAGAGGATCAATGTTTTTAAATTTTTAATTTGATGCGGTCACATGGCTTCTCAATTAAATGAATGTTTTGTGGTAGATTGTGAAGAGTTCAGGCTTTGAAATCAGGAAGTCTGGATTATAATTCTAACTTTAGTTTCTTAGCTGTGTCACGAAAAGAATTGACTTTACATGTTGGGATTATGTTTTCCTCCATGGTTAAATGAGGATAAGAAAACATAACTTTCAGGATTCAGCGTTATCTAAATCTAAAGGAGGATCTACATGTGACGTGCTTACCCCAGCATCTAGCACATCTTAGTGACTACCCTCTGTCTGAAATGGAGAGGCCTCGATAGGGTGTGAGGTGACTCTTTACTGGGGCAAGCACTGCCCCAATCAAGCACTGATGCTTGCGTTCCCTGTTATATGTTCTCCTATTCATCATTTTAATAGGAAATGGAAGGTAGGGGAGAGTGGGGCAGAATATGAAAGGAAAGCCCTTCCTCCTCATTCACAAAGGTGGTGTTTGGCACTTCAGGGCTTTGCTGAAAAATCAGTACACCAAACGTTTGTGGCATCCAGTGGTTGCTTCTTCATGCTTGTTCAATGAATGTAAACATTCTTGACCAAATTCTGGGTAAATGCTCTTAAGAAGGGTCATCAAATATATAGAGAGAGTTTTTGTCATAATCCAAGTCGAAGGTAATAAAATACAGACAATAACTGTGGGACAAAGGAAAAAGACCAGGGATTTGGGAGATGTTTGGGAGAAAAAAAATGGTAGGATTTGGTAATAGGTATGTGTATGAAGGCAAAGGAAGATTCGAGGATGACTCTGGATATTGCTCCATGAGCAAAGGGTAGAAAGGGGTAATGACACAAAAATGGACATGAGAAGCAGCACATCAATGCCAAGTGGTCTTCATCTTCCTTCTCTCAAACCAGGAGGGCCTGCTCACATTTAAAAACATCCCTTACAGGGAGTCTCAAAACAAAATACTTTATTGTTAAAGACTATGAGAGTTCTAGGAGACCTATTAAACGGGGCCTCTTTTCCCAACTCCAGTTTTAAATCAACTGAGGACCAAAGAAATGTCAGAAACAAGGGGCTTTTGGAGAAAGTGGATTAAGTGTGTGGCAACAATGAGATTTCCAATGTAGTACTGAATCCCTGAGATGGGCAGCCCTTCTCGTTCAGTCTGACAGTGCTGGAATAAAAGTACAGATCAAGGGAACCAGCAGTTAGCGTAATGGCTATGTCGCTGGACTCCCACGTAGTTGACTGCAGTTCACGTCCCGGACCCGGTGGCTTAAAACTCACGCCGGGCGCGTGTGCGTGCGTGCCCAAGATCCCGAGAGGAGAATGGAGGAGAAGGGATTGCGGCATGACCATCCCCCCTGGGGGGTGATTTCTCGCTTTCTGTCTCTATGTCTCTCTCTCTCTGTCTGGCAAGCGCACGCGCCCTATAGTGAAAAACCTCTCCAAAAAAAAAAATAATAATAAAGTACAGATCAAGAGAGAGACAGAGAGAGAAAGTGAGAAAAGCTGCCAGGTCTGGGACTCAGTCCACGGCTGACCATGTGGGAGTCCAGTGCCCTTAACCACCATACCACCTGCTGGCCCTCCCAGCTCTTTTTGAAAAGATCATGTGTTGCTCTGGTCAGCCTTGAGCTTGTGACCCTTCTACCAGATCTTCCTGGTTGCCAGGATTAGAGACCCACACCACCATACCTGGCCATTAGGTTGGGCCACAACTCAATCCCTGGCTTACCACAAGGTCCATGTCTTAGTGTATGCTATCGAAGCTGGGCTTATAATGTCTTTTAAAATCCCTTTTATTTCTTACTGATCATACAGAAATATATTATTTTTATTCTATTAGGAATTATCTTCAATTTACAATTTGTCTAAAACTTTTTATCAGGATTGAGAACAAAATAGCACCTTTAATTTCTTCCTGTCCTTGATGGCATGTTACATTTTCCTGCCTAGTCCCTTTGCTGATATGAAAATCAAATCCTTATTATTATTCGTATTATAAATTATTTTAAAAGTATTTCCTATCAGTGTGTGTGTGTGTGTGTGTGTGTGTGTGTGTGTATACTACATAATACACAAATCTGTAGTTGATTGCTTTTCTTCATTACTACTTTATACTGTGGCATTTCAATTTTTTAGTTTTTTTTTATATTGACTCATACCTTGACTGAAATACTCAAAAAGTCAAAAACTCCATTCCACTTACCCATCATACACATTTTCCCTGTACCTCCCCCAGAGATGATTCAAGAGTTATTTATCTTCTGAACCCTTCCAGAACCAGGGATGTCTTTTACTTGCATTCATATATGAAGACTTCTTCATTTATTATACATTCTTCAGTCACAATCTTCCATTTTTTTCACTTACATTTTGTAGGAGTAATTTGTTTTTGACTATTAGAATTTAGTGCTTTTTTTTTCCTTTTTCAGAAGAAGTGTCATGCTACTTTGCTTTGTTGTCTTCCTTTTGAAATGACTGCTTTTAAATCTCTATACCTGTTGTACTTTGTTTACCTCTGTATTTTTTTAAGTCATTGGAATACATCCAGATGTTAGTTTGTTTTCATTATGTTTGCCTAGTGCACAATGGGCTTCTTTAATATATGGATAAATTTCTTTGCATCATAAACAGTTTTCCTTTCTTTTTCTTTTGTCTACTCCATTTTTCTCCTCCTGATATTACCTTAGGACCTCCAGAATATGATTACCATGCCCTTCCTTAACTCCATCACCCACTTACTTATTTTTCTCAGATAGTGTTCACATGTTTCTTTTATTGCTGTTCTTTTTAAAAAATTATTTAACTTATTTATTTATTTATTTATTTTAATTTGACCAGAGAGGGCCAGAGTGAGAGTGAGAGTGAGAGTTAGAGAGAGAGAGAGAGAGAGGAAGAAAGCCACCAAGTCCGGGACTTGAACCATGGTCAGCCATGTGGGAGTCCAGTGCCCTTAACCACCATGCCACCTGTTGGCTCCTTATTGCTGTTCTTTAGTATATATTTACACTTCATGTGTCTGTCATCTTCCCCTAATTTCTAGCACTTATGCTTGCTTTCCCTATTATTGGTTTTCTTATTCATCATTGTAACAGGAAAATAGAAGGTAGGGGAGTGTTGGATCCAGCCATCATCTAACCCTGATATCCTCTCTAGTATCTAGATGCTGTTTATTGGTACTTGATGTCAGTGCTTACAGCAGAACAGGGGTAGGATTCCACATAATATGAATGTTGACGAAGAAGTAACAAAGCCCAGAACTGGACTTGGATTAAAGCTCTGTTCCAAAGAGGTAAAAGATGAGATAAATGTATAGCAGAGCAAGAAGGACAGGCCGGATTCAAATAGTTTCCAAATAAGAATAGGGTCAACTGAGGTCAGGGTCATTGTCAGTTCAAGTGGAGTCTAAGAGAGGGGAATGAAGAATGCATGGCATCCCACCCTATGCGTGCCTTTCAACTATGTTGCTTGCACCCAGACCAGTTGCAAAGCTGACAACCTAGGAGTCACCTATGACTCCTCCTACACCCTCTTTTAGCCCTCATGTTTGATTCATTGCTGAATCCTATTGATTTGGTATATTGAACAAAGATAAAATCCATCCTTTTGTCTGCATAGACTATTCCCACCATCCTGGGTCCAGGTCACTTCAACCAGATTTCCATCTGGTCTTCCTACTTACCTCCAGGACTCTCTCCTGTAGCTACAATGCAAATGCTATTCCTTCTCAGAGGAAACGTTTGTGACTTCTCTTATCTTTAGGATTTACCCAACTCTGTGTGGTCTGTTAGCCCTGCTATTTGTGGCTACACGATCACTGCAAAGATCCCCTGTTCTATGTATTTCTTTTCACGTTCTTCTTCTCCCAGATGGTCATCAGCTCTCACCCTTACCTCCAGGACTGGTCATTACCTGCTCCCTCTGAAAGAAACCCTCCTCATTCATCTTTCTGAATGCAACTTTAGTTCTTCCATGATCCTGAACTGAGCCCTTACCCTGCTCTTAGTTTTTCTTAAAATATACATCACAGTTCATCTTCATCCTATAGGTAGTGTTCCTAGTGTTTGTAAAAGGTGACCAAGGGAATAATCCATTGTAGTGAATTAAATAGTGGCATCTAATAAAATAGGTCCATACCCCAAACCCCAGAACCCATGACTGTTACCTTCTTTGGAAAAATAGTTATTATGGATGTGATTTTTCTTTTTTGAGAGGCTTTTGCTATAGGTCATATGCTTTCACCAGAAATACAGAGAGAGAAAGAGAGAGACAGAAAGCAAGAAATCACCCCCCAGGGGGATGACCATGCCACAATCCCTTCTCTTCCATTCTCCTCTCAGGATCTTGGGCACACATGCACACATGACCGGTGTGAGTTTAAGCCACTGGGTCCGGGACTTGAACCACAGTCAACTACATGGGAGTCCAGCAACGTAGCCATTACACCATCTACTTGTCCCTGGATGTGATTAATGATTGTGAGATAATTCTGAATTATCAGAGTGGGCTATAAATCCAATGACAAGAATCTTTCTAAGATAGACAGGGAGGGAAAGACACAAATGCAGAGGAGAAGGCAGAGGCAGAGACTGAAGAGATGTGCCCAGGAAACAGCAATCACCAGGAGCTAGAGGAGAAATGGCTCCTCCTTCAGTGTCTCTGGGGGGAGTTTGGCCCTGGCAATGCTATGATTTTAGACTTCTGATCTCCCAAACTCAGAGAATACATTTCTGTTTTTTCTTTTTGTTTTATCTTAAGAGTTATTTTGCTATAGGGCATGTGCATTCACAGGAGAAGCAAAAAGACAGAGAGAGACAGAAAGTGAGTAATTACCCTCCGGGGGATGACCGTGGCTGCAATCCCTTCTCCTCCATTCTCCTCTCAGGATTTTTGGCACTCCCATGTGCTTGGTGTGATTTTCAAGCCTCTGGGTCTGGGACTTAAACCACAGTTGACCACTATTCCATCTTCTGGCTCCCATTTCTATTCTTTGAAGCTGCTATCTTTGGGGTAATTTGTTACAGTAATTTGTTGTTTGGGCCACAGATATGCTGACTTTCCCTGTTTATGATGGACATGCTTTCTGAATTTTGTTTCATGCAGGTCTTTAAGAGAGGTAGGTGGAGCCCAGTGTCTCATGTTTTCTCTTCTCTTTTCATTCCTTTTTAAGGACAGTCTGGGTCTTCTTTCTGGGCATTTACCTTGGATACCTATGCGATTTTATTGGCTTAGCAAAATTTCCTTTCATCTACTTCTTTCTCTCTTCTAAACCAATGATCTATCCTGGTCCAGTGGTTAGTACCTTATATTTCTTAAAGTCACTACACTCTTGCTCATCTCTATCCTCCTCACACTTCAGCAGTTTCCTCAAAATTAAAGTGCAGAGCCAGTGTGCCCTGTCTCAAGTGGTGAGCCAAATTTCATTACCAGTTGGAGCACTTTAAATCAATATTTGGACATTTAATGATTTTGCTCATTTTACTTGAATATATTAGAGAAGTCTGATAGGCCTATTAGGGTCCCTGTGATTAACATCTTCGAATCAGCAAAAGGTGCCAATTTTAAAAAATCGTCTTGTTGTAGGCCCACCATAAAAATCTGCATAATTTAGCAATTATTTTATCATTTTGAATATATATTAAAAAGTAGTTTTTAGTGTTTAATTAGAAGATACAGTCAACATATTTTAAAGTGAGATACCTCCTCCATGTATTAGAGTTGAAAGTAAGACATATTTGAGGCTGGCTCCAATTCGTGAACTAGCTTCACATCATATTTCTGCCCAAGGCATACATGACCCTCAATCATCCTGTGTACCCCTCTCATTAAGAGCAGATTTACCACTAATAAGATGAACCAGAATCTCCCCTAGAGACTCTAGATAGTGACACTACAATTAATGAAGTCCTCACAACTCAGTAACTTCTTTAAACCTGAACCAGAGGCAGAAATCCTAGAGGCATTTTGGATATTTTCCAGGAGGCCCAGACTTAGCCATGGTTCTCTGCGAGAATTAGAGCTGGGGGAGATAGGTATCATCTATTTATTTTAATCTTCCCTGTCTCCCTATTTAGGGCTCCTGATATAGTCATGTCTGCCAAGTACTAACTCGTATCTAAGTATTTTTAAAATACTAGATGATTGTCATTAGCAGCTGTCTGGACCTTTGTTCAAAGGACTTGGATAGGTCTGAATTGAACCTGAATCAAGTATGTTGGTGGCAGAATTTGCAGGAGATTTTTAGATCCTGACTTAGCTAAAGGAGGACAGTGATCTAGTGTGATGGGGATGCTGGCAAAAAATATCATACAGAAATATAGAGGTTAGAAATAGGTCAGAAATACACAAGGTTGGAAATATGGAACAAACACTGAGCAGAACTGAAGCTAATCATCAACAAAGCTGGGAGGAATAGTTACGGGATCCGAGCAGTAGTATCTCAGTCATTGGGCACAGGTTATGTGAGTTGGTCATGCTTACTTATGATCGAGGGCTTTCTTATGCTCTAGGGCTAGGCAGACAGCAAAAGCAAGAACATCTCGGTGGTCCTCATACATTGTTATCACCCTCGCCTTCACTCTAGCCCAATATCCATAATTTATCCACTATACCTATTTCCCTTTAGTCCAGCTACATTTGGCATGCTTCAGCAGATCCTCTCTCCTAGTTTGGAGCCATTTTCTTCTTACTTATTTGACTTTTGCTTCTAAGACTCCTGGAACCTCAGCTCCTTCCTTAGAGTACCAACACTCATCATTGTTGATGGTATAGAAAAATGATGCTTTCATATAACCACTCAAAGCCAGCAGGAAAATAGACAGAGACAGAAGCTGACATGAGATTACTATGAGAAGAGGGGGGAGAATCAGGTGGCAAAACAGGCAGTAGTGCTTCAGGAGGGCAGGTGAAGCATTGTCCAAAATGTTTTGTTTCTGACAGTTATTAAAATCATAATGATAATAACATACTAAGTAACAGGTAAATAGAGACTATGCAAATATTGCCTTAGCTATTAATAAGTCAGAACGTGGTGGTTGAGATGGCAAAGCAGTAACCAAGGAGTCCTTAGAAAGAGTTATGAGATAGGGCCGGGGCTGGCTCCATGGGGCAGTCGTACTGCATTGCTCAAGAGAAGTTGGATGCTACATAGTAACTGTGATTCAAATCCTTGACTTTCTCATCCCGACACACACTGGGCACACATATGAGTGTCCAAGATCCAACAGCCTAGCAGACTGGTGGAAGGGGATCATGGTGTAACCAGATGCTATGGTGGATGAATCGCTCTCTCATGCATATACACATGGTCTATTATGAATGAAGAAAATGTTCTTTAAAAAAATTGAGAGATGGGGCCTGAGAAAGAGCAGTCAAAGATCTCCTTTGATAGAAAGAAGACCTTAAAACTTTGTAAGGTTATGATATCTGCAATCTCCCCTAATCCTCAGCTTCCTCAATATCCAACTGCCCTTGCCCAACTTTGGACACAGGACACCTTATCCAGCACTTGCTCACCTAGATCAGGAAGATCACTTTAAGCAACAGAATTAGAGAGACAATTTGAAGCATGGAGAGCATCCCATATTGGTCATTATGAAAACCTATCTATTTCTTCAAAAACTCTGTGATAATAAACACTGTTTAATCAGAACTACATTTTCTAAATGTGTCATTTAAATCACAGACACCAACTTGCAAAAGTATAAGGTTGAATTCTGTTACTGCTGATCTACTGGTCTCACTTGAATCTCTGAATCCTAGACATTTATTCTGACTACATCTCTGCCTCTACAATCTGCTTCAAGCACAAAGAGAGTAAACAACATGTTCATCTATGTTTCCATTACATTTTTAAAAACAACAAATCCTGGGACCAGCAGTTAGCGTAATGGCTATGTCGCTGGACTCCCACGTAGTCTACCGTGGTTCAAATCCCGGACCCAGTAGCTTAAACTCACACCGGGCATGTGTGCGTGCGTGCCCAAGATCCCGAGAGGAGAATGGAGGAGAAGGGATTGCGTGGCCATCCCCCCTGGGGGGTGATTTCTTGCTTTCTGTCTCTCTGTCTCTCTCTGTCTGTCTGGCGAGTGTACGCACCCTATAGCGAAAACCCTCTCAAAAAAAAAAAAAAAAATCCTAGCTTGAGTGTTTACCAAGTACCAGATCTCAATTTCAGCATTGGTACCTACACATGAATAAGACAGCACCTTTTAACTTTCAAGGTGCAAGGTGTTCATCACAATACCATTATATTGTACTACTGTCTTTCTCATTAGAATATGACTACCTCATAGTCTTGGACAATATTGTCCTCCACATATAATATGAGTCACTGTGTGATCAGAGGGAAGTGCTTTTATCTGCTAGTTTGAATCATCCATCCTATTCTTTACCAAGCCATTTTCACACATTCTTTAGTATGCAGACCAGGGAGACTTGCATTTCCTTCAGTGAAGAACGGACCATTTGAGATTTATACTCTCTGTATAAACAACTAGAAAACTAGACAACATATAGGCATAGGCATCTATGGTTTTCAGACGATAGACAAAAGTCAATGTGAGGCTGTAATCCCTGAAAGAATAGAAACAAAGAATATTAGCCTTATGACTGTACCATATGGGTTTCAGAAAGTGTTTTAATGCCATGATATAAAGGGGGAACCCAAAGCAAAGCCCAGTAGTCTCTCTGAATTGAAGGATATAGACGTCAGAGTTTGAGGAAGGCCTTGGTGCCTAGAATTTACAGGACAGAGTACAAGGAAGAGGGAGCTGTGCACAGAGAAAATGAGTTCTAGAAATACTCAGAGGATTTCTTACAAATATTCAGCTTAGTGATGGCTGATTTATAAAAGCATCAGGGAAAACCAAAAGAAGGTAGAGAAAAAAAATAAACATTAGAAGGCAGTGGGTCAAAAAATTCTCAGTTTGCACAGGATTGGGATGAGTTTGGGTTCATCCCAGGTGGAGATTACATTGGGTGGAATATTCAGAAAACTCACACTTTAGAAGCTCAACTAAAAGTATTTCCTGGAGTTTAAAGGCTGCTTTGGACCCTAATAACAAAGCTTATAAGCAAGTTTCAAAAAGATCGAACTAACCTACAACTTAATGTAGTATATGCCAGAACGAACGTCAGTACCTTAGGAATAAGTACAACAAAATCTATTGCCCAAGAAATACATAAAATCATAATATGAAACACCAAAGACTATCAAGCATATAAAAAAACATAAAAATATGACCTATATGCCAATAAGAAATAGATGATAGAACTAGTAAACAATGACCTTAAAGCAGTTATTATAAATCTAATTCATATACTCATATATGTGAATTAAAAGATCAACATGATAAGGAGAGAAAGATAAAATATAAAAAGAACCAAATGAAACTTCTAGTAGCAAAAGAATATTTGGAGAATATATATATATATATATATATATAAGCTAGAGGCCAGTCAAAGTCCTACACCCAGCAGCTTGGAAAACATGCCAGAATCTTGTGTGTGCATGCCCCAAATTCAGAAAGGAGAATGGAGGAGAAGGGATTACGTCATGACATCTTTCCTGGGTGTGTGTGTGGGGGGGTGCTTTCTCGCTGCTCCTGCCTTTTCTCTCTGTCTCTCCAGTGAGTGCAACTTATATAGCAAAATGACAAAAATATATATGTGCATGTAAATATAAACTGTGATCAATAGCATATTAAATAGTGTTAAAGGTCAGTGAACTCAAAGATATAGCAACAGAGGCTATCCAACATGAAGCATAGAAAAAAGAAAATGGAATGAGGAAGTGCTTTTCCTAGCCAGAGCACTTAGAGAAGATAAATAATAACTCAAATTGAAAAAGAAGTTAAATTGCCTCTGTTTGAAGGTCACGTGCTCTTACACACAGAAAATGCTAGACTCTACCAGAAAAAAATAAAGTAAGAATAAATGAATTTAGCAAGGCTGCAGAATACAAAATCAACCATCCAAGAATTAGTAGTATTTCTATTCACTAACAGAAAACTATGCAAAAAAGAATTAATGAACATGACCTCATTTATAAAAGCTACAAAAAGTACTTAAAAATGAATTTAACCAAGGAGGTGAAAGATCTACGCAACAAAAACTATAAAGCACTGAGCAAAGAAACTGAAGAAGATACCCACAAAAAATGGAAATGAAAAGATATTCTGTGATTATGGATTGGACAAATTAAAATTTTTAAATGTCACTACCATATAAAGTGACCTACAGATTCAATGCAATCTCTATCAAAATTCCATGTTTTCGGGACCAGCAGTTAGCGTAATGGCTATGTCGCTGGACTCCCATGTAGTCGACTGCGGTTCGAGTCTCGGACCCGGTGGCTTAAACTCACGCCGGGCGTGTGTGCGTGCGTGCCCAAGATCCCAAGAGGAGAATGGAGGAGAAGGGATAGCGGCGTGGCCATCCCCCCTGGGGGGTGATTTCTCGCTTTCTATCTCTCTGTCTCTCTCTGTCTGTCTGGCGAGCGCACGCGCCCTATAGCAAAAACCTCTCAAAAAAAAAAAATTCCATGTTTTCCACATAAATATAAAAAATAATCCTAAAATGTATACGGAATTACAAAAAAAACCTCAAAGCAATCTTGAACAAAAAGAATAAAGCTGGAGGAACCAGTACCTGATTTTAAAATCTACTACAAAGCTATAGTAATCAAAACAAACATTTAGGTACATAAATAATACTGGCATACAAATAGATACATAGGTCAAGGTAACAGAATAGAGAGCCCAGACATAAATATATGCATTTATGGTCACTTGATTTTTTTAAAAAACTGCCAAGAACACACAATGGAGAAAGGACAGTGTGTTTAACAAATAGTACTGTAAAAACTGGATTTAAACATGTCAATGATGAAAATAGACTATCATCTCACACTACATACAAAAATTAACTCAAAATAGATTAGATTTAAATGTAAAACCTGAAAGTATAAAACTAATTAAAGACAACATAGAAAAAATTTATGACATTGTTTTGGGCAAAGATTGTTTTTGCATCTGACTCCCAAAGTATAGCTACATTGGCTAAGTAATGGTTAGTTGTAACAAAACTGGACACAGGTGGAAAACATCCTTGGTTTGTGTGCTGGAACCTCCCTGAGCACGAGTACATGCATGCATGCATACCCATGGGCCAAGGCAGCTGAGACTGGAGGTAGATCATGGTATAAAGATCCTGTTGAGAGTCTCTCTCTCTCTGTCTTTCTCTTTATAAAAAAATAAATAAATTTTTTTAAAAAAAAGTATAGTAAAAAATGCAAAATTAAAAAACAGAACAAACAACAAAAAGCATAGCCAGAAAAGAAAAAATAGACAAGTGGGGTTGCATTAAATTTAAAAACTTCCCTTCAGCACTTCCTGGAGAGTTGGTATGGTGTTGGTAAATTCTTTCAGGTTTTGTTTATCTGAGAATGTGTTTGTCTATTTTTCCCATGTGAAGGATAATCTTGCTGGGTTTAGTATTCTTGGTTTAAATTGTTTTTCACTTGACACTTTGAATATATTTTCTCATTCCTTGCTCACACTGTTTCCAATGAGAGGCCAATGACTATTTTTAATATCTGGATTCAAAGAGTAATCTTTTTTTCACTCCCTGGCCCTTAAATATACCATAAAGCTGCAATAATCAAAAAAGCATGGCATTGGCACAAAAACAGACAGGTGGAACAATGGAATAGAGTAGAGACCCCAGAAATAAACCTCAATGCTTACAGACAACTGATTTTTGACAAAGGATACCAGTCAATCCATTGGGAAAAGGAAAATCTTTTTAGCAAATGGTATTCTCAACTGGACTGGTCTGAAAAGTATTTCATGTTGGGTAAAATCTTTATACAAGCCAAATGATATATAGTGATCAAATGTTTAAAAAATAATGAGAATAAATAATAATAATTTGAAAAAACTGATGAAAAGCTATTTGATGATGTCGATGTGGATAGTAATGTATTTGTCTTGACTGATATGCATGGTAATTGTGCTGGAAAAAGAAAGGTAATACACTGTAAAGATATATGTGATTCAATGTAATATAAAACAGATTATGCTAATAAATAAAATTTTAAGAAATTTAAAAACTTCTGCACAGCAAAGGAAATAATTAACTGAGTGAAGACACGAACTATGGAATGGAACAAATTATCTACAAGCTATACATCTGATAAGAATTAATATCCCAAACATAAGGAGCTTAAAGAACCCAATAGTAAGAAAACAAAGCCAAATTAAACAATGAGCAAAGATCTGAATAGAAATTTCTGAAAAGAAGACATACAATAGCCAAAAAAAGAAAAAAAAGCTCAACATTATTCATTATCAAAGAAACACAATACCATAATGTGATATCTCTTTATATTTATCAAAATGATTATTATTAAAGAGTCAAGAGATAAATGCTTGCAAGGATGTGGAGACAAAAAGAACTCGGTGCACTGTGGATCGGAATGTAACTTGGTACAGCCATTGTGGAAAACAGTATGAAGTTTCCTCACAAACTTTAATTAGAATTAACAATATAACCCAGTAATACCACTACTGGGAATATAACCAAGGACATGAAATCAGTACCATGAAGAAATATCTACAGTCCCATGTTCATTGCAGCATTATTCAAATAGCCAAGATACGGAATCAAACTAAGTGTACAGCAAATGGATGAATTGATAAAGAAAATGTGATATATATGCATAATGGAATAATATTTAGTTCTTCAAAAGAAAGCAATCTTTCAATTGTGACAACATGGATGCCTGGAGGACATTATGTGAAGTGAAATCAGCCAGACACGGAAAGATATATACTACATGACATCACTTATATGTGTGCTATGCTTTGGATGTCACCCCCAAAATTAATGTGTAAAGTAACTGAATCCCCTCATGGTGTCTCAGAGTGTGGCCTTTGTGTGTGATAAGATCATTAAGGTGATGAGTCTACTATTATCGAGTTCTGGTACTTTTGTAAAAGAATGGAGACCAGAGCAGACAGAAATTTATATACTGCCACTCTGTTCAAGGTCCTTTCTTCCTCCACTTTGTGATGCCTCTGAACCTTCCACACAGCCAATATTAGGATTCAAATAAACCTCCGGTGGTGTCTTAAATTCACCTGGTCTCAGGTATTTCTGTGAGCTAAGGCAATGAGCTAAGACAATGAGGAATCTAAAAAAGTTGAACTCATAGAAAAAGAGACAAATAGTTGTTGCCAAAGGCTGGTAGTAGGGAGATTGAGGAAATATTGATCAAAGGACTTAAAATTTTAGTTATATAAGAAGAGTAAATTCAGAAGATTTATTGAGCATCATGGTGACTACAGAGAATAGCAATATATTTTATACTGAAAAATTACTAAGAGTAGATTTTAAATATTCTTGTAAGAAGAAGGAGAAAATGAAAGGAAGAAAATAGAATGAAAAAAATTAAACAGAGTTTCATTGACCTATAGAAAAACATCAAGTAGCCTAATGTATAATTAGAGTCTCAGAAGAGAAATTTAAAGGGAACTCAGGAAATATATTTGAAAAAATAATGGCTGAATATCCAAATTTGTAAAAATTTATGAAATTTGATCAAATGTACAATTTGATGAACACTATATACTCAAATACTAAAGGCTCATAGATTCAGCAGAAGAAATAAGTAGAAAATGTATAGTCAGTCAATAAAACCAAAAGTTGATTGTATGAAAAGATCACTAAATTGATTAAAGCAAACAAACAAAAACTCTTGGTAGACTAAGTAAGAAAACTTTTTAAAAAGCAAAAGAGAGAAGATCAATGTTAAGAAAGAGGAGACATAACTACAGGTTCTACATACATTAAAAAAAAACACCATGATATGTTATAAAAAAAAAAAAACAAGCCTTGTAAATAAGTTTGATACTAGATAAAATTGACAAACTCCTTGAAAAATACAAATTACCAGGGCCAATACGTGGCATGGTGGCTGAAGGCGCTGGACTTCCACATGGCCGACTACGGTTTGAGTCCCGGACCTGGTGGCTTATTTCTCACTTTCTCTCTCTCCCTCTCTCTCTCTGTCCCTCTCTGGTCAAATTAAAAATAAATAAAATTAAATTAAAAAAATATTCTTTAAAAAAATACAAATTACCGACACTCACTCATAAAGAAATAGATAACCTCAATAGCTTCTGAAAGAATTATACGAGTAGTTAATCCACCTTTCCCCAAGGCCCTCCCTAAAATAACAAATCTATGTAGGCTCAGGAACTTGTCTGTCAAATTCTAGCAAAATTTTAAGTAAGAAATATATAAATTATATCAATTCTACACAAACTCTTCCAGAAGTGCAAGAGGAGAACACACTTTCCAACTATTTTTATGAAGCCAGCATTACCCTGAAACCAAAACATGTTAGACATAATAAAAGAAACCTGCATAAAAATAGCACTATGAATGGAGTAACAAGAATTCTTAACAGAGCATTATTAGCAAATAAGATCCCACAAAAGGGATAACAGACAATGACTAAGCAGGGTTTATGACAGGAATGCAAGATTGGTTCAGTATTCAAAAACCAACCAATATAGTTTACTATATGAACAGACAAAAAAATTACAATATTGTCTCAATAGTTACATAAATGAAGTTTGTAAAATTTCACGCTTAATTATGATAAAAATTGTGAGTCAACTAGAAATAGAACCAAATTTTCTCAAACTGAAAAAGGACATCTAAATAAGACCTAGAGTTACTATCATATTTAATAGTGGAACCCCTAGTAGTTTCCTCCTGAAGTAGAGTGTCAGCTTTCATCACTTCTAGTCAACAATGTACTAGAGGTCCTGGCCACGGAAAGAAGAGAGAAAAGTCATGCAGATTGAAAAAGAGTGAAGTTGTCCTTATTCATAATGGACATGATGATATAGAAAATATCAAGGAAACTTCAGAACATTATTTGAGCTAATAAATGATTTTATGAGGGCATAGGATATTTGTTCAAATATAAAATCAGGGGCATTTCTATAGTCTAGCAGCAAGCAGTAAATCTTGAATAAAAAATGCCATTTATAATAGCATCAGAAGTCATAACATAGGGTTAAATTTCACAAACTATGCATAGAATCTATATACATAAATCCTTGAAACATTGCTGAGAGAAATTTTAAGAGACCTACATAGTAGGTCATTTATACATAGAAAAATATGTCATGACTTTCTGGATAACCCAATAAATGGAAAAATAAATATATTGTACCTTTCAATGTTGTTAAAATGTTAGTTCTTCCCGAATTGATCTGTAGATTCAATGCAATCCCAATCAAAAGCTTAGCATGATTTTTAGAGAGTTTGATGCATTAAATCTAAAATTAGAGAGACTCTGTTTCTATTACAAGATTGTCTGATTTTCAAATATTGGCTAGCAAACTTGAGCAGTCCGTGAGAGCTGTTCATCCAAAACTCCACCCTGCCTCACTCCCCACCTTTTGCTACAGTCCATCAATTTGTTTACATGCCTAATTTCCTGGGTGGCTCTATACCTGGCTCCCAAAGAAATTGTGAGACATCTCATTTTTTTTATCATGATTGGTTTACAGGTGAGCATGTGACCCAGTGTGGCCCAGGAGATAAGAGTGAAACTCTATGGGATGGCTTCTGCAAAAGGTTTCCTTGTTGATTTAAAAAAAGAGACACAGCTCTTTTCTTCTGCTGAAAATGGTTCTGGGTGACTATGAGGCAAGGGACTCTGGCTTCCTGAGATAGTCTGAAGATGGGCTTGGCAAACAGGAAGGCAGAACAAAGGATGGGAAGAACCTGTATCCTAGATAAAACTGTCAACCTGAGTTGCCCACTTCCGTGAAGACATTGTTTTGGAGGACTAAATGTTAAATGAAAAAAAAAAATCATCCATATTTTAAAAGTTGTTTGACTTTTGAGCTTCTAACGTTGCAGCCAGAGGAATCCTAACAGATAACACCATGTATTTTCACCTACGTTAATTGCTCTGTGCCTCAGTTTTCTCACCTCTAAATCAGGAATAATAATCATACTACTACTACTACTACTACTACTACTACTAATACCTACCTCGCAAATTTTAAAACATCTGTTTTCTTTCTTTATTGCCCGAGGGTAAATGTATGTGCCCACGGTGGGGGAGGGGAGATAGAGTTCCCCAGCAGGGCATGGTCATACCAAAATCTTTTTCCTCCATTTCTTCATTTTGTCAGGATTTCCTGCCCACATGTACACATGCCCAGCCTGCTTTTCAAGCCCCTGGGACTGGGATTCCAGATGCAGTCATCCATGTAAGATCCAGTTTTTCATCCAGTTTTTCAATTAACCACTCACTACAGGGCCCGTCCCTTACCTCACAGATTTTTGGAAAATTAAATGAGATAATGCAAGTAAAGTATATATTATAGTAATAAGTATTCAATACATTGTTATTATGATGATTATTAAATAATATGTTGGTTCTCTCCCTGAACACAAGGGAAACTTATCAATGAAACAAAAAGAGATTTAATTAAATCGGCAAATATCTATAGAACTACCTCTGTATGCTAAGCCTTGTCACAATAGTTGTGAATGAGTTCCTTTCTTTTGAAGCTCACAGACTAGTAGAGAATGGATTTCAAAAGAGGGAATTATAGTACAGAACTTTTGGCCAATTTGCGATTGCTCTGATGAGTTAAGTATAGGGTGTCACAGTTATATAGAGCAAGGGCCTTTAACTTGGCAGCGTCTTAAATCAGTAGCACCTGCTCAAGGAGGTAACATAAGAAGCCAGGGCTAGGAGAACATCTTGAGATGACACTGTATCTTTAGCAAAAATAATTTCTCCGTACTAATATCCAGATAAGGAAGGGAACCCAATAGAACATATGGAAAGTGTCTCAGGCAGAGGAAAAAGTACAAGTAAAGGTTTGAAGACAAGGAGGAACATCAGACATTCAGGGAGCCCCAAAGAGTTCAGTCGGTATGGTGAAGCCATAGATGGCCAGGCTAAGAGATGAATGAACACGTTGAAGACTCATATAGAGCCTTTCTAAGTCATGAAGAGGAAGAACCCACAGGCTCCTTGGGAGGGTTTTCATTTAAAAACCAGCATAAAGTAGGTCTTAGTAATGAAAACTGTGCTGCTCCTGGTTCATGTCTCTAAATATGAATTTGACCTGTTATTTATTTAAGATGTGAAGCTTTTCCCTATACATCAAAGACTTTGGTTTAAAAAAAACATAAAATCTGGCTCAAGTTATGATTGAAACTTTTAAAGTGGGGCAAGTTATAAATTAACAAGTTTCCTACTGTATGCATGAATTGGAGGCTCGCACTGAATTAGGTCACAGACCTGGACCAGACTAATTGGCCTTCATTTTTTTGGGTCCCCATGCTGTGGTAGATATTCGAGAAAAAGCAGAGAGGAAGATTGGAGAATACTGGGCAAGTAGTAAATTTCAGAATTACAAGAGTAATCAAACTTAGAGACAGTCGGCTCAGGGAGGTTCTTAGATATCCTCTGGTCAGAGTCCACGAACTTTTAAAAATATAACACCTTTTCTTCAAATGTTCAAGTTTCTCTTGATAGAAGACAAAAACACCAAAGATTCCTTCAGTCCTCAAATGCATGTCTTTTATGTTGTGCCTACACAGCTTTTCCTCTCAAAAGATAGTCTGTGTCTCCAGTCCTTAAATCTCAGTTCATCCCTGTGACTTTTGCACAATGGCATGTTGATAAGCATGAAGCAAGTAGAGGCTAGGAACGCACTTACTCATTGCAGTCTGTCCTATTTTTCTGCTCTTTGGAACCCTAATGTCACCATGCAAACAGCCTCGTTGGGGATAATAGGCTGCAAAGAAGCAGGTGTAATCATCCCAACCATGCTGTCAAGGGTATCCTAAGTGGCTAACCAGCAGTCCTTAGTTTATGAGTTAGCCCAGCTGAGACAAGCTAAAGCTCAGCCTAGTCCAAACTGCTGATCTGCAGAATGATGATCTAAAGAAATAGTTGTTGTCTTGAGCTGCCATCATTTGGTGCATTTTACTATGCAGCAGAAGATAACTGATACATTCACTAAAATGCTCAGCATTAAAATGAGAGGCCCAGTCACAGCGGTACAAGTAAGGGTGTTTCCTCTCCAGAGCTAGACCCATATGGAAAACTGATGTTCATATCTCAAGTCAACCTCGAACACCGGGTGTCATCTGACTAGTTGGAAGTTACAGGGAAGGGACTGCAACACGATCAGTCTCTGTCCAGTGTGCCTCCCTCACTCACTCTTTCTCAAGGAATAAAATAAATACACTTAAACAAAAATAAAACAAAACAAAGCAAAGAAACAGAAGCTGTACAGTCTGGATTGACTTAAGTGGGGTGACGGAGAGAAAGCCCTAACCACTCTCTTTCTAAAAACCAGGATCACATCCTTCTTCCCCTGATGGTCCTAAGAGGGGTTCTGCAAAATCAGTAGCTCCTAAATAAGCATTCAACAAATTTGATCAGTGGTCCAGTGCTTATTTTCTAGAATGGGATACTTAGGTCCAGCAGTAACGTTGACAGGTCTAAGCCAATCAATGCACAGTGAATGCCTGACTGCAGTTCATATATGGGAACCTGATAATCAATGAGACCCAGTGAGACAGTTATGATATGAGGATGTAAAGTGAAGAGCATTTCCTACCACTCATGAGAAACAAGCCTACCTGCAAATGGAGTCATCACAGTAGATAGCAGAGAAAAGACAAAGAGCAGTCAAGTCCCTGTGACATCATATGGACCCAGCTGAAAATAAGCAAGATCTATGTTTGGACTTCCCGGATATATGATGAAAAAAAAATTCCCCTATGTTTTTAGGCCTGTATGAGACAGTATGAGCAATATTTTCTGTCACTGATAACCAAGGTTTCTAATGGATTCACTAATTTTCATATACTTAGTCAAGTTTACTTGAATGAGCAGTGCCCAAGCCAAAATCACTCACTTATTTCTGAATCTTTTGTACTTTATCTGCAATAGGACAGACCCTTTACGTAGATATGTGTAACTCTCTCATTCCCCTCTTGTGTCCTGAGTCTGGAAATTTTCATAAAAAGAAGGTGGAAATGGAGATCAAGGAGGTAGAATATGACAGTATTACAAGTGGAATCAGAAATGGATGGGAATCCAGGAGAATGGACCAGCAATATAAAGATACGTATTAGAAAGTAACCTAACTTGAAGCTGAGCCTGCAGTTAGCCTGAGTCATTAAATTGCTGCTCTATAAATGTGTCTCATCTGGGATCAGAATCGGTACAGGATGTGATGAGAAAGGGAGATTTGCTCCTGTGAGACTCAGGGGATATGAGGTTTGGGGACATAGAGCCTGCAGGGACAGGAAGCCAGATTGACCACTATCACAAGCCTCAAATGGATCATGGCATGCTGGGCACCATTGTTAACTCAAGATGTCAAATTTGAGAGCAGAATCCTTTCTCTCTGATATGAACCCACGCACATCACAGTTGGACAAATGTATGCTCTATCTAATCATCAGAAAGTAAAAATAGGCCTTTCCTTCTTCTACTTGTTTGCAAATTGAAAGTCTAACAACTTTACCACTCAACTGCTTGATGATTAGTAGGCGGTAATTTAAACTATACACATTATGCTAAGTATCCTTATATTAATTCAGTCTGAGTGAGTTTTTATAAAATGCTTTGTTCTGCTCAATAAAGTTAATTATATGTTCTATGTTTCATAACTGAGTGTCTTGATTTTTTTAAACATAATGGCAGCTTCAATTGCATTTCCTTATAAACTTGTGTATGTAACAAAAAGCAATCCATATAAGGAAGCAAATCTGTCCACTCCCCATCATTCTGCCCCTGCACCCCAGTTTCTTTACAGATATGGGGAATGTCCTCCTTGTTGTAAGTGGCCATCTGCACCCAATACATCTAAGATACAAAACTATGAGCAAATAGGGCCCTGGAAAGCTCTCCCATGTGGATCAGGAAAGTAAGACCTAGTCTAGGGGTTCTGAGTATAGGAACTCAGCGTTGGTTTTGTTGGACTCTGAAGTTGAAAGGTCAAGCAGATGGAACCTAACCAATATGTACGCAAGTTCACAGCCTGTGGGCCTATTCTGAGAAAAATATAGCTACTGGATCCTCCACAGATTGCCTCTCAAATAAGCAAGGGTATGCTGCAGACAGTCTGGGAAGGGCTTGGGAAGGCATGGAGAAAAGATACCCCTTATATGAAGGCTTTAATGGAAATGTGAATGATTAGCTTTTATTCAGCATTTACTCTAAACATTTTACGTGGTCTGACCCATTTAATCCTCCTTAGAACCCTATGAAGTAGGTCCTATTATTATTCATACTGCAGAGATGAGGACAACTGAAGTTTAGAGAGGTTAGGTAACTTGGTCATAGAACCAGGTAACTGGTACAGAGTCCAGGAGGGCAATCAAGAGGCAGCCTCATGAGGAGATAGTAAAATCAAAGCCAGTCTCTCATTATAAAGAATCTGGGCAGAAATCATACAGCTAAACAGCTCCCTGGGGAGTCCCAGAAAAGAGGGAGGGTTAGAAGTAGAGGTTCAGGAAGCAGTTCTGGATGGATTTTCAGAGTAGATTTACATCTCTAGTGTATTGGCTTATTTGATGAAAAAAATCTAATCACACTTCATCCACCCAGCACAGGGCTTGACCCATGGTAGGAATTGTGTAAATATTTGTTAAATAAATAACCTTATTGATGATTACTACTAACAATATCTTACGTGCACACTGCTGGATACAGTTTAGTCTAGTTGGAAGGTAACGGAATTGATAGGGCAGTGTTTGAATACAGATTCCAATGGTTTTTGTGTGTTCTTGGACAAGCTGTTGTGCCACTCCAAGTCTTGATTGTTTGCAAGAGTAAATGGGAAAAATAATAGTAATGGTGAGTTTAACCTCAAGCCTGCTTCTATAATCAAGTGAGATAAAGCATTTGAAAGCATTTTAGAAACTATAAAATACCATCTCCACATTAGGTTCCATTAATCTGATTAACTTTCCTGTTTACAAATACATTGCATTTTGACAGTCAATATTTCACTTGACTTGTCTGTTGGCAATTACATTCAGAGAAGAGCTACAGATCACCCGCCAGGATGGCTCCACGGGAGCCGCTGCTTCCTGATCCTGCACAGGAGGTATTCAAGAAACATAAGGTGTAGCCCTTGGTTTTTTCATTCAATTACCACATGACCATAGACAAGTTAATAAAATTTCTAGATCTCATAATCCCTTCCTTTAAAAATATAATAGGAACTGTATTTGCCCCTACCCATGTTATATGGTTGTAGTAAGGAAGTAGAATTATAAAACTGTGTCCTGCTGGACACCTGTTATTAAAGGCATCCTTCACCTCCTCTGATTTAGCCGGTGCATACCATATATGCCCATTGAAGATGCCGACAAGTCATAACACACGTGGTGGCAGGGACAATAATCCAGTAGACTCAGATCATCGGCTAGTGTTCAGCACTTGTGAGTGCTCAAAATCCTATAAGGATCATGAAGATGCATTTAATAGAGGGGAGAGGTTATCATAAGTAATCCAAAATATTAAATATTTTCCCACTACCACCAAAGAAAGGAGAACATACTTTCTCTAGATTCAACACACACCTGCTATTAACCTGTGAAATGCCGGAGTTAGATTCTCCTAGACACATTTCCATTTGGGTTTTCAGTGATCTTCCCAATAACTCAGGGAGATCAATGTTCTAGTTTTATTTATGCAAAAGGAAACAGCTTCACAAAATGTAAGTGGTACAAAGAAGCTTGACAGTCTCCAGAGGGGAAGAGCCAATGCAATGCAGTACGAGCTAAGGTTGCAACCCAGGAGTTCGGAGACTCCCACAGCCCTGCTATCCTTCCTCTCCAACTCTCAGTCTACCCAGTTGTAACCCCAGGCTTATCTGTAACACCAGGATTATATGTAACACAAGGCTCCAAAAGCTCATACTATGGTTGTAAGGGCCTGTGATTCTGAAAAAGGGGCAGCCTTGTTTCTATTCTGCTCATGTGAAAAATCCTATGAATGATTTATGGTCAAAACCTTTTCTTCTCTCTATCCATCTTTGAACTTATTTTTAGATATTTGTCCATTCAGTTATGGGGCTTTATTGAAAGCTGACTTCATCAATCACTTCTTGCAAACATAGGGAAAAAAGACACAGATGGTACGTTCCCCTCAACTCTCATCTCCAAGAAGAAATTCCTTTTTCCTTTACCTTACAAAAAAAAAAAAAAGTAGCTTTAACCACTAATCACAACTAATGGAAGATGCACTCTGCTATTCTTAACTACAATGACTGGAGGCGAACCCCAGGGAAGTCAATATTAGATCAATTTGTGGCAGGCGGCTGGGGAAGGTGTAAAAAGCTCCCACCGTGGGTCCATTGTAGAACCCTGTGAGGGCTGCATTTGACTGGGAAACATTTAAATCTATTTTCTTTTGACCTCTGAGGACTCTTAAGTGAAGGGGAAAAAAGCCCTTTGCAACAGGTCTGGTGTTTTGACATTCATTTCCCTGGGCACAGGGTCTTTCTAAAGAAGGAGAGGGCAATGCTTACAGTTAATGGAAGCCATGCTGGGCAATTGGTGTCATCAGAATCCCAGGCTAAGCTCAGAGGCAAGGCCAGAAAATTCAAGAAGACACTCAGGGCTGGCACAAGGCTGTGCCCCATGGGAGTTAAAATGGGAAAATGAGAGGTGTAGACAACCTAACCCAAAACAGTGCCCAGGAAGTAAAAAGTGCTCTCCAGGTCAGGTAAGAACACTTGTGCTCTAATTGCAGCTGGCATTTAATAAGCACTTATTAAATGTCTGACAATATGTGAGAGACTCTGTGTGTTGTATTTCACTGGTTCTTCCTAATGATCCCATGTGGTTGATATTCTTGTTATTCCCATTCTAAAGACATGGAAATTGAGATCTAGAGAATTTGAGTATCTTACCAGTTTACATAGAGAATGGCCAAACTGGGACTCATATATGAATTTGACATCAACACCCCCATGTTTTTAATCATTATATGATCCTGCTTTCCTTTTCTATCACCAACTCATGGTAATGTATGGAGCAAGATTTATCTTCTCTGAGTCAGCCCTAGCCTAGAGATTAAGGGAGCCCGATACCACATGGCCTACCACATGATTTAAACCCTGGCCCAGATGGCTGGAAAAACATGCAGGGCAAATATTAGTGCATGCCCCAAATTCCGAAAGGATAAAGAAATGGAGAAGGGATCGCAGTGTGACCACATCCCATTGGGGGGTGCTGTCCTCTCCCTCTCTCTGTCTCTTTGTCTCTTTCTGGCTCAGAAAGAACACATGCAAACTCTGGCAATTAAAAAAATTATCTTCTCTGAGTTTAATTTGTTTAGGTTTTATATAACCCACTGGTCTAAGGATAAGGAGGAGCCATGACTGAATTGCCTGTGTGGTGAATGCGGGAAGTCTGCTAAAGACCCACTAGGCTCCTCTCCTACAAAGAGATGAGATGATGGGGATGTGAACAAGAACAGACATTGGGGTCCTGTTGTATAGTTGTCCTCAGCTATCTCAGGTCACCTCTTTCTCCCTTATTTGGTTGTCTATATATTAAGGTCTACAGGGCATAGTCTAGTTCAAAGAGATTGACCAACTCACCTGAAAACCCTCAAACCTTGATAAGAGGAAAATGTCAAGACTTAATTGGTAAGAATGGGGTGGCTGTGAGCCTAGTTTCCTAGGTTCCTTGAGGGACTAAAAAACAGAAAGAAGCTAGATAGGATCAAGATGAATATCTTGAAGGCAGTTGCTTTTGTGACAGAAACAAAAAAAGACAATATGGTATCGAAGTTATGTGGCACTGAATTTAGTCAGACCTAGGTTCAAACCTTTGTACTATCCCTTACTAAATGACACATTATTAAATCTAGTTAAACTTCAATTTCTTTATCTCTAAAATGGGTGTGTATGAATTTACCTTTTAGAAATTTAGGAATATTAAGAGATAATAACAATAATATATAATAGTAATATATATGAAGAGATAATATATAGCTTAGCCTCATATACAAGTTTTGTTGTGTATGAGATGGTTATTGTCACCTCCAGAGAGAGTAGGCACAGTGGCTTTGGAGAAGAAAACACCATTTGACTATGAATACTGGCAACAAAGAGGCAAATTTGACAGAGAAAACTCAATTGAAGCAGGTAGGGTAGTCTGGTATCCGTGGAGCCATCCTGCCCAGAGGGTAGACAGGGTGACTCCAGTTGCATTTGTCTCATTTCAGCAAGCACTTAAGGTACTTGAGCAGAGCAAGCAAAATAGCAGAAAACCCTGAGAAGAAAGGGAAGACACTGGGATGGGAATAGGATGAGAGTGAGGTTGGATCAGGATGTGCTGAGGCAAAATAGGCTTATAGAGTAAAAGGTCTTTGGAGCACAGCCCTCTGCTTCTGGTGAGAAAAGCCAGTGTGATGTGGACTTGAAGGATTCATCTGAATTGGACTGTCAATACAAATATCAGAAGAAAAGTTTTTCTAATGGGTTGTAGAGTGTAGAATAAGGGTTTCCTCCACTACATCAATTCTCCCCATTCTACAGCAGCTTTAATGGTTAGGTAGAATTCACTCTACCCTAGCTCCAGGAGGAGGGAGGGAGACTTGGTCCAAGGGTCAGCAGACTTTTCCATGAAGGACTAGGTAATAAATATTTTAGGCTTTGTATGCCAGGTGATCTTCACTCCTCAATTCTGTTGTATCAAGAAAGTAGCTATAGGCAATAAGTACATAGAAGGCTCTGACCGTGTTCCAGTAAAACTTTATTTTCAAAAATAGGCAGTAGGATAAATTTAGTCTGTGGCCATAGTCTAATGGTCTAAGTCAATCAAGGAATCCCACTTACGCTTTCCACAATGATGTTTAATCTAAATTAAAGTGAATATTATTAATTCAGTTTGAGAGTGTTGTGGAGAAGGAGAATGGGGAACTGCATTGTTTCTTCCTTCCTATATGTAACTAAAATGATTATGAGAAAAGCTGGGCTAAGAAGCAGCCAGTAAATGTAGAGGAAAAAAGCTAAGAACATGTTAGAGAAAACAAACTGAAGGTCTGAATGAACCATGCCTGAAGGCTGCCTCACATTTTTATTTTATTTTATTTTATTTTTATTATCCTCATAATCTTCTTTATATTACATTGGATTACATATAACTTTACAGTGTATTACATTGCTTTTTCAAAAGGGAATGCCAATGCATGTCAGTCAATACGGAGACATTAATCTCCCCGCTTCATCATTCAATATCTTTTCTATGTTTTTCCCAAACATTATTATTATTATTATTATTATTTTTTAAAATAGTCAATCACTATTTCTCATTTTGCTTGTAAAAAGACTTTACTCATCATGAAATACTTCTCAGACCAATCCAGTTGAGAATACTATACATGTCATCATCAACAGGTAATAAGCCATATCTGTTTCTCACTAACGTCCTGCCTCTCTATTGTTCTCTTGCTATCTTTCTCTATCCTCTTCTCTTCACCGCCCCCATTCCACACTGTCCTATTCTTGTTAAGTACCTTCACTGCTTTTATGTCTTCCAATTTTTTGCTCTCTACCATAGAGTGCGGATAGTCGGTATATATTGAGTGGATACATAACAATATCTTTCTTTCATAGCCTGGCTTACTTCACTCAGCGATAGATCCTCCATATCTGACCACTTTCTATCGAATGCCATGGTCTTGTTATTTTTTATGGCTGAGTAGTATTCCATAGAGTATATATACCACACTTTTCCAATCCATTCATCAGTTTGTGGACATTTAGGTTGGTTCCATGTCTTGGCAATTGTGAATAATGCTGCAGTAAACATTGATGTGCAAGCTCTTTTCTGACTGAGTGTTCTCCTGTCTTTTGGGTAAATACCCAGAAGTGGGATTGCTGGATCAAATGGTAGTTCTATTTGTAGATCTTTGAGGAACCTCCATATTGTTCTCCACAGTGGTTGAACTAGTTTACATTCCCACCAACAGTGTAGGAGGGTTCCCTTTTCACCACATCCCCGCCAACACTTATCACTTTTTATATTCTTAATCTTTGCCATTCTGACAGGGGTTAGGTGGTATCTCATTGTGGTTTTTATCTGCATCTCCCTTATGATAAGGGATGTTGAGCATTTCCTCATATGCTTTTTGGTTGTTCGTATGTCTTCCTTAGAGAGATTTTTGTTCAGCTCATTTTCCCATCTTTTAATTGGGTTAATCATTTTTTTTCACATAAGGCACTTGAGTTCCCTGTGTATTCTGGTTATCAGTCCCTTGTCTGAGGTATATTTAACAAAAATATTTTCCCATTCTGAGGGTTGTCAGTTCACACTTGTTACTGTGTCCTTTGCTGTGCAGAAACTTCTTAGTCTAATATAGTCCCACTTGTCTATTTTAGGGATTATTGCCTGTGCTTTGGGAGTCTTATTTAAGAAGTCTTTGCCTACTCCAATGTCTCCCAGAGTTTCCCCAGCATTTTCCACCAGTAGTTTGATTGTTTGAGGTCTTAGGTTCATATCTTTGATCCATTTTGAGTTGATTGTTAATGGTGAAAGACAGGGGTTCAGTTTCATCTCTCTGCAGGTGGATACCCAGTTTTTCCAGCACCATTTACTAAAGAGGTTTTCCTTTTCCCAGTGGATTGACTGATATCCTTTGTCAAAGATCAGTTGGCTGTAAGCTTTGGGAGTTATTTCTGGGGTTTCTATTCTCTTCCATTGGTCCACATGTCTGTTTTTATGCCAGTACCATGCTGTTTTGATGACCACAGCTTTATTGTATATCTTGGGATCAGGGAGTGATATGCCTCCTACTCCATTCTTCTTGCGCAGGATTGCTTTTGCAATACAAGGTCTTTTATGATTCCAGACAAATTCTATGATTGTCTTTTCTAGATCTGTGAAGACCTCGTATTTCTGGTATTTTGATTGTAATTGCATTAAACATGTAGATTAATTTGGATAGAATTGCTATTTTGATTATGTTGATTCTTCCAATCCAGGAGCATGGGATGTCCTTCCACTTTTTTATGTCACTTTCAATATCTTTTTTAAGATTTTCATAGTTTTCTTTATAAAGGTCTTTGACTTTCTTAGTTAAGTTTATCCCTAGGTATCTTATACATCTTGTGGCTATGGTGAAAGGGATTCCTTTCCTTAGCTCTGCTTCATTCAACTTGTTCATAAATAGAAATGCTATAGATTTTTGGATATTGATTTTGTATCCTGCCACCATACTGTACTCACTTATTACTTCAAGAAGTTTTTTCATGGATACCTTTGGGTTTTCTAAGTATACTATCATGTCATCTGCAAATAAAGATATTTTCAACTCTTCTTTGCCTATTCAAATGCCTTTAATATTGTTCTCTTCTCTGATTGCAATAGCTAAGGCTTCTAGTACTATATTAAAGAACAGTGGAGAAAGTAGGCAGCCTTGCCTAGTACCCGTTTTTAGTGGAAAAGCTTTCAGCTTTTCCCCATTTAGTATGATGTTAGCTGTAGGTTTTTCATAGATGGCTTTTACTGTGTTGAGAAATGACCCTTCTATACCAATCTTACTGAGGGTCTTAATCATAAAAGGATGTTGTATTTTATCAAATGCTTTCTCCGCATCAATTGAAATGATCATATGTTTATCTTTCTTTCTGTTAATGTGGTGAATTACATTTATGGTCTTGTGTATATTGAACCACCCTTGCATCCCTGGTATAAAGCCTACCTGGTTGTGATGAATAATCTTTGTTATATGTTGTTGGATACGATTTGTGAGTATCTTGTTGAGAATTTTTGCATCTATATTCATCAATGATATTGGTCTGTGGTTTTCCTTTTTTGTCATGTCCTTGTCTGTTTTGGGAATGAGGATAATGGAGGCTTCATAAAATGAATTTGGAAGGTTTCCTTCCTTTTGAATCTTTAGAAATAATTTTAGTAGGATAGGGGTTAACTCTTAAAAGTTTTGTAGAATTCAGAAGTGAAGCCATCTGGACCTGGACTTTTCTTTGTTGGGAGGTTATTTATTACTGATTCCATCTCCTGGCTTGTTATAGGTCTATTCAGGTTCTCTATGTCCTCCTGATCCAATCTTGGTAGATTATATGCATCCAGGAATTTGTCCATCTCCTCCAAGTTATCTTGTTTGTTGGCATATAGTTGCTCATAGTATCCTCTAATGATATTTTGTTTTTCTGCTATGTCTGTAGTAATATTTCCTGTTTCGTCACATATTTGATTAATCTGGTTTCTTTCTTTCTTCTTCTTGATCAGTCTAGCCAATGGTGTGTCGATCTTGTTAATCTTTTCAAAGAACCAGCTTTTGCTTTCATTTATTTTCTGTATGGTTCATTTATTTTCTATTTCATTTATTTCTGCTTGAACCTTTATTATTTCTTTTCACCTGGCATTTTGGGGGTTTATCTGTTGTTGTTTTTCCAATTCTCTGAGGCATGATGATAAGTTATCTATTTGCCATCTTTCCATCCTTTTCTTATGTGCACTAATTGCTATGAATTTCCCTCTTATGACTGCTTTTGCTGTGTCCCATAGATTATGGACACTTGTGTACTCATTATCATTTGTTTCCATAAATTTTTTTATTTCAGCCTTAATTTCTTCAGTAGTGAAGAAGTCATTCAGAAGTAGATTGTTCAGTTTCCATTTGTTTGTGTATTTTCGGGGTTGTTTCTTGAAATTAATCTTGAGTTTAATTCCATCATGGTCAGAGAGGATGCTGGATATAGTTTCTATGCCTTTGAATCTGTAAAGGCTTGATTTGTGTCCTAACATGTGATCTATCTTTGAAAAGGTTCCATGTCGGGGTTAGAAAAATGTATATGATGTGGATGTAGGGTGGAAAGTTTTATAGATATCTGTCAAGCCCATTCGATTTATAGTATCATTTAAGTCCTGTATCTCTCTATTTATTTTCTGTCTAGAAGATCTGTCTATAGGAGATAATGGGGTGTTGAGATCTTCGACAATTATTTCTCCCTATCTCTTTTAGCTCCAGCAGTCTTTCCTTCACATATTTAGGTGCACCTGAGTTGGGTGCATAGATATTTATAAGGGTTATGTCTTCTTGCTGGATTACCCCATTTACTTTTGTCTCTTCTTACAGTCTTTGTCTTGAAATCTAATTTGTCTGAGATCAATATTGCTACTCCAGCCCTTTTTTGATTTCCATTTGCATGGAATATCTTTTACCAGCCCTTTACTTTTAGTCTATGTATGTCTTTATCCATAAGGTGAGTTTCTTGTAGGCAACAGATAGAGGGTTTCTGTTTTCTTATCCATTCAGCCAGTCTATGTCTCTTAATTGGAGAATTTAATCCATTGACATTCAATGTAATTATCGATATTTCCGTACCTGATCCTATCGTTAAGTGAGCCATTTTCTTGGTTGTTTTTTGTTCTCATATAACTGTCTGTCTGATTTTTTAGTTTTTTTAGTTTTCCTGGTATAGTACTCCCTTCAGAACCTCTTGAAGAACTGGTCTGGAGTTGGTAAATTCCTTCAAATTTTGTTTATTCGAGAATGTTTTTATCTTTTTTTTTTCCAGATGAAAGATAATTTTTCCGGGTATAGTATTCTTGGTTGAAATTGTTTTTCACTCAACACTTTGACTATGCTTCCCCATTCTTTCCTTGCCTGCATTGTTTCCACTGAGAGAGATCTGATGTTAGCCTGATGGGGTGACCTTTGTAAGTAACTTGGCGTTTCCCTCTTGCCAACTTTAGTATCTTGTCTTTGTTTGTTGTTTTTGCCAGTCTGGCTATGATGTGCCTTGTAAAGGATCTTCTTGGGTTGATTCTACTCGGGGTCCTATGTATTTCTTGGGTCTGGATATTTGAATGCCTTTCTAGATTTGGAAAGTTTTCTTCCAGGATTTCATGGAATAAATTATCTAGGCCCTTATTATTTTCTTCCTCTTCTGGAATACCAATTATCCGGACGTTGGGGCGCTTGATGGTATCTAGTATTCCTTGTATATTATCCTCATTTTTCATGGTTGTTTTCTCAATCTTCTTGATACTTTTTTCTAGGTCAGATGTTTTGTCTTCTACGTTAGAGATTCGATCTTCTGCCTGGTCTAACCTACTTTTAATACTTTCAAGGGAGGTTTTGATTTCCTGTATCACATTCTTCAATCCTAGAAGTTCCATCTGGTTCTTGTTTAAGGTATCCATTTCTTCTTTCAAGTCATTAAAGGACTTTCTCATCTCCTGGAGCTCCTTGTCTCTTTTCTCTTCCATCTCAGTTAGTTTGGTCACTACAAATATTCTGAATTCTTTATCAGACATATCCACGACATCCATTGTATTGACTGTGGGTGATGTAGGTTTGATGATTTCCCTTGAGGGAGAGGTCTTTTGTTGGTTGCTCATATTTCTTGAGCCTCTGCGATTGTTCCGAGTCATGAGGTAATCTATATGTTGCTTCCTAACTTATTTAAGGTATCTCTGAGTGTTAAAAGTTGTACAGGATTAGAAAATCGATGATTTCTTTTGTGGTTGGCCTACCTGTTGCTCACAATTACCATTAACTGTTGCCACTAGTCCTGGATGGCCCAAAGTCTTCCCTGTTTCTAAGGAGTGGTGAGCCTCCAACTGACCTAATAAGCAACACCTCAAGAGCAAAGAAAAACAAAACGAAAAAAGGAAATCACGCAAAGCACGCTGCACGCTATTCAAATCACCAAAATTCAGAGAGTCCAAAGGCTAGTGGGAAAGGGCCAGAGGATGAGTGACAGGACCAGGTTGGTTGGGCCTGCAGCCTCAGTCCACCTGGTGTCTGGAACTACTGGCCAGCTCGATCTGGTTTGTGGGTGGGGTGGGGTGGGAGTTCGTCTTAAAGTCCCAGACAACCAACCTGGGGTCCAAGGAGGAGGAACAGTGGGGATGCACGAAGGTTCAGGGGGCGGTCGGGCCTGCCAAGGCTGCCTCGCATTTGACTTCAAAATTATAAAAGCAAATAAATTTCCATTTTATAAGATATTTTGAGCAAGATTTGTTAACACATCTAGCCCTAGTGTCCTGACTAAGTTGCAGATCATATTAACTAATAGAAGAAAAAGTAAACTGTGGCTTTCTAAAATTAACACTGAACAAAACAGTAAAAGACTAGAAACAGAACTGCTTTTGATGCAGGTCAGGTTAGGAATCAAAGTGGACCCATCTCCCCCATCCTTCTGGCTACCCTCATAGTTTCTAAGACATCTCCCCTGTCACCCAAGTTCTAAAAGCATACTTTGAAAATCACGTCAAGAATGATCTCTACTAGACCTTTTGTTATTTCAGAAGCCATCTCTGAGAAAAGGAAACTCAAGTTAGATCATTGGGGTTCTAGAAATCACTTCTTCATACATTCTGACCTGTGGGAGTCTGTCCATTTTCAACTTGGAAGATAAGCACTTAGGATGAAATGGTCATCAAAATGTCTCTCTTCCTTCTACATTCAAATTAAAAATAAAAACAGATTAAACATTACTTTGAAAGTCTGACACTTTAGGTAACTGTAATTTTTTTCTTTATATAAAAGTGACACATATTTTCTAGAAAGATTCAAAATAGGGACCAGCAGTTAGCATAATGGATATGTCGCTGAACTCCCATGTAGTCAACCATGGTTCAAGTCCTGGACCCAGTGGCTTAAACTCACACCGGGCGCGTTTGCATGAGTGCCCAAGATCCCAAGAGGAGAATGGAGGAGAAGGGATTGCAGCCTGGCCATGCCCCCTGGAGGGTGATTTCTCACTTTCTATCTCTCTGTCTCTCTCTATCTTTCTGGAGAGTGCATGTACCCTATAGCAAAAACCTCTCAAAAAAAAAAAAAAAGATTCAAAATAAAGAAAAATATAAATCATGGGGCTAGCAGTTTGTATGGTGGTTAAAGCACCGGATTCCCACATGGCTAACTGTAACTTGAGTCCTGGACCCAGCACTTGAAACTCATACTAGGCACAGGTGTGTGGGTGCCCAAAATCTCAGGAGGAGACTGGAGGATAATGGATTGCAAGGTGGCCTTTTCTCCTGGGGGTTGATTTCTCACTTTCTCACTGTCTCTCTCTGTCTCTACGGCAAGTGCACACACCCTATGGCAAAAAAACTAAAAAGAAAAACACAAATCACAATACCTCTCTTGAAGATAGCCACTGTGAACATTTTGGTGTAAATATGCTCACACTTCTCTCTGTCTCTCATACACACAAATACAGGAAATCATAGTATGCATATTTTATTATAACCTATTGAATTACCTTTAAAATACAATAATTTTCCCTACCAATAATTATTCTTTCATAATATAATGTCTTAATAGCTATAAAGAATTTCCATTGCATAGATATACCAAAATTTATTCAAGTAATCTCTTTCTGTTGGAAACTTAGGTTTATCCAATTTTCTGCTATTTTAATAGTATGATGAACATTATTGTAGCTAAATCTCTACATATTTGCATTATTGTATCCTTAGGATTTATTTTTAGAAATAGAATTAGTAATTCAAAGGGTATAAACATTTTTAGGTTATTTGATGCATTTAACCAAATTATCCAGAAAGTTTATGCAAATTTTAAAGCTCTTTCCCTATATATGGAAAACCCTGTTTATTCACACCCTCACTACCACCAGGCATTGTGATATTTTAAAGCCTTAGGAGGTCAGAGGAAGTGAGAAAAGTGGAACACTAGATTTATTATGAGAAGATACCATGGGCTTCACTCTTGTTTTGAAATAAATTCTCCAGGTTTGAATTGTAATTGGACTCAGAGCTATGTTAGCATCCAACTCCAGTTACATGCCTAAAACAAAAGGTGGAACAGCACAAGAGGACAACTTGATTCCTTTTTCAAGGTCTAAAAGTGGAGGTTAAAAAAAAAAGTGGCAGTGAGATAGCTTGAGCATTTGAGGAAGAAGGAAACCTGATGGGCTAGAGGAGGCTATTAAGGGCAATTCTCAGTTTTATGAATCTTCCCACACAGCCCCTCAAACTTTTGCAGCAGCTTTATTCTTTCTTGATTAGTGCCATTACTATAACACAAGAAGTGATCTATATTCAATTGATAGAACTTCACCCCCGTAAGTGTAATCTTAAGACTGTTATGGTTTGAGTCCCAGGTCCATGGTTTGAAAAATTATGCCTGTCACGTGTGCACATACATGCCCAAAATCCCAAGAGGAGGGTAGAGGAGAAGGGATGACAGTAGGGTGACCATGCTCCCCAGAAACTGCTTTCTCACTTTCCCTCTCTCTGCCTTTCTCTAAAGAGTGCCCATGCCCTATAGCATTAAAGAAAGAAAAAAAAAACTGTGCATGGATTTCAAAAGAAATTTCACACAAAAAATAAACTCAAACTTCAATTCTGTTTTTTCCATGAACTTTTAAAATTCTGTGTGTGTGTGTGTGTGTGTGTATTTACTTTTTTAAAAGTTCAGTCATACAAATGTGGGAGTATTATATGACTGAATTTCAAAAATCTTTGAGCCAAAATGTAAGATTTGGTACATCATTCTCTTTCATGAAGCAATCCAGTGCTTGTAGAAATAGCTCTTCCACTCCAGAATCTTTCCCTTTGTACAGTTATATAACAATGATAAAGATGGTATTTAAAGACTCATTCTAGATGCCATACCATGCAGATAACTGCAGGTGGTAACTGCTTTTCCCTAAGTGGGTGAATCTTCAGGTTTTCCCTCCTTAAATACTAACAAGAGTTTTTAATGCTGCTTTCTCTACTAGGCCAGATAGTTAAATATGGGAAGATGCTTTTAACTACCTGGCCCAGTAGAGACGGCAGCCATAATCTATGGGATACTGCAAAAGCAGTCATCAGAAGGAAGCTCATAGCAATTAGTGTGCACAAGAAGAAAATGGAAAGGTGGCAAAAGGACAACCTAACATCATGCCTCAGGGAACTGGAAAAAGAACAACCAAAAATATCCCAAAAATGCCAGGAGAAAAAAATAATAAAGATTTGAGCAGGAATAAATGAAATAGAAAACAAGCAAACTATACAGAAAATAAATGAAAGCAAAAGTTGATTCTTTGAAAAGATAAGCAAGATTGAACACCATTAGCCAGACTAATTAAGAAGAAGAGAGAAAGGAACCGGATAAGTCAAATCCATAATGAATCAGGCAACATTACAGCAGACATAACAGAAATACAAAACATTATTAGAGGATACTATGAGGGATTCTATGCCAACAAAGAAAACCTGGATGAGATGGACAAATTCCTGGACACATATAATCTACCAAGATTGACTCAGGAGGACATAGAAAGCCTGAATAAACCTGTAACAAGCAATGAGATTGAATTAGTAATAAATAACCTCCTAACAAAAAAAAAGCCCTGATAGCTTCACTGCTTAATTTTACAAAACTTTTAAAGAAGAGGTAACCCCCATTCTACTCACACTGTTTCTAGATATCCAAAAGGAAGGAACCCTTCCAAATTTATTCAATGAAGCTTCCATTACCTTCATTCCCCAAATGGATAAGGATACAACAAAAAAGGAAAACTACAGACCTATATCTCTGATGAATATAGATGCAAAAATTCTCAACAAGATACTTGCTAACCATATTCAACAACATATAAAAAAGGTTATTCATCACGACCAAGTAGGCTTTATTTCATGGATGCAAGAGTGGTTCAACATATGCAAAACCATAAATGTAATACACCATATTAACAGAAAGAAAGATAAAAAAAACCATATGATCATTTCAATCGATGTGGAAAAAGCATTCGACAAAATACAATATGCCTTTATGATTGAGACTCTCAGTAAAATTGGCATAGAAGGATAGTAAAAGTTTCTCAGCGTAATAAAAGCCATTTATGAAAAACCTACAGCTAACATTATACTGAATGGGGAAAAATGGAAAGCTTTTCCACTAAAAACGGCTATAAGACAAGGATACCCACTTTCTCTGCTTCTATTCAATATAGTACTGGAAGTTCTAGCCAATGTGATCAGACAAGAGAAGGAAATAAAAGGTATTCCAATAGTGAAAGAAGAGCTGAAATTATCTGTTTGCAGATGACATGATTGTATACATAAAAGACCCAATAGTATCCATGAAAAACTTCTCAAAGTAATAAATGCATACAGTAAAGTGGCAGGATACAAAATTAACTTACAAAAATCTATAGCATTTCTATATAGAAACAACAAGCAGACAGAGACAGAACTGAAGAATGTAATTCCATTTACCATAGCCACAAGAAGTATAAGATACTTAGGAATAAAACTAACCAAGGAAGCCAAAGAACTCTACAAGGAAAATTGTGAAAACCTTTAAAAGTAAATTGAAAAGTACACTAAAAAGTGGAAGGACATCCCATGTTCCTGGATTGGCAGAATCAATATAATAAAAATGACAATCCTACCCAAATTAATCTACATGTTTAGTGTAATCACTATAAAATTACAAGAGACATTCTTCGCAGATCTAGAAAAGACAAACATAGAATTTGTCTGTAAGCATAAAAGACCCTGTTTTGCTAAAGCCATCCTGTGCAAGAAGAACGGAGTAGGTTGCATCTCACTTCCTGACCCCAAAATATATTACAAAGCTGTGATAATCAAAACAGCATGGTATTGGCACAAAAATAGACATGAGGACCAATGGAACAGAGTAGAGACTCCAGAAATAAACCCCAAAACATATAGCCAACTCATATTTGACAAAGGGTACCAGTCAATCTAGTGAGAAAAGGGAAACCTCTTTAGCAAGTGATGTTGTAAAAACTGGGTATTCACTGCAGAAAGATGAATCTGAACCCCTATCTGTCACCATTAACAAAAATCAACTCATTGCTAAGTCATGGAAACAACTCAAATGCCCACGAACAGATGAATGGATAGAAAAACTGTGGCACATATACTCAATGGAAAACTATTCAGCCATAAAAAAAACAACAACAAAACCCTGGTTTTTAACAGGAAGTGGATGAATGTGGAAGTTTTACTGCTGAGTGAAGCAAGCCAGGTTATGAAGGAAAGGCATTGTATGTCCCCACTTAATATGTATCGAGTGCCCACACTCTATGAATAAAACTAATTGACTAAAGGATATAAAAATACAGTATATAGATGTAAATACCAGATATAGTGTGTGTGAAAGAGGAGGGTCTGAGGAAAGACATTTAGAAGAAAAATAGGGAGGCAAGCATTAATGGCAAAAAGAATTGTGGTATTATCTATTGAAGATATTTTATAGTTTTATCAACTGTACTAGGGAGAAATATTCATCTGTTGAAATATCCATTTTGTAAGACAAATAATAATGTGATTGAATGTATAAAAGAAAATTAAATGAAAAAAAAGGAAAGAAAAAGAAAAAAAATCAACTCAAAGTGTATCAAAGATCTAAACCTAACACCGCAAACTATAAAACTACTGGTGGAAAACACTGAGAAAACTCTGGGAGACATTGGGGTAGGCAAAAACTTCTAAAGCAAGACCCCCAAAACACAGTAAATAATCCTCCAAATAGACAGGTGGGATTATATCAGATTAAGGAGTTTCTGCACAGCAATGGACTCTGTAATTAGTGTGAATCAACAACCATTGGAATGGGAGAGAATTTTTAACGGTGCCTCAGATAAGGGACTGATAACCAGAATACACAGGGAACTCAAGCAGCTTACCTGGAAGAAAATGATTAACCTAATTAAAAGATGGGAAAAGGAGCTGAATAAACAACTCTCTAAGGAAGACATAAGAACAGGCAAAAGGCATATGAAAAAAAGGTCAACATCCCTCATTATAGGGGAGATGCAGATCAAAACAATGAGATACCACCTAACCCTAGTCAGAATGGGACAAAGATTAAAAAAACAAATAATGATATGTGCTGGAGGGGATGTGATGAAAGGGGAACACTCCTACACTGTTGGTGGGAATGTAAATTGGTCCAGCCACTGTGGAGAACAATATAGAGGTTCCTCAAAGACCTTTAAATAGAACTACCATATGATCTAGCAATTCTGCTCCTGGATATCTACCCAAAGGACAGGAGAACACTCAGTCAGAAAAGCTCTTGCACAACTATTTTCACTGCAGCATTATTCATGATTGATAAGACATGGAACCAACCCAAATGTCCACAAACAGATAAATGGATTGAAAAATTGTGGCACATATACTCTATGGAATACTATTCAGCCAGATAAAACAACAAGGCCCTGGATTTTGACAGAAAGTGGACGAATATGGAAGATTCATTGCTGAATGAAGCGAGCCAGGTTATTAAAAAGAGACATTGTATGTCTCCACTTAACACGTACCAATTGTCTGTACTCTATGGTAGAGACTGAAAGACTGGAGAACATAAAAGTATAAAAATTGTAATAGACATTAGAGACAAAGTGGAAAGAGAGTGTGGGAGGGGAAGAGTGTAGGAAAGGAAATTGGGCAGGGGGGACGGAAAGGTAAGACACTTCTGGGACACAGATAAGGTTTATTATCTGTTGATGAGGATGTGTATAATAATCTCAACTAGGCTGGATTGAGGTGTATATCATGCTGGGTAAAGTCTATTCACAATCTAAATGATGTATAGTGATTTAATGTATGAATAATAATTTAAAAACTTAAAAATTTTAAAAATTAAAAAAATAAAAGCATCTTCCCTACTGTGACAGACAGGTCTTAAGATGACACCTGAATGATTCTTTGATGTTCTCAACTTTGTGTAATCTTGAGTGTAAACAGAAGCTGGGGCTTGTTTCTATCAATAGACCAAGGAATGGTGATGGGCTGTCACTCCTCTTGTCATATTATAGTACACTAACTATACTATAGACACACATACACACACGTGACCTCCTCTCTGTCTCTGTCTGATGGTCTCTCTCCTTCTCTCTCTCTCTCTGTCCTGCTGGCCTCAAAAACAGTGATCTTCCAAGAGTCATACAGCTACAAGGAAGTAGATTCTGTTGACACTCTGAATTTCAGTCTGAATGCAGATTCTTTACTAGTTGAGCCTCTGTTGAGACCTCAGCCCTGATCAACACCTGGAGTGCAATTGAGTTGAGACCCTGAAGCAAAGAACCCAGCTAAGCTATGCTTAGACTTTTGATTTACAGAAACTGTGAGATGATAAACACGTGTTGTTTGGATCTGCTAAGTTTGAGGAATTTATTGTGCAGCAGTAGACAACAAATATATTCAGATATGCCTCTTGATCTGTTACTAATTTCTGTAACAAGGTTCTCAATTGCCAAGCAATTCTGCCTGATTTAATTTTTTGTTTGTTTGTTTTTGTTTTTGTTTGTTTGTTTGTTTTTTTGGCAGCATATCATACAGGCCATAGAATCAATAGAAAAATGGTAGAATTGATCTCATTCAATAGGGAGGTGGTAGAGGAAACCAGCAGCTGGAATCACAGTTAAAGTATCAGTCTTGGTAAGATACCACTACTAGCACAACGTCCACTATTATCCCACTAGACACCACTCACTGGACTCTGTTGCTACTTGACACTGGGTACCAGTGCTGCTATGAAAGATATAGTCACCACTATGATCCTTTCTTCACTGCCTCACATCTCCGCATTGTGTGCTGACATTCAAAGTATCAGATGTGCGTATATGATGCACAAATCTTAAGCCACTCATCCATAGCCTAGCTGCCAGGAAGCAGTAGGATGAAGTAGCTGGCAAGGCCACAGAATTGCTCAGATTCAGAGTATACATTCTTATTCTATATAAAAAGCATGTCCTAGAGTTTTATAGACCTCAGCTAATCAGAAGCCACAGTGTAACTGGTGCTCTGTAGAACTATGTAGAAACAACTGTTCATAGATATTATGATGGGAATGCATGCCCTGGAGTTGCACAGACCAGCACCCTGTACTGATCTCATCCAGCCATCTGCTTTAGAAACAGAAAGTTGCATCCTATCAAGACTTACACTACTGAATGTCCCCCATAACAGGAAGGTGGTAAGATACAGGGCTATTATGAAAAATAAGAAAAGATCAATGAGCCTATATCCATACATAGATGATAATTAAAGTCATATGTATACATAATATTGCTTAGTCCAAGAGTAAAGTATAAGAATAGAACAGCAGCAAGGAAAAAGCTTCAGAGGATTCCAGCATTGCACAGTCAGGGAGAAAATAACAAGTATTTAGAGATATATGTATATATGCACTGGTGTGACCTTGAGGAGGAATTTTCCAGGAGGGCTTTGGTTTCATGTGGAAATGAATTCTTTTTGATAAAGAGAGATTATAAAGTATTTAATTAAATGCATTTTGATTTTTAAAATAATAGTAACAACTAAGAAACGGGAAATAATGTATTTTCTTTTAGACATCATATCTTGGTTTGGAATTTAGAACTTATGGTTACTTCAGAGGCAACATTCAAACTTCTACTTGTATTTTGGAGTTAGACTGAGGGAGTGGGATCCAGGAACTGTGGTTTAAAATTCTTAGCAATGCTATAATAATTTCAATCAAATTGCAGCCCATCCAGTTCCTGATATATTAAAGATGTAATGTAAAATTGAATGAAATCTTTCTTTAAAAAATTAAAACAAATTTTCTTTAGTCACTAAGAACATGACATTATCATGATATAAACCTGAAAAGTTAATCAATAAAAGTTTCCAAAGTTAACAGCTTGAGTATAGCAGGCAGTCACTTTTCTCTATAGAAAAGCAAAGATAATATAACATTTTTATCAACTATATCTTACTTCTCTGGTTCATAGAGTGAGGAAAATCCACCGCAAATGCTTATCATAGAAACAGAGAGAGAAAAAAAAAACCCATAGTGTTTTTCCTACACTCCATTCTCACATAATACAGCACTTGGGATATAAGAAATGGGGTTGGGAGCATTCCCCATCCATCCACCGAGCAGATCTCCAGCTGACACCAACTAGACGTCCTCTTATTCAATCCAGTTCTGACTCTACCTGAAGATAGCATCAGATTCCACAAGTCAAGGGCTCAATCCCATAAGAATGCCTCCCACTGTAGATAGCAGTCACAAAGAGGATGTTGTCATCCATGCATTTGACTAATCAACTATAAATTAGGTGTTCCCACAACCCTCTCCTCAGGTTTAACTTGCCAGAGTGGTTCACTCAAGGAAACACTTTAATTATGTTTCTCCACCTATTCCTCAGCACTCAGATAAAGGAATTAGCAGCTGATAGCCTGAGATCTAGTGTGCTTGGGGCTTACTCCAGACCACAATTTGTCCTTTAATTGAAGATGACTTCTAACTCCTGCTCAGAGCATAGCTTATCCTCAACTTGACAGTTTCTACCTGTTGAAGTGGCTGAGCATTTTTTTTTTTTAATATTGCCTGCCCAGTGGGGATTGAATCAGAACTGATGGTTGAGACTGTAGTTAATAGAGGCTAGAGAAGACAAGGGTTAGCATAATCTATCCATCTTCCTAGCTGGAGAATGAACTCATTGATGAGAGGGACCACAGCTTGATATCTTCTCTTTCATCCTAGTGGCTGGTTCATAGTAGGTCTTTAGTTAGTGTTTACTGATGGATCAATTGGTTAGTTGATTGATAGGTCCATTGACTGAATAAAGAGGGCTTTGTTCTTCCATTTTCCCTCTCTGCTTCCTCAGGCCTGCCTTGCAGAGATGTAACTTATTGCTTCCCTCTTCCAGTTCTTTCTCAGAGAACATGACGTGATCTTTCCATCATATTCCATAGAATATGTTCACTTTCCCTTGTGTACTTTCCATTTGTATCGAGTGAAACAATGCTTACTTTGCTTTCTCCTCTGTCCTTTATAAATGGGAACCCTGACTGTCTTTAGTCCCAGACAAATGAACGGTTCAAATTACATGAGATCTGATGGTCCGGTTCAGACCAGTAAGGACACCTGATGGCTATACCCATTCTTCATCTCTCGCCATCACCTCCACCCTATCCCATACTGTAATACTTCGGCTAACTTGTTTAAGTTGTGAAGGATAAGGTATTAAGCTAAGTGCCTGCAGGACAACATATTCTGGTCGCCTATATTGACCAATAGGACTGGTCAGGTGCCAGCATGAAGGATACCAGAGGTCTAAGATTCAGATGTTTGATCACAGGGTCTACCACCAGTGGTACTGGGCACCAATTTCATGAGCTTGTATCAGACAAGGTCAAGTCCTCCTTGTTGGTTAAATGCTACACAAGTTATGACCACTGGGATATCTCACTCACTAAGATGCTGTAAGACCTCTCCCAGTCTTTCTGGGTTTTCCTAACAAAAGCATGACTTCTTTATCCCAAACCCTTAGAGCATTTTGTATTATTTTTGTTTTTTATAAATTTTTAATTTATTCATTCATTTTAATATGACCAGACACACACACACACACACACACACACACACAGAGAGAGAGAGAGAGAGAGAGAGAGAGAGAGAGAAAGAGAGAGAGAGAGAGAGAGAGAGAGAAGAGAGAGAAAGTGAGAAAGCAAGCCACTAGGTCCAGGACTTAAACATTGATTGGTCGTGTGGGAATGTCCAGCGCCTAACCACCATGCTACCTGCTGGTCCCGCATTTTGTATTCTTATCCTCCTTTGGAATATTCATTTATCATCACCATTTTACTAATATTGGTAAGGTAACCATTCATTTATGTTCTGCATCAGGAAAGTTTTTAGTGTGGAAGAGCTCATTATTGATAAATATTCAGAAATGAAGCATAAATTGGGACAGTCTTGGGTGAATCAGGATATGTGGTAATTCTAAAACAGACTTCTGAAATCGCAGAGTGATCTCACTGTGGGCAGGGTCCGTGGCCCTTCCTCCTTCACTCAACCATCCTTTTTTTTTTTTTTTTTTTTTGAGAGGTTTTTGCTATAGAGTGCGTGTGCTCACCAGACAGACAGAGAGACAGAGAGATAGAAAGCGAGAAATCACCCCCCAGGGGGGATGGCCACACCACAATCCCTTCTCCTCCATTCTCCTCTTGGGATCTTGGGCACACACGCACACACGCCCGGAGTGAGTTTTAAGCCACCGGGTCCAGGACTCGAACTGTGGTCAACTACATGGGAGTCCAGTGACATAACCATTACGCTAACTGCTGGTCCCTTAACCATCCCCTTTTAATCCCAGTTCTTATTCAAGATAAAGTTAGAGTTCTCTCCATACCCTTTCAAGTGGCCCCTATTAATCTGCAGGTTTACCTGCATGGGAATATTATCTTTAAGTACAGAACCACTAATTCCTGACCAAAGCATAAGCATAAGAACCTCTCAAAGAATCTTAATCACACTGGTTTCTCCTCTTCCTAAGCTCTTGGCCAACTTGGATGAGTTTAATCTTTTTACCCCGTAAGCAGCCTGACTGTGGCCAGGGAAGCCTGACAGTCCCATGAGTAGGTACAAGAATTGAGATAGTGGGGAGCTGGACCCCAAAACACCAACCTGAATCTTTCTTAAGTGTCAACCTTGAGCAGCAAATGTCAAAGTCAGACAAGGCTGACTACCTGCTGGATAAATGCCCGGGACTCCCTCCACTGTCAGAACTGATCTGGGGAGTCTCTAAATGGTGTGGGTATTGGCCAGTTCCTGTGCCTCCGTGACCAGCTTCTGAAGGCCAGTTGCTCTGTTACATCATAATCCTTCTCTGCTGCACACTCTCAGCCATGTCCCCAGCACCAGTTTCTGGAGCCCTTGCATGGAAGGTATTAAGACCACGTCTGCCTTATCCTCGAAAGGACCAGTCCTGGCTTTCTCACTTGGGGTTCTCATGAGTACTCTAAGGGCTGCATCTGGGGAGGGTAGCTCCCCCAATCATCTTCTGAGGTCTGGTATATCTTTCTTCCATCCTCAAAATGTAAACAGCTACTTAAGTAATACCCATTATATCTTTAAAACTTTTTTTAAGAAGTTTCTGCCATAGGGCACGTGAACTCACCATAGAGAGAGACAGAGACACTGAGAGGGAAAGTGAGAAATCACCCCAGGGAGGATGGCCACATCATAATCTCTTCATTTTCCTCCTGAGATCTTGGGCTCACACACACACACATATGCCTGGTGTGATTTTCAAGCCATTGGGTCTGGGGATCAAACCACAGTCGACCACGTGGGATACCAGTGACGTAACCACTACACCATCCGTCGGCTCCGCCAATTTTCTCTAAATACCCTGAATTCTATAGGAATCTTGGTTTCCTGGGCATCCCTAATCTGTTTGGAAACCAAAACTGAGCATTTAGACTTTACTCTGTAGCACATTTGGACATGGTTTCAGGCATGATACCCACATATCTTAACTGGCTCCTTTTATCCTCCATGATAAGTGTTAGTATCCCCTTAGTTTATATCTGGAGAAACCATGGCTAGCTGGATTTTCAGATGTTTGCCCAGGGTCACAGGGCTTTCTGGCACATTGCAGATAAAAGGGAGTACTTGTCAATAAGAGACAGAATATTCTTGCTGAGACACAAACCTACAAAGTAAAACTATAACAGTAGATAGACTATTCAAGAAATCCAGAGAAGAAAGCCAAAAAGATTTACAGTTTGGAAATTCTTGACAGAAAGACATACAATAGGATTATTTCAGAGTGAGGAGATTATCCTGCACCCTATATAGGGATTCCTCAACTATTGTCTTAGGGCCAATAAATAGAATCAAAACTCCTTACTCTGAGAACCCTGGCAAAGCTATTTCTAAGAAAATATTTGTTTAAGGTCTTGTTGAATACCATTCTGAATGTAAGATACAACTCTACCCATAAACATGTAGATGGGAGTAGGATGTCAAAAAGATAAATGCCGAGAATGACAACAGTAGAATTACCATTTACTTACTTTTTTTAAAAGTCTAAATTTTGGGACCAGCAGATGGCGCAATGGCTATGTTGCTGGACTCCCATGTAGTGGACTGCAGTTCAAGTCCTGGACCCGGTGGTTTGAACGCACACAGGATGTATGTGCAATGTGTGCCCAGATTCAAGGAGGAGAATAGAGGGGAAGGGATTTAAGTGTGGCCACCCCCCCCCGGGGGGTGATTTCTTGCTTTCTGTCTCTCTGTCTCTCTGGCGAGCGCACACACCCCATTGCTAAAACCACTCCAAAAAAAAACCTAAATTTTTACAAAATTATTCTAGATTAACTTTTTGTAAGTGCAATGGAAAAGAAAGAACATGAGACTTGAACAAAGTCTCTCTTCTTCACTGAGTTTGTGATTTTTATTTCTCTGAGCCTCAGTGTTCTCATCTTACAAATAAAACCCATAATGACCACAGAATTGTGTACATAAGTCGGCTAACCCAGGGACTGGTGCTCGATGCTATTCTCTGTCCTTTCCTAACACCAAGTGAAAGTGTTATGCTGAAATACACCCAGGCAGTCATTTTGGGTCGTGTCTGACTGTAAAAGTTCCCCCGAATTAGAAGGCTAGCATTAGGACCCAGCTCAATGCCCATAGATCCATCTTGCATCACCACATGCAAAGCATCAAAAGAACCACTCTGTCCATGAAAATCATAGCACCAGGAGGAGCGAAATCAAACCCCAAATTAATCAAACAGGATGTAATTCCCAGAGCAAACATGCATCAATTAGAGGAAATGTTACCATCCAGGTACTGGGTTTGGAATTTCACGAGGGACTCATAAGGTGAATAAACTAAGCTCCGGCATTGATTATGGAAAGCAGCAGCTGTATGATGTCAGTGCTGCTGTGATCAGTCCTGCCAGAAATTCACTTTTCAGTGCCTCGATTCCTGGGATTACCTTTGTGCTGACTGACAGCCAAAGAAAGAAAAACTGCACTGCTTAATGGAAAACTTTCTCTGATCTGTTCATCTAACAGCCCGGGTGATACAACCAATACTGATTTCCTTTGCCTGTTTTTCAATTATACATGTTCTTTAAATCAGAGCAAGTCAAAGCAAAAATTCTTCATTGCCCCCTCTACACACAAGCAACAGAATTAGGCACAGTGAAGAATGCAGAGTGGAGGAAAACAGTCCCTGCCCTCAGTGAATTAAGGGAAGAAAAGCCAATTGCTTCTAAAACCTTGCTCTATGCCAAAAAACTATTTCCCAGGCTTTAAGCCTACCATTACCTATATTTTGTCTCCAACGATCATATGAGACAGGTTTATTGTTTCTACTCTTTGAATGAGAAAACTGAGGCTAAGAGAAACCATTGATTTGAGCCCTGGCTTGTTGAACTGTAAGTTCCTATACTTCATGGCCCCAAGATCTATCCCTAGAACATCCCCAAATCACCCACTTTTCTGCACAGATCACAGAACGGGTAGAAGCATTGGGCCATTGCAGCAGGTTCATTTGTACAACTGGAACACTCAGGCATCTGCCTCCTCAAAGGTAGGACTGAGAATCAGAATTGTCTCTACTTGCCTGTCCAAGTCTGAGTGATGACACTTTCCCCAGAAAACTGCCCTTACCTCAACCATGAGACTCAACCACTCCTTCCTGCAAGATTTCAATGCATTTAGGACCAGCAGGTGGTGTGGTGGTTGAAGACGTTGGATTCCCACATGGTGGGCCATAGTTCGAGTCCTAGACCTGGCTGCTTGCTTTCTTGCTTTCTCTTTATCTCTCTCTGGTCAAATTAATAATAATAGTAATAATAATAGCTACTAATGGAATTAAATAAATAATCCTTTAAAATAATCATTTCAAAGCATTTCACTTGAACCTCTTTTAGAAAACTTACTCCCTGACTTTCTTTCTATTCTCAGTCAAGCTTCCATGCTTCAGTGTCCTCCGGTTTCATTGCCCCCTTGAGTTTTTGGATTGTTAGAGAGGCCCCTCTTCCACTTCCTGGGTCTCCCCATTCCATCTCCACAGGGTTCCTGCTCTCCCTCTGTGGCTTATGCCCACTCCATTCCATTTCCAGCAGGGACAGGACAGCCCCCTGGTGCTTGTGGCCAGATGTGCTCCTGATACACCTGGCCATGATGCTTTTCATGTCTCACACTTGCCTGCATGTGTCACTCACACCTGTGGTCACTGCTGACTAGAAAACACACCTGCTTCAGAAGCAAGCCTGCAGAGAAGGGGTGTCAAGCATGGCTAATGCCCCAGCAGGTGCTGGACCATAGCTTTCAGAAATCTTGGTTTTGATCCTTTCCTTTAAACGGCCAGACTGAACTTGGCTACTGCCAAGGAAGCAGGAAAAGTTGTCCAGTGGTTTGGAAACAAGGGGAAGGGTCCAGTATATTCCTAGTGGCAGACATGAGAACACACATACATGGCCTTTATATATATGTATCTAAAATGCAGTCAAAGATATATTCTAGCACCTGTGGAAGTACCCCTACAGCCACTGTCATCCTCACCTTTTCCCTTTTTGAAAAAGAACAGAAAAGTCAGCCTCTGCCTCCACATGTGTGGCAGGCAGACACCCAGCAGTGCTCTCCCACTGCATGTCAACCTCATGCTGCAAAAAGTATTGCTGAATGCATTGCTGAGCTTTTCCTCCTAGTCAAAGAAAAAAAATTAAAAAGATGAGTGTGACCTGTAAGCAAATATAGAAGGTGGGTTTGTGTAAAATAAATGCCAATATTAGCACTGTATGCTGGTGAATATACCTTGGGCCAGCTGAAACGTGGAGTTATTTTCCCTTAAACACTCACATTAAACTGGAAGTTCAGAAAGAAGTATGAAGAGGTCCTAGGAAGGTAGCAATCTTCTGACTCTTGGCAGAAACAAATAAAATTAGTTTCTGAATGAAAGTATCCTGGATTTAGGTCACACAAACTTAAAATGTAAAATCAAACAGCTTGAGTTTACAATAAAAGAACATCAAATATACGAGGAACTAAACCATCAGGAGTCAAAATCAATAGAAACAATAAATACCAGATTTAGACAAGGTACTGAACATTTCTTTTACACAAATTCTGATACGCTCGACCTCGTGTATCTCACATTCTGGTCACTCTTCTCATGATCAGCTCTGTGTTGAGTCTGACAAACTTAGGTAGGTGTAACCGAAAAGTGTCTCACCTCATGCCTATACTGCTAGCGTCTCGCCTCTGGTCCCAGGGTGTCCCTAATGATGAGAAGGTGACAGATACTAAGAGACCCTGCCCACACATGTACAAACCAGAAATGTATGCGAGTCAGTGTCCCACATGGGGAAAAGTCCATCAATGAAAGATGAGAATCAGTGGACAAATTCTTTCTCAGACCTCCTCTTTGATGGATGACCCTGGGAAGTCTTTACTACGGCGCTGGAAAGGTCACCAAGTAGCACAACCCTATGCTATGGAATAATCAGCTGCATTTAGTGGTAGCCACCTAATAGCACAGCCTCATTTAGAATGTCCCTCCTCCCTAACCTTACCCATCTTTGCCCCTGATCCTGCTATCTATAATTGTACTCCCTAAAAATACAGTTACATGTAACTTCTAATTTCTGGACAATCAAGGCTAAGTCAGTCAGGAGCTTTAGATACTGGAGTTATTAGAGAAAGTATACAACTATATATGAAAATGTTTTTAGATGAGAAAACAAACAAAAACACTGTAAAATAGCCAGGCAGATTAGAAAGGTACAAAATAGAAAAAAAAAAATCATTGTTAAATATCCATTTTTTAAAAATCTACTCTATGATACATAGCAGATATAAATGGGAAAGAGAGAATAGTGACCTACAAGATATATCTGAAATAGTTATCCAGAGTATAGCGCAAAGAATAAGATGAAGTTATTAGAAGTTGATGATTTGGTGGTGCTATGGTTTGAGCATGTTGAAACCTAATCACCAATTTGCTAGCATTAGGAGATGGGCCTTTGCTAGATTAGGACATGCAGGCAGAGCCCTCATGAATGGAAGTAGTGCCTTTAAAAAAGACCCCAGAGAGCTGCCTTGCCTCTTTACCACATGAAGCTATAACCTGAAGACACCATTCTATAAACCAGGAAGTGGGCTTTCACCAGGTGCTGACTCTGCAGGCGACTTGATCGTGAATTCGTCCCAGTCTCCATACTGTGAGAAATAAATTTGCATATTTATAAGTTCCCCCAGTTTATGCTGTTTTGTTATAGCAGCCCAAAGGAACTAAGACAGGTGGATAAAATGAGAAGGTCGAATATGTATTTAATCAGCATTCCAGAGAAGGGAAGAAAAAAAGATGGGTGACTTAGGAAAAATGACAATGACTTCCTGTTTTAATGAGGGCTCTACAAAGAAACATAAGCAACAGGATGTATGTATAAGAGTATATGAACTTTCCATTTTTCATGAGCTTTTTGAAGTCCCCTGTATGTTTAGAAAGAAATTAGGCAGGGAGGATCCTCTACTACTTAGGGAAGGGTCAGCCTTTTTGTTCCATTCAGGCCTCAAAATAATTGGATGAGACCCATTCACTTCAGAGAAAACAATTTAAATGTTAATCTAATCTAAAGACACCCTTACAGACACGACCAGAAGAATGTTTGACTACCTATCTGGGCACCCCATAGCCAAATCAACTTGACACAAAAAATTAACCTTCACACTGGCTACTACTTTTATACTAAAATAGCGAATACTTTAAAACAAAGGAATATCTTCAAAGTGCCAAAGAAAACATAAACATGAACATAGTTTTGTGTAAGCAGGAAAAGTGTCTTTTGAAAATGCAGAGGGCCCAGGTGGCATAGTGGTTAAGGCAGTTTGATCCCACATGGCCAATTATACATTTCAAGTCCTGAACTCTGTGACTTCGGAAACATGTGGGTGCATGTGCATGCGAGCCCAAAATCCCAAGAGGAAAATAGAGGAGAAAGGATTATAGCATGACTAACCCTTTTGGGGATGATTTCTCATTTTCCCTCCCTCTCCCTCCATTTCTCTCCAGCAAGTGCATGTACCCTTTAGCAAATGGAGAGAGAGAGAGTGAGAGAGAGTGTGAGAGAGAGAGAGAGAGAGAGAGAGAGAGAGAGAATTACAATATTCAATAATAATGTCATATAATTTAGTAGGAAAATAATTCAAATTAAGTGTTATAAGGATTTTATATTGCTCAGAAAGAGAATTACAATATTAATTTCAGATTTTACTATGTATGTATAGTAAATATCTAGCATAATCATCAAAAATAGAACTATAGTTTATAATTTGCATACTTTTAGGAAAAAACTGAAAAAAGAAAAACAACCAACAAAAATCCCTCAATTTCAAAAGTCCATCAAATGAAGAAAAGCAATGTATAAAAATATGGATAAAATAAAACACAAAGTAGTAAAATAAACCCAAATATATGAATAACTTCAATGAGCACAAATAGATAAAATTTGTCAGCTAAAGGCAGCATTATCAGTTTGGATAACAAAGCAAAAAACTAGTTATATGCTTTTTGCAAAAGAGATACCTAAAACTTAAGAAAGAACTATAAAGTTTAAAGTCAAAGAATGGAAAAAGAGATACCAGAATATCAATCAAAAGAAAATAGGGGTGGTGGACCAACCAGTGGCATGGTGGTTAAGCTGGCTGGATCCCACATGGCCAACTCCACAGTTTGAGTTCCAGACCTGGTGGCTTGAAAAACAAATCAAATGTGTGTGCATGTATGCCCAAAATCCAAAGAGGAGAGATGAAGAAAAAGGCATTGTAGCAAGGCTATCCTCCTGCAGGGTGATTTCTCTTTCTCTCTCTAGCTCTCTGTCTCTCTAGAGAGTGCACAAGTCCTATAGCAAAAATAAAAAATAAGGAAATGATGTGGCTATATCAGACAAACCAGATATGGTAGGCATGTGAAGGTGGCCCCCAATGATCTCTGCTTCCTGGTATTCACAAGCACATACAATATCCTCTCCTTGAGAAGCTGGCTTCTAACAAAATAGAATACAACAATGTTAAGGTCATGTCACCTAAATGACTTTCTTACGAAAGATTATAATTTCCACCTTGCTAGCAGACTTTCTCTATTGCATCCTAGCTGGCACACTTTGGAGGAGCAAGCTGCCATCTTGAGATGCCCATATGGCAAAGCACTAAGGGCATTCCATCTCAAGTAACAATGAGTAACTAACTGAGACCCTCCATCCAACTCTCTGTCAGGAATTAAATGCTGCCATCAACCACTGAGCCTTTCCAGATTCATCCTTCCCCTTTATATTAGACCATGGACCCTAGACTGACACCTTAATATAATAGCAAGCAGCCTTGTAAAACTGTAAAATGTGTAACCATTAAACCACACCTAAATTCCAGACCCATGGAAACTAAGGGGTGACAACTGTGTGTTGTTTTAAGCCAGTAAGTTAGCAAAAGATAATATAAGTTAGCAAAAGATAATATACTAAACTAAAGGAATATTAGATATGGAGAAGATCACTATGTAGGATAAAGTTTCAATTCACCAGGAATCCTAAATGTATATGAACCTAATGTAATAGACCAAGCTAGACAATAAAAACAAGAGTATTGGGGAAATACAAGTGCATTACAAAGAGACCTAGGTGAAGAACAACAAAGTAGGCTTCATGCATTACGAATTTTCCCTATTACTTTATACAAACCACATCATTTTCCTGAGCCCAATTTCCAGTATTTCTGTGACATACCTAATAATAAACTGTAGGTCCAGTTTTCCTTTCTGAAAAGTCTATAAGCACTTACCAAATGAAATACTTTTAAATGTTATTACAAGTACGTGTGTTTCTCGTATTTAACACTCCATCTTGCTAGTTGTAGTATACTGAATAGCAGGCCAGGCATGATTACAGAAAGCCAGGAGAGTTTAGCTCAAAAAGGATCAAACAGGTCCCTTGGGACGTAGTCACACCTCCACCCCAAGTATCACACAAGCTTTGTGCGATTTGCTCCTCCCCCCTTTTTTTAAGTCAATAGGTTAAGTCACATTGACTGAAGAACCCAAGCCGTATGAACAGCAAGCAAGAAAGCCACATTTGTGCTAGAGCATTACACCCCAGAGAATCTGCTTCCAGAAGTGAAGTAAAAGAATTCTCTACAGGAATTTAAAGACCACGAAATATGATCCCCTTGAGTCTGATGGTACCTTGTCCCTCCAGATAGGTGAGGACATTAAATAATGCAAAAGTCAGTCTGCCAGGTATTGATTTGGCATAAAAAGTCTCACTGGTGAAATTGTATATATATAAATATAAAATAATACAAAATTTATATATATATAAAATACAAAAAATATATACATTTGGAAAAAATATATATACATATACATTGCTTTTCCTTCCACTTTATGAATGTAAACCCTGATTCTTTGTCTTCAGGCAGAAATTTAGCCATATTCTCCTACAGGTAAGTCGTCTACAAATTCTAGCCTGAGGGTAGACTTTTTTACTTTGTATTTAATGCTGTTTGAAGATGCCTGAGTGGAACTTATGAAATTCCCAGCATCACAGAAGAGGTTTGTATTTTCCATTTAACCCCTGAGTTCTGACTCTTCTTCACAAATTGTCTGTACGCTGCAGGCAGCCCCCGCTAGCCTGGAGCTGTCTAAGCAGAGAGAAGGCTGCCAGCATCTTTCAGGACACCGGTGAGTTTAGCAGCAACAGTTTCACCAGATGGATCTGAAATTTGGAAATACCTGTATGAAATTAAAGCATATCTTCAGCCTAGAAACAGCAGCTGTTCCTCACATCGAGAGGAAGGAAACAGCTTATTTATAGCATAGCTTCCAGCATCATGCAGACTTCTTTTCAAATCCTGCATCAGCCACTTGGTGACTATTTAATTTAGGGTAAATTTTCTTAATCTTATGTACCCTCAGTTGTCTCATCTGTAATATGGGAATGATGATAGTTCCTGATTCAGAGATTTTTCTCTGGAAAAAGTCAAGATTTAAGTACCTGTACAGTGCTTAACACAGAATGCACCATACAAAAGTGTCAACAATTTTCTAATTATTAATAATCATGATGAATATGATAGCTTATAACCCACTTAGTCATCATACTCCATTTACACAAAAAGAAATCCCCAACTAGTCTTAAACCAGGCAGTTCAGAACTATGGAGACTATGAAGATCAACTTTTCACCCTATTATTTTATAGACCGGAAACCCAAGTCTCAGCGAGGTCAAGGAAATTGCTTAAATTCACATAGCAAGGTGATTCATAGCCTCACAAACAAATAGTAGGATTCACATTAACCAAAGTCAGTAGGGATCCTATAAAGTTAATTCAAATAGCTCACCCCTAAAGTTAATATATTTTTAGGACCGATAAAGCTCGTGTAATGGGGAGTGCTCGGGAATCCAAATCTACTTGACATTCTCAGAAGCGTCCTTGGGCTGCTTGAAGATTCGCAGCCTATAGCTTTTGGCAGTCCCCAAAGAGGGAGCTCTTTCCACTAACAAAATACAAAATGCAAAATTAATAAAAAGACCCTTTGAAACTGACAAATGTGCCTCAGGCAAACTATCTGCCCAGCAGCTGGTTAAAATTTAATCAGTTTTTTTTTTTTTTTTAATTTTTTTTTTCAGGCCTGTATATCTTTTGTATGGAGCCCCTAATCTGAGTGTGGTCAAAGTTTGTTAAACAAGAAATAATAACCAAGGCTTTTTAATTCTGTAAATAAGCAGTGGATGCTTTAAGTGGTTCTGTAACATTCAAGAACTAATTGCTTGGGTCTCAACAAAGCTGGGTAATTCTTTAATAATTTCTGTTCTTTCTCTCAGAAAACCTAAATCGGCAACTCTACACTGTGCAGTGAATCTTAACATCGATTTAGTCTTATGAATTACGTTGTGTTTTTTTCTGGGAAGCTGATCGAGCCCTAGATAGAAAAGGGATGCAAAAGAAGAAAGGCGGGGGATGATTAGGAATATGAGAATGAATCGGAAAAATCTCCTTAAGAACTTAGTGAAGGGTCTACTGCTGTCATTTTGCTGTGTCACTAGAGACCAGAGGATATCAACTCTTGGCCAATCAGGAGTTTCTAATCAGGAGAACCAGACGAGAGCATCTGGTCCTATTTTGATTTGTTTTACCTACTCTCATCCTATAAACATACATACAATTAAAGATCATGGTAAAACCCAGATAAACAATCATCTAAGATGAAGGCCATCCACTAAGAAGTAAGCTAGATAGATCCATAGTTGTCCACCAATAGTAGCAACAATCCCACATCTCCTAGTTCAGATGTATTGTTTCATTGGGAAACCCAAGACACATTATTTCATAGAAAAATGGAAAATTACATCATGACTTTCCCAAAGACCTAATAGTTATTTATAACAGAGGAATAGGAGAGGTTGGGAAGAAAGGGAAATTAGAGTCAATAGCAAATAAGAGGAGTTATTTCTGTAGTGTGGTCTTACAAGAGTTGAAGGAAACTTGAGTCCAAAACACCAAAGCCTTGGGACTGAACTTCTAGAATGAGACAAGTGTGTGGAGCGGGGGTGGGGTGGGAGTGAGACAATGTCCTCTGGGAGCTGCTGTGGCCTATATCATGGAGAGGAGCATAAAGAGATTTCTGAAGGGAAAGGGCTTTTCCCTCTCTAAACAGAACAGATAAATGCTAATAAATGTATCCTATCAGAAGAATGCAAGTCATTCATATGTCTGGGCCATAATAACTAGAGCTCACACTGCCTTGTATCCAGATAAGTTCTGGCCACTCCCTAAAAAGGGAGGGGTAAGGCCTATTGTGCTTGGCTCTCAGCACTGGGAGGTGGACTAGGGGAGAGTGATTATTATTGGCTTGATACTCAATCTCAGTTCTCCACATATCGACTACTTGACCTAAGCAATTGACTTTACCTCTTTAAAGCTCATTTTCTTCCTTATAAATTTAAATAATAATACCCAACTGTCAGGGTTATTGGAAGATTGATCTATTATAATAAAAAAGGCAGTGTATGACCTATTATAGATAATTTCTTATACGCTATTACATAGGTACTAACTGTATATCTAGGAACTCAGGTAGTAGCTGTCCTTGGTCAAATTTGAGCCCTGTTAACTCACCTACTTCCCTGATTTCAAATCCTTGGCTTCTACTTCTTTCTAGTTCCTTTCTCACTAACACTTGGGCTCAGTGGAAAGTCCTTCATGGTAATTCATTCCTAGCTTCACACTCTGATTCCACTCTTTCCTTGGGGGGCCTCATTCAAAGAACTCTGGGGCCTGGGAACCAGCAGTTAGCGTAATGGCTATGTCGCTGGACTCCCACGTAGTCGACCACAGTTCGCATCCCAGACCCGGTGGCTTAAAACTCACGCTGGGTGCGTGTGCGTGCGTGCCCAAGATCCCGAGAGGAGAATGGAGGAGAAGGGATTGCGGCGTGACCATCAACCCTGGGGTGTGATTTCTCGCTTTCTGTCTCTATGTCTCTCTGTCTGTCTGGCGAGCGCACGTGCCCTATAGCAAAAACCTCTCAATAAAAAGAGGAAAAAAAAAAAAAAGAACTCTGGGGCCAGTAGTTGGCATGGAGGATAAAGCATCTGGATCCCACCTAGCCAACTCTCTGGTTCAAGCCCCAGGCCCAGCAGGTTGAGAATCACTCCAGGCATGTGTGCATGTGCGCCCAAATCCTGAGAGGAGATGGTGGCATGGTCATCCCCCTGGGGGGTGATTTTTCACTTTCCCTCTCTCTTTCTGTCTCTGGTGAGTACACACTCCATGTAGCAAAAACTAAAAATAAATCAAGAACTCTGGAATATAGTAAAATAAAAATAATAAAAATAACTACTGACATATTTTTTGGTGCATTACATGCTAGAAACTGTTCTAAGTTTAGATAGTAAGCCACAAGACAAATACATCAGCTAGATATATTATATTTATATTTTATCTATAAAAAAGCTGAGTAATAGATGAGGTGACTTCCCTGAAGTCACTCAACAAAACCATGATTGGAACTTAGGCAGCTGAGCTCCAAAAGTTCTGTTAAGACTAGAACTAAAACCCAAACTAAAGCTAGCCTGCAGGGATTGGATAAGGGGCGTGAGTTGAGAGCTTGGTATGTGCTACCTACCGAATTAAAGCTCAAGACATTTTACATATTTAATTCTTCACAGAGGGCTTGTGAAGTAGGTGATAGTTATCGATTGCATTTTCAGACGAGAAAAAAAGGAGGCTGAGCTATGCTCCGTGATTTATTCTAGGTCCACCTGACTACAAATCTGTCCACTCAGCAGAAATTATGGTATTACCTACAAATTCAAACACCTTGTCCTCACAGAAAAGGGCAAATATGTTAATACCCAGAAATCAAGCAAACATTTCATCTTCAAAGATCTTCATCGCAGTTTCTTATGATTTCCCAGTTTGCTTTAACCTAATCGAAATGTTCTACCAATCAGCTTCCTGCGTTCCCAGATTATTTTCGTCTGCCCCTGTTATCCTGACTATAATCATGTATGTCTCAACATGCCTACTTTTGTACGTTGTTACTCATCCCTGTCTGGATGCCAACCCTGCCCCTAACAGAAATTATACAACATAATTAAAATTAAATTTTATAAAATTAAACATTTAACAGATGTTTGTTTTTACCTTTATTTTGGTTCAGTATATTTATTCTTGGATTTTCTGACTGCTTACTAGCTTTATATATGCTAATTCTGTAATTAATTATATAAAAATTCATAGTTTTATTTTGGTTATAAATTATATCTTTCATCTTTTAAAAAATGGTCTTCAGTAGGGATTATCCATTCATCCATCATTTTTTTCTGCCCAATATTCATCCCTTTTCTACTACAAATACCTTTATATACTTAAGGAGAGACAACTCCTTCAAACTCCATCTATGGAGTTTAGATATAATTGAGAAGGAGCAGGCATATTACCTAAGAAAATTAAATGGTGTGTATCAACACTTTGGTCATTGTAATGGATTTAGAAATAGACACATTATCCCTTTGTGAGATAGGCACATGATCCAGAATCAGGCACAGAATTAAAAAGAACAATCTTGAGCTAGCCTATGGCATGGTGATTAAGGTGGATGGATCCCACACAACCAACTGTGCAGCTCAAGTCCAGATTAGGCAGCTGGCTGTGTGCATGTGCCTAAGATCTCAAAAGAAGGGAGGACTGAATGAGAAGGGATTGTGGTGTGACCATGCCCTATGGGGGTAGGTCCTTTCTCTCTCTCTCTCTCGTGAATGCATGCACCCTCTAGCTAATTTTTAAACAATGGAAAATTATTTGTTGATGATAATGTGTATGGTAATATCTTTGACTGGACTAATATACAGTGTCTTCATGCTGGGAGCATTCATTTTGTTTGGTGTAAAGATATACAGTGATTGAATGTGAAATAAAATAAAATAAAGCAAACACTCTCCAGTTGCCTACTTGATATCTTTACTTGGATAGCTAATAGATATCTTAAACTTAATGTTGTTAAAATAGCAAAGGCAATAATTTTAATTTTGTTTTGCTTTCTACACATGATGTAGCAGTACACATGATATTATTAGCTTTTTGTTTGTTCATTTGTTTATTTTGGTATGATCTCAAAATGAAACTATTTCATGTCTTTTTCCTTCTTAAGCCTCCTAAAGTCTATCATCCTGGAATAAAATCAGAAGGTTTTCAAGCTTTCTGAATCATTGTTTTAGGAATCATTTTGAGGAAAGCATATACTTGAATTTATTTTACCTCATGGGAGTTTTATTTGCCCTTTTTATATATACTACAGTGAATATATTTTATCTTACTGTTCATTTAATGTTATGTTCATTACTTTTGAAGTGAGTTCTCCCTTCTTTTCTGTTTCTTTTACTCTTCCTTCTAATATTTTCCTTTCTGTTCTTTTCTCTTTTGTTATTTGATTATGCCTCTGTTCTTACATCCTCTATGACTCTTGATTTGGTGAACCTCTGAACTTTTCTTTCAGTGGCTCTTGGCTCTCTTTCTAACTGTACAGTACATACTCAAATCATATTGCTTGATCTATCAAACTTGGCAAGTGGCATGGTGGTTAAAGTCCTGGACTACCACATGGTCGGCCATGGTTCAAGTCCCAAACGTGGTGGCTTACTTTCTCACTTTCCTTCTCCCTCTTTCTCACCCTCTCTCTGTTTTTTTCTGGTGTGTGTGTATATGCTCTGCAGCCAATTAAAATAATAATAATAATGATGATGATAAATAAAATTAAATAATATTTTTAAATCGAATGAAACTGTGTCTATTGGCCCACCATATGAAAAATAAAGAAATTCCATTCTCTGAACTGTACCTCTTTCTCTGATTTGAAGTGGCCCATATTTTGTTCTTTTTTTTGGAGAGGTTTTTGCTATAGGGCATGTGCGCTCGCCAGAGAGACAGAGAGAGACAGAGAGACAGAAAGCGAGAAATCACCCCCCAGGGGGGATGGCCACACTGCAATCCCTTCTCCTCCATTCTCTTCTCAGGATCTTGGGCACGCACGCACACGCGCTTGGCGTGACTTTAAGCCACCGGGTCTGGGACTCGAACTGCAGTCGACTACATGGGAGTCCAGCAACACAGTCATTATGCTAACTACTGGTCCAAGTGGCCCATTTTTTGAGGGGTTTGGTTCTGTCATTTCATTTCCAAAACTAAAACAATCATGCAAAATTTAAAGCCAACTATGAACTATGCATAAACCATGAAAACAAACATAATCAGTTTTTTAGCTGTGACTTTTGTTTTGATTTAACTTGTAGTTTCTTTAAGCTCCTGACTTATTTTGCCCAATCAAGATAGTCTCACCAAATCAAGCATGGATGCTGTATTAGTCAGGACAGTCTGAACAGGCTGTGCAATACATTCCCAATTACACTGCTGCATGTCCATTTCAAGCCCCTGGGCTGGGCTGTAGGGGAGTGGGCTCTGCTCACTACATTCACTTAGGGACCCAGACTGATGGGACACCATCTCAGGTATTGCCAGATGAAAACAGAGTTTTGTAGGATCTGGCCTAGAATTTTCTTTGTGGGAAAGCTTTGCTGTTTTTGTTGTTATTGAATTACAAATTCTTTTTCTTTAATAAATAAAATACTACTCCGATTTTCTATTATTTTTCAGTTTATGTAAGTTATGTTTCTCAACTAATAAAAGTAAAATTCTGAAATCTTGATTTATAGGCATAAAATTATTCATGGTGTAGATTTTCATCCTTTTAATGTCTGTAGTATCAATAGCAATATTTCCTCTTTTATAACCAATAATAGCAATCTTTATTTTTCATTGTCAATCATTTCAATGCCTATTGTTCTAATTTTTCAAATTTTGCCAGAGTGTGTATGCTTGCCAGAGAGAGAAACAGAGGGAGAGCAAAAAAGTACGTCATCTGAAGAATGATATAACACAATCTCTCCTCCATTTCCCTTTTTTTTGGGATTTGGGGCATGTAAGCACACATACCTGGCGTATTTCTCAAGCAGGACTCAAACTGCCTAGTTAACCATGCAGAATCCAGCTACCTCTAACACCAGGCCACAGGCTGGCCTTGTTAATCTTTTCACAGAACCAACTTTTGACTTTGTTACACTATTATTTGTCTTTTTGTTGTTGTTGTTGTTAGATATTTTTGCTATAGGACACATGCACTCACTGATGAGACAGAGAGACAAAAAAAAGCAAAAAAATCACCCCCCAGGATGACGATCATGCCACAATGCCACAATCCCTTCTCCTCCACTCTTCTCTCAGGATTTTGGGCACACAATAACACATGCCCAATGAGTTTCAGGCCTCTGGGTCCAGGACTTAAACTGCAGTCGGCCATGTAGGATTCCAGCATCTTTAACTACTATGCCACCTGCTGGCCCCTATTTGCTTTTTTTAATGTGACTGATTTGACTGATTTATTTTCTTTCTTCTTTTTTCCTTTCCTTTTCTTTTGCTATGTCCTTTTATTTACTTTGAGTTTAACTTATTTTATATTCTTATTGTAAGCATTTAAGCTATAAACTTCCCCAAAACCTTGTTTTAGCTAGACTTCATAAATTTTCCTATGTTGTGGTTTTATGATCGTTCAGTTTAAATATTTCCCAATTTCCCTTGTGATGTCTGCCTGACTCATAGTTTATTTAGAACTGTGTTAATTGCAAAATTTGGTGTTCTTCTAGATATCCTGTTAGTGAATTCTAAACTGTTATTATACAATCATAAAACATACTCCTCAAGATGGCATTATTTTGAAATTTATTAAGACTTGTTTTATGGTCCAGTGTGTCTAAAGTTCCATGTACATCTGGGGATAAAAAATAAAAAAGTGTATTCTCCAATAGTTGAGTATAGTTTCCTTTACAAATCAATAAATTCAGGTTGGGTAAGATTTTTTATATCTTATTTATTTATTTATTTATTTATTTATTTATTTTTGGTAGAGATTTTTGCTATAGGGTGTGTGTGCTTGCCAGAAAGACAGAGAGAGACAAAGAGACAGAAAGCAAGAAATCACCCCCCAGGAGGGCAGGGGGGATGACCACACTGCAATCCCTTCTCTTCCATTCTCCTCCTGGGATCTTAGGTACGCACACACACACGCCCAGTGTGAGTTTAAGCCACCAGGTCCAAGACTCGAACCATGGTCTACTACATGGGAGTCCATAGATGTAGCAATTACGCCATCTGCTGGTCTCAGATCTTTTATAGCTTGACTGATATTTTTCTGCTTGTTACATCAGTTACTGAGAGAAGGGTGTTAAAAATCACTGAAGATGTGGTTTTGTCTATTTTTCCCTGTAGTTCTATAAGTTTTCACTTTCTGTATTTCTTTTTTTTTAAGGTTTTTGTCATAAGACATGCACTTAATAGAGAGAGACAGAGAGGCAGTGAGATGGAAAGTGAGAAATCACCCCCCAGGGGAGATGCCCATGCTATAATCCCTTCTTTATTCTTTCCCTGCATCCTGGGCACACATGCACACGCACTGGGTGTGATTTTTCAAGTCACTGTCCTAGACCTGAAAGGCAGTCCACAAAGTGGGAGTCTAGCACCTTAATCACTATGCCAACTTTGGGCTCCCACTTCCTGTATTTCAAAGCAACTTAATTCAGCTTATATTCATGTATAATGATTACTTCTCCTTAAAGAATTGACTTTTTTATCTAAATGAAATACTTTTTTGTCTTTGCTATTACTCCTATCCTGATGTCTACTTCATCTGACTTCGATATAGCTGATATTAAAATCGGCATTCCCAATGCTTGTTCTTTGCAAAGCGAATCTTTCCCCATCCTTCAACTTTCCATCTTCCTGTGCCTTTTTATTTAAAGTGAATTGTGGCAAAGTGAATGCACTAACATAACGAGCACCCAGATGAAGCAGAATATTGCCAGCATTCTAGAGATGTTCAAAATCGCCCTCTTCAGCCATAACCCTGAGAAAAACCACTAACCTACTTCAGATACTATAAACTTGCTCTGCTTGTTTGGTAAGTTTCTGTAAGTGAAACCAATATTACATACTTCTTGATTGCTTTTGCTCAGCATTGTTTGTGGGATTCACTCATGTCATTACATGTTGTTATGGTTTATCGGTTTATACGGCTGTATCCCATTGTGTGACTAATGCCATAACGCATTTTTCAGTTCTACTGTTGGTATATCTCTGGGTTATTTCCAGATTTGGGCTGTTATGGAGAATACCACAATAAACATCTTTCTATACACTTTTTAATAATTGCATGGAACACTTATAGATTTCTGTCAGCAGTTAAGTTCTTTTAAAACCTTGTCAATGCCTTTCTTTTAGAGTGCCAATATGCATGTTGGAACAATATTGTAAGGGATTCTGAAGGGTGCTTTTATCTCTCTGCATATCTAGAAAGCTCAGGGATTCCATATCACACAAGTTGTGACTGAGGTTCAAACAAGAGGTCCCCATTAGCTCACTAATCTGCATATTTGCCAAAAAACAGTCATCACAGCGTGAACATTTCCCCGAGTGCAAACCTAATTGTCTTGGTGCTAGATGCCATGAGACTCTTAGGCATGTCTGAGATGCTAATGATGACTGGTCTTTAATTGTGTGAATTTAGTGATAACAGGGCTGCCTGTTTGGGGTTGTTCTGCCTAGATTTAGCACTCTCCAGACCTCCCTGGCTACTTTCCAAAGTTCTAATGGTTTTCCTCCTGCTTCTGTACTAGGCTGGGTTTTAAAATTCACAGGAAACACTCTTATGAGCTCCTTTTTTTCAGTTGGGAGGCTCTCTCCCCCACCCATCTTATTCCGTTCACCCACTTCAGTGCCAAGAAAAGGGAAGTGTGAAATTCTACCCAGCTGGAGTTTCTCTAACGACACATATCAGATGTCATTAGATGGGAAAATAAGTCCTCGGAGGCCAACAAGTCTATAGAAAATTCCTTGTCTGGCATTCGAGCCCTTCTGCAATTTGGCTTCCACATCATTTTCGACATCAGTTCCCATTGGTGGCAATAAGTCCTTTTTTGATAGAGTCATGTTGCTTCTTCATTGCTTCCAATTTAGTAAAGACACATTTCTTCATGCTGTTTCTCCTTCCTGAAAAGTCTTCCTACATCTCTCCTCCTATTCTATTTAAATCTTTACCTCAATTGTGTATATATACGCAGAGTGCCTCACAAGGCTTGAGGCACTCTGCTAGGCGTTATTTAGGAAATAAAAATGGCCAAAACATGGATTTCCTTTCAAGAAACTTTGATTTTGATGGGAGGACAAAGGACCAGTATGGAAGACAGTAAAGGTAATCTTTATGATTGGTAAAGAAATACCTAAATAATACCAGGATAACTCTAAGGCAGCTGATCCCCCTGAAGATAATGGGAAACTCTGGTGGAGAGGTGCAAAGAAACAGGTTAAATAAAGTGCCAAATAAAAATGGCCCAGGTGACCCCCAAAAGAAGAAATCTCCAGACCTGGGTGAGAAGGAAGAAGAAGAAGATGACTACCAGCGAAAGCACAAAGGCGTGGAAGGGCTCACCAACATCAAGGACACCAACTGGCACAGACAGCAGAAAAGGGCACACAACTAGATGTGGACGGGCCAAAGGAGCTTTCGAGAAGAGAACGAGAAGAAAATGAGAAGCAGAAAGCAAAAGAGCATGAAGTGAAAATGCATTTAGTTGGGAAAACAGACCAAGCAAAGGCCGACCTTGCCCAGCAGGCAATCATCCGGAAACAGCAAGAGGAGACAACAAGGGAGAAAGAAGAGAGGAAAGCAAGACGACTGGACTTTGCCAGGAAAACGGATGCAGTGGCTCTCCCTGAATAAGTAAGTGCAGCCGTGGGAGAAGATGCCAGGGAACTGGCCACGCTGCCAGGACCTCTGCCGTGTCTCACGCACCCTTTGCCCTACAGCAGCCCGTCACAGCCAGGAGCCCACTGCAGCCCAGGGCCACCTCTTCCTCTTGGCACAGAAATAATTTAGGAAGTGCTGGGGGTGCTGGGGGAAGGGCAGCTGCTATTTTTGAGACAGAAAGATGTAGGACAGCATTTCATATGGAACTATTTGAATGTTTTGGCTATTTTTAGAATTCAGAATCCCTGTTGGGGAGCGCCTGGGATTGGGGGTAAGAGGAGCTTCCATTTATGATAGTTGTGCACAGTAGTGGACAGTTGTGCCAGAGGCAGCTGCTAACTGATTTGTGAAAATCAGTGCTTCTGTGTTACCAGGGCTCATTTTTAACTCTACCCATTGATCATTCTAAGAAACCTCTGTTTCCCATGTAGCACCCAGGCAAAATATGCTCTACAAATTCAACTTGTATATCTGGCAAATTAAACTTGACATTATTAATAAAAAAATGAGAAATTCAAAGATGATAACAAATAGAGCATTAAACCAAAAACAGGGCTCTGTGAAACTGCATGAGTTGCCCATGAAGACAGCCCTGCTGTTAGAAACTACTATAGGAAAATAAAATTGAGAGATTATCTCATGCACCCCATGCCTATTTCGAGATTCAATCAGTTAAGATTAAGTTAGTGATGAGTACACAGAAAACTAAGCAAGTATCAACAACAAAGTAACGGTAACTTCTAGACAATGAAGAACAGGCAAGAAAAAAGAAAAGTGCTCATTTTCATGGCTCAGCTGTGAACACTGTTTTCATAGTATGTCAATCAGGGTTCTCCAGAGAAGCAGAGCCAATAGGCTGCATATGGAGAGAGAAGGATTTATTTTTAAGAATTGGCTTCCACGGTTGTAGGAGCTGGCGTGTATAAAAATCTGCAGAGCAGGTTGGCAGGCTGGAGACTCAGAGAGAGCCGATGTTGTAGCTCAAGTCCAAAAGCAGTGTAGAGGCAGAGTTCCCTCTTTATCAGAGCACATCAGTCTTTTTCTCTTAAAGCCATCCTCAACTGATTGAATGAGGCCCACCCACATTATGGAGAGTAATTTGCTCCACTCAAAGTCTACTGATTTAAATGGTAATATTATATTTTAAAAATACCTTCAGAAACATCTGTAATGGTTTCTGACCAGATATCTGGGTACCATAGTCTAGACAAGTTGGTATATGAAATTAACTATCATGCATAAGCAAATAATTTAAACAATAACATTGATCTAGTCAAAGTTGTATCAGATTATATCAACAGGATGGGCCAGAAAGCATACATATACATATAGTGGTGGTGTTGGGGGAGAAAGAAAGCTAAACCCCATCTTCCATACAATAGAGAGGTAAGTCAAGGAATTATGACAAACTGAGCAAAGGCAAGGGAAGCCAAAACAGCCATGTTTGTAAGAGAAAGGGAAGCTGATGTCAATATGATCAGCAAAAGAGATAAAAAGTTTACCTCTAGAGGGAACCAGCAGTTAGCGTAATGGCTATGTCGCTGGACTCCCACGTAGTCGATTGCGGTTCGCCTCTCGGACCCGGTGGCTTACAACTCACGCCGGGTGCGTGTGCGTGCGTGCCCAAGATCCCAAGAGGAGAATGGAGGAGAAGGGATTGCGGCGTGACCATCCCCCCTGGGGGGTGATTTCTCGCTTTCTGTCTCTCTGTCTCTCTCTGTCTGTCTGGCGAGCGCACGCGCCCTATAGCGAAAAACCTCTCCAAAAAAAAAAAAAAAAAGTTTACCTCTAGAGAGCAGAAAATTAGTCAGAGGTCATAGGCAAGTGCTGTCTTTCAGAGCCTACCATGCAGACATATTTGGGTCTTTAGAATATGGGCATGTATAATTTTGACTTTAAAATATGGACACTTTAAGAAAGCATCCATAGGAGAAAAAAATAAATTAATCACAAAACAATAGAAATCACTGAGTGCTGACATGGAGCAGAGCCCACGAGAATAAGAAAAGTCCCATTGATTGAGGGAGTTGGGGAAGATTTCTTAAAAGAGGACTCACGGGACCTACTGAGGAAGACTCTGCATGAAGAACACACTTGGAAAAAATATTCCACACTGATGTCTTATAGAGAGAGCCCACTTTTCAATGAGTTTTAGTATGTTCCTACCCAGAAACTTACTGAAAGCCCTGTCCAACTCTCCCCTCGTCCATGATGTCTTTCTGTATCCTCTCAGAATACTGATCTTCCTTCTTTTGAAATCCTATAGCAGATGAAGTTCACCCAACATTTATTGCATTATTTATTAAATGAACCTTCTTCCCTTGACAAGATCCCAAGTGTGATGGGGTTAGGATACTGCCTGATACTAATAATAACCACAGCCACCTTTTATTGAATGTCTACTCCAGACTGGTCCTGGGTTAGTGCTCTGACTGCACATCACTTTAATCTGTGAGTAAAGCGTTAATTATCTCTGCTACACAGATAAAGAACCTGAGGTTAGAAAGTTGGTGTGACTTGCTGGCTAGGAAGTGGTAGGGATAGAATTTGGACTTGGATCTTTATCACTATAAAGTCCATGCTTTTAACCTCTCTTTCATATACTTTCCCACTACTTTGGATTGTTTCATTTCATGTGCTTAGGATAGTATCAGGCACATAGCAGGTATATGAAAGATGGTGGTTGAGAAAAAGAGAATGAGAAGCTAGTCGTATGGAAGGTGCCTTGCCACCCCCTGTAGAAGCACAGGGAGACAAATTTCCATAGCTAAGCTGAGCCGGCAAGTCTAGAGAACTTGGTTCTTCTGACCCTACATATGCATCTGATGACAGCGCACTGTGTGTAAACAGATGTCAATCTTGCTTCCTGACACCTTACTTTAAAACAGTAATTATGTGCTCATTTTTGAATATGCAGCTCTAGGTAAATTAACTATCTCCACCCTCTTCTCCAAGTTTTAATTTTTTAATATCAATTAAGTTTTTTTTTTTTGTTTGTTTGTTTTTTAAGAACTCACAGTAGGAGCCATATACAGTGAGGATAAAACAAAGAGAGTCTCTATAGAACATGTAGCAAGAGTAGAGGGTAGTGAGGCAGTGCCAATCTTGGCAAGAGAGCAGGAGACATGGGAAGCACAGGTCATCAAAAGCACATAGGGAAGTGAGCAAGCAGATCATGGGGAGAGGACAGGACTAGAACACTTAATGCAGAATACTCAGGCTTGGTCAGATGCAGTGATCTGGGCAATTCCAGTAGGAACATACATGAGACTATGGGGCGAACCCAAGGAGTGGTTGTTCAGTAATGCTCTAGTCTATGAGGACTTACAGATTGAAGACCTGCCACTTTTGGAATCCTTAGAAACCCATGCCTGAGGGAATCAACTTTCCAATGACAATGTTTTCTTCATCTCCTCTCTTTTGTCCTCCCACTTGAACATGCCAGTACAGGAGAAGAGGTATCCTTGTCTTGTGAAAGTGAGTACGTACTTTAATTCAGATCCAGATTTAAATGTCAGTTCCTATTAGCTATGTGATTCCAGGTAAACATGGAAAGTCTCTGAACTATAGAAGATTAACTATGTTAACTATGGATTCTGAGAAGCTGTTTTTTGTTTTCTTTTGCTTTTCCTTCTTTCTTTTTTATTTTTCTTTTCTTTCTTTTTTCTTTTTTGGAAGCTGTATTTTAATTTAATGCTGTGCGTCTTGAAACAAGTTGCTTAACAGTTCTCATCTTCAATTTCTTCAGCTATAAAATTGACATATTCATTGCACCTATCTCATAAAGATGTTATGGGGAATAAATGTAAGGCATATAAATTTCTTACCATAGAGTCTACTACTAACCATGAGTAGAGGGTAATTTTCATTCTTTAGAATTTTGATGAACATCTGTTAGACAAGGATATATTTGCAGCATCTAGCTCAGTTTCCTTCTGCTTTCTCCAGGTGCATTAGTGCTTAACTGTGGGATGAGGTGTTCACTTTAAGCTCTGTTAGATATGCAGTCCAGGTAGAGGGGAGGTACACCTGACCTTGGCCATCAACTTTTTTCCCTTTAGCTTACTGAAGGGTGCATATACTCACTGAAAGAGAGAGACTGTGAAAGCTAGTGAGAGAGAGGATGAGAAAGCACCCCCATGGGAGATGGCCATATCATAACCTCTTCTGTCCAACTCTCCCTCCTGTTGGGATTTTGGGCACACATGTACTCCCATTCATTATTTTCTCAAGTGACAAAGTCCAGGACTCAAACTGAACTCTTGACCATGTAGAATTAAGTCACCTCAACTAACATGCCACTCGCTTGCCTGGTCAGCAGTGTTTTAGCCTTAGCAAAGAGTCTAAAACTGAGGTAAGGGAGGCTGCCATACAGAAATGCAGAGGGATAGACTGACCAACAGTAGGTTGAGACAGATCCAAACAAGACAAAGGGTACCTGCCCAACCTGAAGACTGAATGTTGCAGAGAATGGAGAGAGTATCATCTTGTAGTACCAGAGTCACATCAGGATTTTCAATCTCTTGCACATGTTCTGGTAATTTCCACACAGCAAATGTGATTCTACCTCTGTCTTTCCAAATGCTGGCAATATAGAGTGGATTCTAAGAAGGGTTTTGGCTACCTTAGGCTTGCTAGTCTCACTAAAAGACTGAACTAGTAGATATGCAGGTCCCTTGAGAAGCAGCCTCTTCTCTCACCTCTGCCTGGTCCTGTGCATCACTTTGAACCACCACCTAGATTCCACCACAGGTGCTGTTCATGTCAGTTCTGAACTACTTTTCAGGATCGAGGCCCCCTTGCACTCTCATTTTTTGTGCTGTTCAGCAGCCCCCAGCTTTGGATCTGGCTACCTGCTCTCATTTTCAGCTTATTTCATCTTCCAGATCAAGCCTTGGTATTTACTTGGGAAGAACTTGTTGCAAGACAGCTCTATTCTACTCTGGGTTCCTCATACCCATATCATTATTTTATTTTTGTCCAGAATGCAGTGCTTATCCTAAGCTCTTCTTTTCTAGGAAGAATCACTTTTCTTTTAAGAAAAACAAAAACAAAAAACACACTCACTTTTACTTGTTAATTAATTAATAGCTTCTTATCCTTTAAAACTATTCCATGTCAAATCCTGGAATCTGGAATTTTCCTCCGCCTACACCCAGTCATCTGTGCCCTAAACGTGCCTTTTACCAGTTCTCAATGATGCTGCCTCCTATTCCCACGCACTAGCTTCCTGCTGGCTGGACTCAGCTGCTTGGCCCATTTCCTCATTAAATGAGGCTCTCACACACCCATCCTCACCACTTGTTTCTGCAGTCGCCTGCCAGTAAACAGTTCTGTAGAAAGGCCAGGAGCCCCAGTCCACTGCTCCCACAGCAGATCCGAGCTTGCCCTTAGATGGGGTGCCAAACATTGCCCAGTGCTAGCTGATTCATCTCCCTAAGTCATGGGAGCATTCTCTTCTCACAATTGTTCTGAGACCTATAATTTGAAAATTCCTATTATAGTAAAACATTATGTTAAATGACCTCACTGTCTTTGTGACAATGTATAACTCATCTGGACTTGTGACAGCTAACTTGTTTTAATAGTGTGGAAATACTAAGCAACTTAAAAGTTTTGGCAAAAATCAACTAAAGCATTCAGTGTATATTTTTTAATGTATAAATTGTATGCCACCTACACATCCCATCAATGAAATTTATGATAAAACTTTCTTTACAAAAAGAATCTTCAATAAAGTGAGATTTGCTTTTTTTGGAGAAGTTTTTGCTATAGGGCGCATGCGCTTGCCAGACAGACAGAGAGAGACAGAAAGCGAGAAATCACCCCCCAGGGGGGGTGGTCACGCCACAATCCCTTCTCCTCCATTTTCCTCTCGGGATCTTGGGCACGCACGCACACATGCCTGGCGTGAGTTTTAAGCCACCGGGTTCGGGACGCGAACCACGGTCGACTACGTGAGAATCCAGAGACATAGCCATTACACTCACTGCTGGTCCCTAAAGTGAGATTTGCTTTGTAGAGGTTCACTGAGATGAGGTGTCTGGGACTCTCCTAGACAAGTACGGAGTGACTTCCAGGTACTTCCAGCTGTAAAATGTGTCCCCTCCATTAACCAGACAGGGATGCAGGGGCCCCTAGCCAGGATTCTCCACTCTGCAATGTGAGAGCCATTATCACTTCGTAAGCCTTCTTACTGTGCCTCTCTTGAAACCACTCCCTGAATGCAGTACTTTGACAAGCAAACCCAGCCCCCTTCCTCCCACAGTACTGCATAGAAATGAGAGAGAAACTGCTAGAAACTTTTGGAAAGCGTCAAGTAACTGATATCAGCTCTGGGAATTATTTTCCTTCCCCACCCCCACATTGATGTAACACCATGGCTGGGGCTTTCCTCTGAGGCTACCCTGGGACTTGGGGTGGGAGACACTACAGTGGTCATTATTGTTCTTCCCTGGCAAAGGAGGCTTCCTGATGAGGTGTCTGGGGTTATGCAGCAGAGGCAAGGCATCTCCTAGGGTTCTTGCTTTAGTTCAATTTTGCTTTCATAAAAGGCTGCTTTAAAGATTTGTCAGATATCAAGGTGTCCTGAGACCAGGATAAGCACAGCCTTCTCTTCCTGTTTTCTGCCAGGGGTTTGATAACTTTGGAGAGAGCTGCCACCATCATAGGGACTCAGCTAGAAGAGCCATAATAATGCAATGACCCAACTTTCCTCTGCTGCATCACCCCTGTACCCAGATAACAGGAAGCACAAAGCCTATCCCTGATGTACAGCTGACTCTTCAAGGAATCCTTAAATGAGAACAGGGTCTGCACACATTTTTACTCAACTCTTCATTTTTACTCATCTCACTCAACTCTTCATTGGCATCCATTTATGGAGTCTCTGGGCACTGGGCATGTAATGAAACAAAGCATTATTCCTCTCTTCATGGACCTTGGAATAAACAACAATTACATCATCATGCAAATATATTTTTAAAAAATATTTGTGGAAGGTCCTGCAATTGAATTGACTACTTAGATCTTGTATCCTTCTTTTTCACTATCAATCCTCCTGCCCAGACACATGGCGGGATATTGCCAGGTGATCACCACAGTCTTACCTCCTCAACCCTACAGGTGACTCAAAACAGAGCTACAGCTGGTTGGAACCAATCAATTAGCATAGGCACACTAGATACAACTACTAGCCACCCAGTGGTCTGTCACATCAACTTTGATTTTTGGCTGCATTTTCCAGTCACCTAAGGAAACAAACAAACAAATGAAAACCTTAAAGACTCTGCTTTAATTGACCACAGCCTAACCAATTAAAGCAGAGTCTTCACGGATTAGCTGGGACCCAAGCATCCTACTGCACACCTAGTGGTCAGATCTGCTAGCCTACTGCAAACAGAGTGGTTGGAATCTTCACAGATAGTTATAACGTACAACCATGGTTGACCACGTTAACCACGTTATTTACATCACCGATACAGTTTAAATGAGTGAACATCCGAAAGATCCTGCCCCTCAATGCCATTAGTAACTACTATATATAGGTTAGAAGAATGTAGGTCCAACAGTTGGAGCAATAAATAGTAACAAAGTGATAGTGATAACAACACAAAATAAGATCTACTTACAGAGCCTTTTTAGATACAGGCATTCATATATTTGCTATAGAGTGTATGTGTTCATGGGAGAGAGACAGAGACAAAGAAAGAGAGAGAGGGAAAGTAAGAACTCACTCCCTAGGGGGCATGACCACACCACAATCCCTTCTCCTCCATTCTTTTGAGACTCTGGGCACACACGTACATGTGCCCAGCATGATTTTCAAGGCTCCAAGTCTGGGAATCAGCCACAGAATTGGTTATGTGGGATTCCCAGCTGCCTTACCCTCCATCCCACCTGCTGTACCCAGACATATTGTTATAAAAAAAAAAAAAACATAGTACAAAGGGTCTTCAGAGAATTAGTGGATAAGACCAAATGGGGGTATAGAGGTAACAAAATTGGACCCACATGAGAAAGGTCATAGGTTTGCATTCTATACCTCCCTGAGCACACCAGGTACGTGTACCCTTGCCCATGATTCCCTCTTGTTGAGACTGGGGTTGTATCATGGTATAAACGATCCTGTTGGGGATGCCCTCTCAATGGAAAAAAATAAATTAATAAACTTTATTTTTAAAAGGGTAATGAAAATGCATATTCTAAGAAAACTATGCATGGATTTCAAAGTTTTTCACACCCAAATAAAATCATACTTTAATCCCATTTTTCTCAGAATATTTTTAAAGCACCCTCATTTAAGACTTGCCTATAAAGAACATCCTCAGATAATAAAATCTAAAAAAATTTACCAACACCAGACCAGCTCTCCAAGAAGTTTTGAAGGGAGTGCTATCTCAGAAAAACTAAATTCAGACCTACAGAAATAAGAGTTCAATAACAACTGAGAAAATGGCCAACTTAATGGTAGGGTCAAGTCTGGAGTTGAATGTTACCTTCCAGAATTTAAACGGGAAGATCAGAGCACAACAGAAGATAAAGTACGTGATACTGATCTGGTGAAATAGAATCTTATGATGTTTTACTAAAACATTACTGCTTTTCTTCTAGGCTTTGGTTTCCAGATTTAAGGATTTTTGTCTTGTCTTGAGCTGCTGATAGGTTCATTCTACTATTTGAGCAGAATCCTAACCTGTTTCCTGGCTTTAAGTTTTAAGCAAGGTGCTCAGTATTTTTTAAAATTTTGATTTATTAAAGCTAAAACTGCTTTTCTTGAAATTTAAAAATACCTATTTAATGACAGCAATAAGTAAGCTATATAGCATCAGCTATATAAAAGTGCTGCTTTATAGTATATTCTACTCAGAGCTTCACACCTAAAGTCAGAAATGTGTTCACAGATATGTATATATCAGCTGAACTTACTATTAAAAGTAGTTAGATTAATTAAGATATTTTGTGAATGAATAAAATGTGGGGGAAAAAGAAAAGGTATGGAAAGCAATTGTAGACACCAGAGGCAGTGTGGGAGAAGGATGGGAAATGGTAGAGGGTGAGAAATGGGGGAGGGAAAAAAATACACACACACACTTACGTGTATATGAAAGAAGAAATGGAAAATTATTTGTCAATGATAACATGTATGATTAAGCCACTACACAGTGTATTCTGGATGGGAAATCACATTTTGTATGCTGTGATGATGCTCAGTGAATGAATGTAGCGAATGAATATAAAATAAATAAAAATTAATAAGTAAATAAAAAGACGTGCCTATATTTGAAACTGAAACGTCACAGTGTTTGTGAGCTAAACAAACATTAGATGTCACCTAATGCCATTCCAGGCCCTCATTTTTAACTGGAGAGAGCTGTGATCTAGAGATAATACATGTTGCACAGCAAACTAGTGGCTGAGCTAGGAAAAAAGATGGATCCTCCAATCTCTCAGGCCAGTGGCAACACTTGGAGGTACAAGCTCCCACTGAGGACCAGCTTAACCTGACTTTTCCCTGATCCTCCCCAGCTCCATAATGCATCACACAGCACAGGCATTACTTCCGGGTTATGCAGTCTGGCCCTTCAGGAACTGGAAGAGTATGTGTTTCTCACCTTTAAACATTTGTGTTTGTTGGCAACTGTACCTTAGTCGCTCCTAGTGAGGCTACCATGAGCCAACCAACCACTAGCCTACTGGGAACACCTGTCTTCACAAATATAGACAGGGCTTGCAACTGCCTCTGCCCAGTGACTTGCAACCCATGGTCTCTTGCTCCCTAGTCAAGGAAGAATAAACAGTTCTCACTTTGAATCTTATTTCACATGCCACACATTCCTAAATGGGTCAGAGCGTTCTCCTAAATATTTTATGATAACAGTTAAAATAATGTATGATTTGGACACTGTTCCTAAACTTTCTTACAAGCAATTTTTCCAAAAAAATAACTCAAAGCTTCATAGATTAGGTGTGTGTCTAGGGTGTTGTTCTGTTGGTTCTACCTATAAGTGAGGCAGAGTAGTAAGGTGTACACTCAGACGTGGCTTAACAATGGGGATATGTCTGAATAAATGCATCATTAGGCAATTTCGTCATTGTGCAAACATCATTGAGTATATTTACACAAGTCTAGATGGTATAGCCTAGTGCACACCTAGGCTACATGGAATAGTTTGTACTCCACTGTTGTATATGTGATCTGTCATTGGCCAAAACATTGATCATGCAGCGCATGTCTGGTTAAGTCAAGATCACAATGGAAACCTGAGCCAGAATATCTTGCCTGGTATGAAGTTCTGCAGTTCTACATGTAAGATTTCCATCTTCTTTGCTCTTTATCATCTCACACCCTCTGGTCCTACCAGTGATCTCCTGAATTGCCAACATCATCTTTCTCAGCCCACCACCTTGAGTCTTGCCACTTCTTACACATTGTGTGCATGGTTGCCAGAGTACAACTTCTAAAGCAGAACTTGATTCCAAGATGTTATTGACAAAGGTACTATCCTCAAGTTAAAAAGAAAAAAAAAGTATATTATCATATACCCTTGACACCACATGGTCTTGCATGGTAGAGAAGAAGAAATGAGTCAAACCGTCAAAGTGGGTAGGCTCAAGAAACAACCTCAAAGGACATCTAGTAAATGATCAGATTTGATGCAGTCTCACACACACTGAGTGCTAGGTAATTTGCTCATGGCCTTGGAAGCCAGTGTCAGTTTATGTAGAAAGGAGCTCTCAAGTGTTGCTCCCAGGATTTAGCAGAGAAGTTCAAGTTCCCTTCTCTCTCTCTTTTTTTTTTTTTTTTTGGAGAGGTTTTTTTCGCTATAGGGCGCGTGCGCTCGCCAGACAGACAGAGAGAGACATAGAGACAGAAAGCGAGAAATCACCCCCCAGGGGGGATGGTCACGCCGCAATCCCTTCTCCTCCATTCTCCTCTCGGGATCTTGGGCACACACGCACACGCGCCCGGCGTGAGTTGTAAGCCACCGGGTCCGAGACACGAACCGCGGTCGACTACGTGGGAGTCCAGCGACATAGCCATTACGCTAACTGCTGGTTCCCCCTTCTCTCTCTTGAAGAGAACTCAGAGGTCCAAGTTCTCTTCTCTCTCTTGGAGAGAACTCAGGGTCTGTCCAAAGTTGTGGGTATGTTATGAACAGGGGCCCCACAGACGTAGCATCCTTGTGAAAGACAACCTGAAAAAGATATATGGTGGTCCTAGTCAGTGACCTCTTGCTGCTTTCTAAATAGTGTCTGAACTCCCATTAAGGACCTCTTCAAACAGTCCTACTTAATTCATCTTCCCTTTATGTACCTTCTGCTCCAATCAATCTGCATTCACCAGTTTCCTTGCCTCTCCATTATTTTCTTCTATCACATCTGGCCCAAATTGGTCTCTCACCCTGATACATTCATACCCCAGTGTTCACATGCCCTAATACTTCTGAACTTATCAGACCCTGATCCCTGAAACTAGATCTGAAAGAGACTTCCCTTGCCCCTCTTTACCACCTAAGCATTTAGTTCTGTAGTACTGACACAGAAAAGTCAAGCTGTGTTCTTCTCAACTCTTGAGAACTGTACTGAGCTTCTTGAAAATATATTTCATATTTCATCTAATTTTTTAAGAGAGATATTTTTGCTATAGGACATGTGCACTTGCCAGAGAGACAGAAAGTGAGAAATTGCCATCCATGGGGGATGGCCATGTCGCAATCCCTTTTCCTTCATTCTCCTCTTGGAATCTTGGGCATGCACACACACATGCCTGGCATGAGTTCCAAGCCACTGAGTCCAGGATTCAAACCATGATCAACTATATGGGAGTCCAGCAACATAACCACTATGCCATCTGCTAATCCCCCATCTAAATTTTTAACACCCAAAGTCTCATGCTGAGACCATAAATTATCAAGACACTAATTTGACCTCTACGCTTTGATTATTCTGTAAGTTCTTACCTTTACCTTACTCACCTGACCTTTACCCTTTGACTTTGCTGATATCTTATCATTATCTCCACCCACTGACATGCTTTGTGCTCTAAGGTCTTATCTAACCTCTCTCCTATGATTCTGTTTCCTTTTTTTTTTACTCTAACTTTTAAGTAGCTTCCAACTTCTAAGTGTCTTCCATTCTCATTTTGACAGACTTAGTCATAGGAGATCCAGGTCCTAAGATGAATCTGTCATACTCCAGCCCCATGGCCCTGGGCAAGTCACCTAACATTCATGAGAATCATTTTCTTCATCTATAAAAGGAACAGGTTAATCCAGATGACCTCTAAAGTCTTTCTCAAAACTCTGCATTTTCTCATTTTAAAATACAAATGGTGTTAATCTTCTATATACACAAATTTACACTATCATCATATTTATATTAAAGGGGACATGCAACAAAATGCAAGCATCAGTTCTAGTAGATCCCAGTGATTTCTCTGACCTCCCTGTTCCAATGGGCCCTTTCCTCAGGGAGCACTTGTTTTTCCCGCAGTCTTTGAACCTTTCACAGGCCTGCTCATTATTTTGTTGTCTGAAGTTGGGCAGGAACGTTTCTGTGATTAATTAAGCAAAAGGCCCTGGTGCTGGTTGTGCAAGAACCATCAGATAATCACGCCTTTGGGGTGCTTTCCAGGCCCGGGGAGCGGCTGGGCTAGGGTCCTCAGAGGGTTGATTAACTCTGGGATTCTCAGGCCTGCCCTAGACACGTGGCTGCCAAAGACATCCTCTCACTTTATAGAAATAAAGACTCGACTTGCAAGGTGTTGCAGGGATTGGAAGGCCAGGGTCACAGAATTCTGCCACTGTGATGGGCCCAATTACATAAGTGGGGAATTGTTGACCTAGAAAACTTAAATATTTCTAAGGTGTTCCTGGGGATCCCAAGTTCCCAGAAGTACTTCAGGAGTTGCCTGGGTTTGGGGGAGTGGATGCAAGCAATTTGGAGGGGTTCTATGCTGACACAGCTTGACTTTGACTCTTGTTTTAGTTTCCTAGTCCTGTTGTGATGAAGTGCCATACCCTGGATGACTGAAAATGACAAAAAGTTATTCTCTTACAGTTCTGAGGGCTCAAAGTCTAAAATCAAGGTATTATCTGAGCTGGTTCCTTCTGGAAACTCTGAGAGAGTATCTGTTCCATGTCTTTCTCCTAGCTTCTGGCAGTTGCCAGCAACACTTGTGCTACAGTTCAATTAAGCCCCCATCCAAAATTAATTTTATAAGCCATTGTAATGGGGTTAATAGAGTGACAACTAGACCCAATTATTGTGTTGAAGGGTAGATACTTTGGGAAGAGATTAATGATTAGACGCTTAGAGTAGGGGCCCATAATGATTGAGTTCTGGTGAGTTTTAGGCAGAGAAAATGAGACTAAGAAACCACAGAACACCGATGCATTTTCTCTGCACACACTCACCACCTTCTCTGCTTCCTTTGGCCATGTTGTAGCTGGCCTGACACCAGCCTCATACTTTTGGACTTTCTAACCACTGGAATCATGAGTCAAATAAACCTCTATTCTTTATAAATAACTTAGTCTCTGATATTTCTGTCAGCAGCACAATAAAAAATTAAGACTCCTTGGCCTTAGATTATAGACACATCACTCTAGCCTCTGCCTCTGTCTTTACCTGTCCTCCTTCCCTATATTTCTGTATCTCTGTTCAAATTTTCCTTTCCTTTCCCTTATGCATATAGTAGTCATTAGATTTCAGATCCACTCAAAACCAAAATGACCTTATCTTTAGTTGATCACATCTGCAAGGACCCTGTTTCTAAAAAAGCCACATTCACAGGTTAGAGTTTGCACAAATCTTGTTAGAAAACAAAATTCAACTCCTTAAACCAGCCTTTTGTATTTCACAACTGCATAGTATTTCATTAAAAAACAAACAAACAAACAGCATTCCACAATAGAATGAAGATAGAGATTAAGGTTATAGAATATTAAAAAGATCATGATTGAACTCTTCTTATACCAGAATCTTCATTGAGTTGGGATACCAGCTTCATCAGGGCTCTATGGGAAGAAAATTGAGCAAAAAGCTCCTGTTTGTGTTCATTGCTCCTCGGACCACTCTCCTTCCAACCGTTTGTCTGATATTTAAATCAGAATTCAATCAGAGAAGCAGAACCTTGTGGGAACTGGCTAACCAGTCTCTATAAGGCTCCATCTTTGCATTTAATGTTGGGCCTTCAAAGACTACAGAGAAGATAGTCAGGAGGGGAAGATGATGTAAAGAGGAAGAGAACAGGAACAAACCAGAGCCTACATCCCCAAACTGAAGCACATGAAGACAGACCAAAACCAAGAGCAGTTCTTGTGATATGTGACCATGTAGATATGGGTGTCTTGGTGAAGCCAAGGACCTTTGTCAAGAAGCTAAACACACAGGCTGGCTCAGAAATTAGAGAAGCTGAAAAAGGAAAGGTGGAGACAGGGGCCAGGCTATTGTGTCACACAAAGAAAGTGTGCCAGTAGGTAAGTGACAATGTGTGTGAACTGTAAAATGTTGCCAACAAGAATTTCTCTTACGATCCTACCTAACTGGAAACATAAAAGAAAGGAAATTCTGGAGGATGTAATTCAACCTATTCATGCTGATACATTACAAAGTCAACATTTCTAATTAAGGATTCATTCCCTGTTTCCATTCTTTCAAATCCCCATCCTTCTCTCCCTGGACTACGAATTTGGAACCAGAAACCAGGTCTCATTTCCTACCTCTATGTTGTGAGTAGCACCTAAAAAATCAATATTAAATAGTTACCAATGATAATTGAATTGCACAGAAATGAACCACAAGGAGCTAATCCCCCAAGATAGATCCTAACACCTAACAAAATAATGCTGGCACTTCAACTAGAGTAGATTCTGTATACATTTATTAAGCACTAACCATGTGCTAAGAACTATGCTATCATAGATATTGCCTCTTTAATTCTATAGTAATGTTGTAAAGATATACAACTTTCTTTTTTTGGAGAGTTTTTTTTTTTTTTTTTTTTTTTTTTTTTTTTTTTTTTTTTTTTCTATAGGGTATGTGTGCTTGCCAGAAAGACAAAGACAGAGAGACAGAAAGTAAGAAATCACCCCCCAGGGGGTATGGCCACACCACAATCCCCCCTCCTCCATTCTCCTCTCAGGATCTTGGGCACGCACGCACATGCACCCGGTGGGAGTTTAAGCCACTGGGTCTGAGACTTGAACCACCGTCGACTATATGGGAGTCCAGTGACATAGCCATTACGCTAACTGCTGGTCCCATACATCTTTCTTTTCAGATAAAAATAAAATCAAGTTTCAGCAAAGTTAAATCACTTGTTTGAGACCACATATATTGATGATGGCAGACATGGATTTAAATTCAAAACTTGTGATGCCATGTCTACTTCCAGCTCAGAACTGGGTAGAAACCTGTGCCTTGTGCCCTGCTTTCAGGTAACGTTAAAAATATTAGTAGCATAATTCATAGAGGAGAAAATCCAATTTGACTTTGAAAGGCTGGACCAGCTCTCAGTGGTGCTCTGGCAAAAGTGGAAAGTACAGTGCCAGAGGCAATTAACCCTGAGTAATAGGACTTTAAGCGAGCCAAACAGGCCCCGTGTGAGAGCACTGCTGGCTGTTTCCAAGGGAAAATGATGAACTTGCAGATGAGTTCCTGCCACCCCTCCACACTCTTCAGTCCTGGCTATGACCTTCTGTGTAGCAATCTGTTTACTAAATTAACTAACAAGGGGAGTTGAACTAGAGAACATTCACCAGAGAGAGGCGACAAGTGGCCAATGAGGGGAGGAAAATGGGAGTGGAGGAATGGGAAAAAAGAGTCAAAGAAACAGCTCTGTCTCTGGAAGGCTTCCAGATAGAGAGACTAGACTGGGTTTAGAAAAGAGAATGAAGGTTGGCTGACATGAGATGAATGAGCTGGATGGGTTCTCCTCCTAGGAAGGAAATCTGAAATATGAGCTCCAAAAAGCTTTCTATTCGCTTTAGCAAAAGAATTAGGTCAGGAAGTATCAGAAAACTCAGGCTTGAAGATATCCAGAAAGCATCTGTGAAAGTGTCAAGTCTAAATCTTAAAATCAGCTCAGTTAAAGAAAAATGATAAAAGGAAAGACATGAATGGCCTGTCAGAATTATAAAATGATCTGTGAGCCCTTTCTTTGAGTTCTTCTGTCCCAAATCCCAATGTGACTTTCCACCTAGAAGAGGACATGGAGGTAAACAACATCGGTATTATTTGGGGGAAATAATAGACTGCTTTATTAACTTAAAGATTTAGTTGGCCTGGTTTGAGGTGGAAAAGGGAAGTTTGCCACATTTTTTTTTTAATCTTGTCCTGTATGAAACCTAAGCAAACAGAAGATGGCATGTGGGTAGAATGGCAGTCAAAGGACATTATAAATAAATCATGCTTGAAAAGAACAAAAGCCACTCACTTTCCAGGTCATAAAAAGCCTTCACTGTCATGGTACAGTGACTAACGCAAAGGCTTTCAGATTCTAGGTTTTCAACTTATGTACTATGACCTCGACAGGTTACCTAGCCTCTGTGAAACCCATTTTGCTCAGCTATAGCAACTAAGGATAATAATATCTACCTTGTAAGAATGATACTGTGGAATAAATGCAGAGGAGGGTTTTCTTCCATCTGGTGGTGAAAATAACCAAACAGAGTCTCCATGCTACAAAAAAAAAACATGGAATACTCTAGGAAAAAACTTGAAAAGCTGATTCTTTAGATCAAGTGGGGGGAATAAATCCAAGATCAGGACCTGCATTATGGCCTCCATGAAGTCCTAATATTATCTTCTGAATAAATATATCATATAATGTGTAATTACAACAGAGTTTAATCTTAAATTAAACTCAATCAGATAAGCTTTATAAAAACAAAATGTTGGTCTGTCTGTTCATTTCTATAGCTCCAGTACCTTAAAAATAAATAATACATAAAATGAATTATATATGTGAATAATATACGTAAATAGTACCAATTTTTCAATTATAGAAATAGTGGCTTAAAAGAAAGTTAGCTAAACATTCCTGAGAACATGAGAAGCTACCAAGTCCTCATTTTCAAGCCCAGTCTTGGTGGGGATAATATCAACACACAGGTAGGAAAGACAGACAAGACAGAGGTGAGAGCACTCTAGAAGGTACATGGGTGTGTGAAGATAGATAGAGTGTGTGCGAGAATAAATAGAATGTATTTTTTTAAACTGCAGAGGAAAATCAAATGCAGTCAATCCAAAAAAAGAAAAGGAAAGGACAAAGCCATAAAAAGAAATGTAATGTGCTAAAGAGAAAAAGTACAATGGCAGAAATAAGCAGTGGTTACAAAAAACATAAACAATTAATGTCACTAACCAAAAATCAGACTCCTGCTTTCAAGGAGAGAGTAGGTTTTTTTTGTTTGTTTGTTTTGTTTTGTTTTTTTGAGAGAGAGGTTTTTGCTATAGGGCGCGTGCACTTGCCAGACAGACAGAGAGAGACATAGAGACAGAAAGCGAGAAATGACCCCCCAGGGGGGATGGTCACGCCTCAATCCCTTCTCCTCCATTCTCCTCTCAGGATCTTGGACATGCATGCACACGCTCCCGGCGTGAGTTCTAAGCCACCGGGTCCGAGACGCGAACCTCAGTCGACTACGCGGGAGTTCAGCGACATAGCCATTACGCTAACTGCTGGTTCCCAAGGAGAGAGTAGATTTTAACAAGCCATCCCACATGCTGCAATAGCTAGTGGAAAGAAAGATAGATATATGTTGAAAATTATAGTTGTATAAGTAGAGAATTTAATTAATTGAAAATTTTGAAAGGGAAAGGAAAGTCTTTTCTAGAAGAGCTGAGATCACTACCTGTTTTTTCCCAAGGGGCATTTTCTGACCCTAGGAACAGGCTGAAGATGGATTTGATTCTTCACAGAGGAATTCTACTAGGTAACAGAGGAAACAGAAAGCTTCCTGAGAACTTTGTAGGCTGACATAACAGATTGGCAATTAGAGAAGCCCAAAACTTGCCATCAATTTATCTACAAGAAACCAAAGATAGAATGACTCACCCTACATGTGAAACCCAGCCCAACCCAGAATAATACCTCATTATGTTGTGATTATTCTCTTATCCTGTCTGCTTAAGAGAGAAAAGGATAAATCCCCTCTAGTGGAAAATAACACCCATTTAAATCACTTGGATATTTTATTTAAAAAAAATACTCAGCATACAAAAAAATAAATAAAACAAGCAAAGATTATAAAACAACCAAAAATTATGAAAAACAAGTAAGAAGCTTACTCAATAAATTAAAAAAAAAACACAGAGCCAATCCAATGTTAGTTATCAATGACTTTAGAATATCAACAGTAGATATCTAAAGGAAAATAATCAACAAGTATATGAAAAAAGAAAAGATTCTAACAGAATCAAAATTTATGTTTTAAATCAAAAAGGACTTAGGATCAAATTCAGAGAAAAAAACACAAATATTAAAAAGAAAAAGATAAAGATAGGTTATAAAAATGATATGCCAGGGAAAAATAAAACAAAAGATAGGCATAGACCAGTAGTGCAACAGATGACATATCTGACTAGAAGTGAGAAGATTTAGAAATAAGCCCAAAGAAATACAGGATAGCAATATTAATATTAATGTCTAATTAAAATTACAAATTAATGTGAAAAAATAAAATGGATAAAGAGGGTCAGAAAATGCCTCTAGGGAACAAACAGGTGGTGATCTCAACTCTTCTAGAAAGGGCTCTTTCCCTTATGAAATTTTGGTTCATCTAATTCTCTACTTCTACAACTATAAATATAATTTTAAACATATATCCATGCTTTTCAACTAGCTATTGCAGCATGAGAGATGGCTTATTAAAAGTATTATAATATGTCCTGCTGGGAAGCAGAAGTCTGATTTTTTTATTGGTGGCATAAATTATTTAATAATTGAGCTTAAAACTAGTTTGGAGGCCAGCAGGTGACTTAGTGGTTAAGGCATTGGAATCCCAGTTGGCTTACCACGGTTTGAGTCCCAGACCTGGAGGCATGGCCTACTGATTAAAAGAGTCAGATCTCACATGGCTAATTGTGGTTCTAATTCTGGTCCTGGTAGCTTAAAACTTGCCAGGTGCATGTGCATATGTATCCAAAATCTCAACAAAATGGAGGAACAAAGAGGAGGGATTGTGGTGTGACCATCTCGCTTGAGGGGTACTCTCATCTCCTCTCTCACTCTCTGTCTCTCTGCCTCTCTTTGACAAGTATATATGCCCTCTGCTATTAAAAAGCACAGAATAAGATATAGAGTAAGAATTAAATATAAATACCCCTAAACATATAGTCCAAGTTATTTGAAGTAATTAATAAACCAACAATTTTGTATGAAGATTTGATATATGAACTTGAAAATTAATAAACTAAGCTAATAAAAATTAAGTGAAAAAATGAAATAGTTTCTTATAAAACACAAGTGTATCTGAGTCAGTCTGTGGCTTCATGGTAAAGGTCGCTGGATACCTCATGGCTGACCATACAGTCCAAATCTTGAACCTTGTGGCTTGTAAAATACACTGGATGTATGTGCATGCCCAAAGTCCTGACAGGAGGAAGAAATGGAGAATCAGGGACTGTGGTGAGGCCATGGCCCATGGGGGATGCTTTCTCACTTTCTTTCTTTCTCTGCCTCACTCAGGAGAGCATTTGAGCCTTCTGGCATTTTTTTTTAAAGATAAGTTTATTTGATAAAATCAATTAAGAAAATTAAAACAAGCAAATATAATAAATCCCAAATGAAATACAAAAATTAGCTAGCAATAGACGGGGGGGCAGGGAAGAGATTAAAACAGTTTTGACAAGTTTCTTGACATTCCTATTTGCATAGGCCATACAAAGACTGCTAATCCATGGATACTCTCAGCCCTTCTCAATTCCTTACCAGGGAAAATGAGAACTTTGTAGTATCCTACTTTCCACAATCAGGACAGCAGCAGCCACTAACTCTACTTTTTTTTTTTTTGTAATTTTATTTATTTATTATTTTAATTTGGCCAGAGAGAGAGAGAGGGGAAGCAAGAAAGCAAGGCACCAGATCTGGGACTCGAACTCAGATTGGCCATGTGAGTGTGTCCTTACGGTCTCCTATCTCAATCTGCTGCCACTGCTGCCTGGTCATCCCACACCCCAGAGCAAGTTGTCTCATGAAGACATTATCTAAATGCCTCCTAGACAGAGCGCCTTCTAAGGATGCCTAGAGAAAACTGTTACTTGTTCTGAGATTCTCAGGAACAAATCCTTCTTTCCCACTGTGAGGTTAGGCACTGCTAGGGATTATTTTCTTCTTAGCACCACAAAACCTTCAGAATGGAAGAGGAAGTCTTTTCCTTTTTAATTCCTGTCAGGTCTACACATATGACCTAGACAGACCTATGATCTAATCTGCCAGGCTCATCTTTCCTACCTCACTACTAAAAGGAAGAAAAAGGAAGTTAGAAACTTGTGCATGCCCCAAATCCTGAGAAAAGAATGAAGAAGAGGGACCATGGTGATTTTATCCCCCCTTCAGACCCTCTGCCTGATTTCTCACTTTCCCTTTCTCTGTCTCTCTCTCCAAGAGCACACAAGCCTCATGACCAAAACCAACAACAACAACAACAAAAAAAAAAAAAAAAAAAAAAAAAAAAAAAAAAAAAAAGAAAAAGAAAAAGAAAAAAAGGAAGAAAAAAGAAAAGAAAGTAAAAAGGAACCTGTCGTGTCTTTATACTGCCTGTATTTTTATTTTCTTGTCCTATGCCTAAAACTCACTCTTAAATGCCTGTTGAAGAATACTAACTTTCCCATTTTAACCTCTTCTTGAAAACCATATGAATGCCTGTGGGTATACTAGGGAAAAACAATCATAAACATGGAAATGTAAAAGAAAAATGCATTTACATATTTAGATAAAGCTAAACTTTTTAAAATTAAAAGTAATTAAGCATTGATTTGAGGAAACTGGCACTTTGCAGTGATTCTTTCCATTCAAGAACTTGATATAATTCTTTATTTATTCAGTTTTGTTTTTTTTTTTAACATCCACTTTTATTTACTTTTCTAATGAGAGAGCCAAGAGATACCTTGACGGGATGTCTCCAACACTGCGCTCCTCTCCCCAGTCTTCCAGCCAACCAGGATCACAGACATGTGAACCATCCGGGCATGTGTATGTCAACCCAGGAGCAGAACTCCGGTTTCCCACATGGCTCCAGCATTGCACAGTGCTACCTTGCTAACTGCACCATCATGGCTGAACCTGTCATTTCTTACCAATGAAAGAAATCATTGCTTTCTGTATCCCACTTTTTTCTTTTTTGTTATTTTCGTTTTCTTAATTCCCGAAAGGTGCATGCGCTCACCAGAGATCGTAGAAACACCCCACAATGGAGCACAGTCATGCAACAAGGCTTTCTCCTTCATTTTTCCATCCTTCTAGGTATAAATCCTCTTTGCCTGGGCTACGCATGTGCCAGGCCTGATTTTCAAGCTGTGGGACCAAGATTTGAACCGTGGTTGGCTGCATGGGATTCAGATCTCTTAAAGGCAATGGGACCAGCCCTTCATTTCTTCCTTTTCCATTTAATTCTCTTTTCCCTGAAGTTCATTCTTTATTAGATTTTCACTATGAGTTATCTGTCAATATGTGAATGTCAAAAACCTGTTTTTATTTTTCTTGAGACTATTCTTTACATTGCCCTCACTTTTGAATGGTAGCTTACATGAGTTGATGCTAATAGGTGTTTTTTTTGTTTTGTTTTTTTTTTTGTTAAGGACTTTTTTCATTTATCCTAAAGTCATCAAAGCAAAAATCATGATAAAACATTCTGCTTTCCTTTATAATTGCCCAATGCAAAAAAAAAAAAAAAAAAAAACCACCAACAAACAAAAATATTTGTAGGAAAAAAATGGTTTTGTACATGGGATGAAACAATATAAATTCAAAACTTAGAGATAAGGGTTAGCTCTGTCGCTCACCTCTTTAAAAAGTTTACATAAATATCCAGTCAAAACCAACAAGAGTATCTCCCTTGAAATGTTATTTCTAAGTGCTACTTTCCAAATAGGCCACAGGACTGCACACTGTCTTGGAATGTCTTCAGAAGGCTCTGTCAGTAAGCAGGTTACAGAGTAAAAACCCCAGAGTCCTTTCTTTCAAATGGAAGAGGGGAAGACAGAAGGACAGAGAAACTATTCAAACTTTGTCTTCTTCCCTGTGGCTTATGGTCTCTTCTTCCTCCTCTGCCTCCTCAGAAGCCATCTCACTTTCCAAAGCCTCCTCGCCTCTACCACCAAATCGACCTCTGCCTCTTCTACCTCCACCTTGGCCTCTAAAGCCTCCTCTGCCTCCACCACGACCCCCGAAGCCACCTTCACCCTTAGGTGTGGCCCAGTTCAGGGTAACTTTGTTTCCATCAATTTCACCATCTTCCATGACTTTCTTGGCAGCTTTGGCATCTTTCTCACTGTTGAAATCTACAAAACCGAACCCTTTGGAGGATCCCGTTTCCTGGTCAGAGACTATCTTTGCACGAATAGAGTCATCAAAAGACTCCTTTATTGTCTCTTCGGTGGTATCCTCAGATAGACCTTTGACAAAGAGAGTTTTGGAGGGCTGATTTCTTGCGTTAGGTGATCCCCTGGGTCCTTGCAGCTCCAGCCTGACTGCTCTGCCTTCAATTTCCCTTTTATTACAGGAATTTAAAGCTTCTTTAGCATCTTCACATGAAGCAAATTCTATAAACACATACCCTTTAGATTTGCCATTTTGGCTCTGAGGCACTTTGATAAAAGTTGCCTTCTCAAATACTTCCTGAAGTGTTTCTTCTGTTGCATTGTGGAAGAGGTTGCTCAAAACCAGAGTTTTTGATTCACCACTCCAAGTGTTATTCTTTCCACCTCTATAGTCTTGATTTTTACCTTTCTTTTCAGAGTAGTAGAGAGAAATAGACTGCCCATCAACCTCTGTTTCCTGCCTTTCTTCAAAGGTTTTCTCTGCATCAGCTTCTGCCTTAAATTCAATATAGGCAATCCCTTTACTTTTTCCACCTTTGCTGATTGTTCTGATCTCCACGGCATCTTCAAATACTTCTTTTAATTCATCCTGAGTGACTATGTAGGGAAGATTTTTGGTCAAAAGTGTTCTTGTATCTCAATCTTTCCTTCTTGTCTTCTCCTTTTGGTTTCTCTAGTTTAATCTCGTTGCCAAAGACTTTTAAACCGGTGAGTTCAAAGCTTTTTCTAGATCTTCAGCAGATTCAAAGTCAACATAGCCAAACTCCCTAGATGTACTGATTCTTATATCCACAAAAGCAAGATCATTTTTAGCAAAAACACCACTAATACCAGTTTTTAATTCAGGAATAGATTTGTTATTGTTCAGGATTCTGACAAACAGATGGAAGGATGTAGTTGGTTCTGTGGCTTCCACCTTCTGTTTCTTGGCCTCAGAGGCTGCTTTCTGTTTGGTCATTGCCTTCTCTCGTTTTCCAGGAATTTCTTTGACAGGCTCTTCTTCCTCCTCATCTTCCTTCTCCTCATTGTCTTCTTCATCATCATCATCCTCATCTCCCTATCATCCTCATCATCCTCTTCATCTTCATCTTCAGCCATGGTCTTGGCTTTCACAGGTGCAGCTTTTGCAGGAGTTTTCTTTCCTTTGGCTGGTGTGGTCTCCATAGCTGCTTCTTCAGACTCATCCTCCTCCTCCTCCTCCTCCTCCTCCTCCTCCTGAGACCGGGGCAGCAGCTGCTGCTTTCATCACCACTGGCTCAAATTCATCCTCATCCTCATCCTCAACATCTTCCTCACTGTCAGTTTCTTCCTCCTCATCACTGTCGTTCTCTTGGCATTCTTGCCAATCTTTGCCCCCTTGGCTGGGCTGGCAGCTCCTTTCTTGCTACCAATGCTTTGCCCGGTGTGGCTCCCTTCTTAACAGGTGCTGTGACTGCTTTGGCTGGTGTAACCATCTTCGTGGTTGGTATGAGAGCTGCCTTTGTGCCTGGGGTGACTGCTGCTTTCTTGGCGGGTGTGGCAACTGCAACCTTTTTTGTTGGAGAAACTACCACCTTCTTTGCTGGAATTGTGGCGGCCTTCTTACCTTTCTTCTGAGAAATGATAACCTCTTCTCCACTGCTATCATCTTCTTCATCTTCTGACATTTCCTCATCTTCACTGTCTTCTTCTATCTCCTTTGGAGGAGGAGCCATTTTGGGGGGTCATCTTGAATTTTACCAGCCTTAGTGAGCTTCACCATGATGGTGGCTTACGATGGCAGAGTGTGTGGCGGGCGGGTGGCACAGATGAGTCTTGAGGAACTCCAGCAACGTTGATGGTGGCCATGAGCACTGAAGATCCCAGAGTGTGTGCGCTCAGTGGCCAGCTAGAGCTCGAAACTTGATGTTAAGTTTTGTCAGTATTTTGAAAATAGTATTTCACAATCTTCTCATCTTTGTTTTTGTATTTATGTTTGATGTCTTTTCTTCCTAGTGTCTTTTCAGATCTTCCTCTTGATTTGGTGGCCCAAGTTTTATTATCATGCAACCAGGGTGATTTCTTTCTTTTTTTAGAACAATTTATTTAATTTTATTTATTATTATTACTATTTTAAACTTCTATAGGGCTTGTGCACTTACCAGAGAGAGAGAGAAAATAGGCTGCCAGATCTGGGACTTAAACTGTAGTTGGCCATGTGGGAGTCCAGCGGTCCAACACCTTAACCACCATACCACCTGTTGGCGCCAATTCATTTCTCTTTTTTTTTTTTCCTTTCTTTTTTTTTATTTTTTTTATTTTTGAGAGGTTTTTACTATAGGGTGCATGCACTTACCAGAAAGACAGAGATAAAAAGACAGAAAGTGAGAAATCACACCCCGGGGGGATGGCCGCACCACTATCCCTTCTCCTCCATCCTCCTATCGGTTCTCGGGCATGCACACACATGTGCCCAGTGTGAGTTTAAGCCACCGGGTCCAGGACTCAAACCACAGTGGACGACATGGGAGTCCAGTGACATAGCCATTACGCCAACTGCTGGTCCCAGCCCCAATTCATTTCTAATTATTATGATTAGAAGAAGGTCTTAAATCCAAGGTTTTATACCTTTTATTAATTCTGAAACAGTTTTGCTATTATCTCTTTGGGTTTTGCAACCTACATTCTCTTTATTCTCTTTTTTTTTTTTTTTGATCACCTGTTAGCTATTATGTTTTTTAATTTAATTATCTATATCTCTTAAACATTTGTTTGTGTTCTCCATCTTTTTCTCTTTTAATATTTTACCTAAATCTATCATCCAATACACTCATTTTCTTTTCATTTGTATCTAACCTGCTGTTTTTACTGCTCATGAAGTCTTGAACACCACAAAATATATTTTTCATGTTTTAGGGATAAGTTTGAGACAAGTTTCCTAGTCCTCTTAATAATGGATACTTTTTAAAAATCCTTAGTTTTCTTCTTAGTCTTTTATTCCATCTTTTTGGCACTATCACTATATATCTATTCATTTTAAATATACTTTTTGCAGTCTTTTTTAGATCATTTCATTCTGATTTCCTAGAATTCTAATCTTCCTGTTGTTTCAGCTGACTACAACTCACAGAACCATGGTGTGTGTGTGTGTGTGTGTGTGTGTGTGTGCATTTTGAATTGTGTGTTCTGTCTTTAATAGTCTTGAGAATTATGACAAGTAGTCTGAGTATTGTAGTGTTCTTTCAGAGAGGTTTGGAATTTACTTTTATCAGATATCACAGGAAGATCTTAGCTGAGGAATAATTTCTCAGTATCATGATCATAGGCCTGTGGATAGTATGAATTTCAACTCCAAGCCCATTCTTAAAGTCAGTATTTAAACTTCTCTGAGAGAATTTTTTTCTTCTCTCAGGAATCAATCAAAAAGATCAGTAGATGGCGCAACGGTTACATCGCTGACTCCCACATAGTTGAGCATGGTTCAAGACCCAGACTCAGAGGCTTAAAACTCCTGTCAAACTCCTGCCTTCAAACTCCTACATGTTTAGAACAGACACAGCTATCCTAGGCCTTACCACATAGTAATACCTCATCAACAACGTACCATCTTCCATATACAGTTGGCTGAATCCATGGATACGAATCCTGAGAGGAGACTAGAGGAGAAGGGATTGTGGCATGGCCATCCCTCCTGGCGGTGGGTGTTCTCGTTTTCTCTCTCTCTCTCTGGTAAGTGCATGTGTCTTATAGCAAAAATCTCTCTCTTAATAAAAAAAAAATGGAATCAATCAGAGACAATGTTCTTCATCCTTTCAATGTGCCTTTTGGTCAATGTTTTCTTGTCTGCTTGCACTATGGGTGTGCAAGGATTTTTACTCTACCTCACCTCAGCTGGGTATAAATATTCTTTGCCTGGCCTGTAACAGCATTAGAATGCATGGCATGCAGGATCCACAACTCTGAATTTATTCCCTTCTCACAAGGCAGCAGTAGCATGAGCTCCCCACATTTCACTCTGGTTTTCCATTTCTTTGCCTCATTTGGCTTATGGGGATTTTTTTTTTCTTCCTTGAGAGGTTAGCTAAGAACTTGCGTCTTTTCTCTTATATTTTATCTAACACACGGGTGTTTGTAGGATAAAAGATTTCAAGAATCTTGATTTACAATCTTTCTAGAAGTAGAAGGCCATATTCTCTCTGTGTGTGCATGTATGTTTAAGAATTATTTTGTTTAAATTTGTTTATTTATTTTAATTTGACCAGAGAGGAACAGAGTGAGAGAGAGAGGTAAAGTGAAAGCAAGCTGCCAGGTCCAGGGCTCGAACTGCAGTTGGCCATGTGGGAATCCAGCATCCTTAACTATCACACCACCTGCTGGCCCCACCATGCTATTTTGTTAATAAAAGTTTTATATGTTTCTGGCTGAATCTATTTCTATTTGTTTGCTTGTTTTTATCGATACTTTCTTGCTTTGGGAAGTGGGATTTTTCCCATTGTTATTATTTTTTCTTCTACTATTTATAGCTGATATCTAAGAAGATGTTTTAAACATTTAACATTATTAAATACAGTAATTAGCTAGAATAGATTATTAAGTGGTTACCAGGGTGTATTTCATATAAAAATGAAAAATGTATACCCTTTTTTCCCAGTAACTACACTGAGTATTTTCACTTTGATTGTGTATTATATGGTTAGAACTTGAGTATTATCAAAAATTAGTACAAATAATGAGGATGCCTTTATACTTAATATAATTGCTTTTTCAAAGTCTTCCATTTTACCTGTTTGAATGTCTTTGTCATTTTAAGAATTAATTCTCTTATTCCTAGTATAAGAAGTTTAAAAGTTTGGGATGGTTAGTAAGCTATCCTTGCAATAGACTTTTCTTAGTCGTGATATAATATGCCTTAAGATATGTTGCTGAATTTGTCTAGCAGGTACTTTATTTGAAGATTTTTTTAACTTTTGTATTATAAATGAATTTAGAATATAATCAGTTATTTCTTGTCATCTTCCTCCCATCTACTTTTATTTTCCCTCCTTTCAGGATTCTGGGCTCATGTGCACACACGCCCTGCATATTTTTCAAGCTGCCACATCTGGGACTTGAACCACATAGTCAGTCATGTGAGATTCAGATGCCTTAACCACCACAACATGGGCTGGCCCCATTGAATGCATTTCTTTTTCCTTTTTTCTTTTTTTTTTTTTTTTTTTTTTTTTTTTTTGAGAGAGAGAGAGATTTTTTGCTATAGGACAGAAGGGCAGATATGTTTGCCAGAGAGACACAGAGACAGAAAGCAAGAAATCACCCCCAAGATGGGTTGGCCATGCTGCAGTCCCTTTTCTTTCATTCTCTCGGTATTTTAGGCCTGCGTGCACTTGCGTCTGGTATGTTTTAAGCTGCTGGATCCCAGACTTGAACTGCGATCAACTGTATGGGAGTCCAGCAATGTAACCATTACACCACAAGCTGGTTCCCCACTGAATGCATTTTAAAGACGGAAGGAAAAATGAAGACACATCCATACAGAGACCTGTATGTGAAAATTTATAGCAACTTTATTCATAATTGTCAAAAATTGTAAATAATCTAAATATTTTAGCTGGTGAATAGTTTTTTTTAAATAGTGGTATATGCATATAATGGAATACTATGTAGCAATACAAAAGAGCAAGCTCCTGATATATGTAACAAGACGAACGGTACTTAAACGTATTATATTGAGTGGAAGAAATCAAAGACTATATAACTCCATTTGTATGTTAGTACGGCCAGCTCTTGCTATCTGTCAGGAGTTGGTTGTAGGCCCCCCATGGTTATCAAAATTTGCAGATGCTAATGTCCCTTATGTAAACTGATCCAGTGCTATATTTATAGATAGCCTCTCTACATCCTCCTACATACTTTAAATCATCTCTGTATTACTTATACCTAAACAGTGACGAGAAAGAAAGTCTCTGGACACATTTAGTGCAGACACAACTATCCTAGGCCTTACTACACAGTAATACCTCATCAACAAGGTAACATTTTCCACACATAATTGGCTGAATCCATGGGTACAAAGGGCTGACTGTAGCTACTCCCTACATCCATTGCACCAATCCATTTTAGCTGTTTTGTATGAACTGATCTATATTGAAGGTGCCCCCAATGCCTCGCTTTGAACCAGAAGAGGCCCTGGCACCCTCCAGTGTTCTGCTTGTGGGAGCTTATTTGTATAGTCATTGTCATTCTAAAGTACAAGGTGAAGGAGTTTCTCCGGCATTCTCCTTCAGGCCAGCATCCCACTTCCTAGGAGAAGTAGGGGTCAGACTTGGGTAAACTGATCCTGGCCACAGTACACAGAACACAATTTCTTAAAACGTCTGTGGCTGACACTCTGGCTAGTTTCTAAACACAGTTTTATTGTATGCATGTGTATGTATATGTTTGTGTGTGTGTTTGTGTGTGTGTGTGTGTGTGTGTGTGTGTGTGTGTGTGTGTGTATTTTATTGTCAGAGGATATGTATGGTTACCAGAAATGAAGAGAGAGAAAGCGCCCCTGCCAATGGGCATGGTCACACTGGGATCCTCTCCTCCATTTCTCCATCCTGCCTGGATTTGGGGCATTCATGCACATGTGCCTGGCATGTTTTTCAAGCCTCTGAAGCCAGGATTCAAACTGTGGCCAGTTATGTGGGATCCAGCTCTACTAATCAGTAAGACACGGGGGCCAGCCTGACACACTTTTTATTACCACCATTTTCAGCCGCTAAAAATATTCCTTAGCCCAGTCATGGTGACACAGGCGTTAGGGACATTGGTATGCGATATTAGAGCTATGTGGGAAAGCTTCCACTTCAAATCCTGGATCTGTCTATTAACAAATATGCCAGGTGCACCCATGAGCCTGCCCATAATCCTGGCAGGCTGCAGGGCTAAGGGCAGGATGGCATCAGAAAGACCCTGTCAGGGTGTCTTTCTCTCCCTCTTTCTTTTTTAAGAAATAAACTTTAAAAATAATACATATTTCTTAAACATTTCATTTAGAATTTAAAAATACAACAATCAATCCCGATTCCATAACTTCCTCTAACTCAGAAGTTTGCTTCTGCTTTTAAGCACAGGTAAATTAAAGGTTAGATGGCAAATCAGAACGGAAAATGGTGACCAATGACAGCCTGGAAGCACCACTGTGATAACGGTGACAAAGATGTGATGTGCCATGTTGAAAAGAGCTGCCTAGACCCCCAACCAGGGCTCCAGTCCCAGCCATCCCCCGTGTGTAAAGTGCTTTCAGCAGCCCTCCACTCAGCTGACTTATTGGATTAAGGCATTCTCCAGTCCCTCTGAAAAAACGAGGCCTGATTCCCACCACGCCCAGAGCTCCAGCAGCCACGGGCTGTTCCCTGGGATACTGCGTGCTTCTGCTGTCCTCACTTGGCTGTGCTTCTATCCAAAGTCGTTTATGCCAATTCGACTTGTTTTTACACAAACTTAACAAAATAGCCCACTATCAATTAAATGAAAACAAAGAAAAGAAATTTTTGTTTCTACAAAAACTTAAGTTAAATGCTCTGGAAAACTGGTGAAGGAGAATTGCTAAAAATAAATACTGCTGTGAATTAATAGTAAACAAGACACTGTAACAGAGTTGGAAAGTTAAATAGTAAAAATCTAGGAAGATTCCTTTTTCAGATTGCTTTGGAAGTGTTAAATTGTACATCTACTTTTTTTTTTCTTTTTTTTGGAGAAGATTTTTGCTATAGGGCGTGTGCTCTCACCAGAAAGACAGAGAGAGACAGACAGAAAGTGAGAAATCACCCCCCCGGGGGGGATGGCCATGCCACAATCCCTTCTCCATTCTCCTCTCAGGATCTTGGGCACGCACGCACACGCGCCCGGCATGAGTTTAAGCCACCGGGTCCGGGACTCAAACCGCAGTCAACTACATGGGAGTCCAGTGACATAGCCATTACACTAACTGCTGGTCCCAATTGTACATCTACTTTAATAGAAGTAGTGTTAGAGAAATGCTTATGGAAGAAAGATGATTCAGAAATCCAGCTAAAGGAGCATGCACAAAAGAAAGTCTTATTTTCACTAAAAGTGAAACAATTGGGGCCAGCAGGTGGTGTGATGGTTAAGGTGCTAGACTCCGACATGGCCAACTGTGGTTTGATTCCCAGACTTGGAGGCTTGCTTTCTCGCTTTCTCTTTTTTTTTTCTCTGTCTATCTCTGATGAGTTTATGTGCCCTATAGCAAATCAGAAAAATAGTAATAATGAATAAAATGAAATAACTATCTTTTAAAAAATGTTTTTTGCTGGCTATCATTACTGCAGGATAAAGAAACAGTTCTTCCAGTGCAGCCCCTCTGACTTCCTGGTCCACTTGTTTTCTCTGTCTCTGTCTCTTTTCTCTCCCTCTCATCTCCCACAGTGTCTGTCACCAATTTTGTCTGTGACCTTTGCTCTGTATTTCTTTTTGTGCCCTTGTCTGTCTCCCCTTCCCACTTTCTCCCTCACACTCATGAGATGTTTGTTGCTTCTGAAAACCATAGATTTACTAGGGCAGCATTGGGAGTAGGCAACTGAATATGCGGTCTTGGAGAAACCATGAGCTTATTCAAAGGCCCTGAGTGTTTCCTCATGGACCACTGTCAAGCCCAATTGAACACTCGAACAGAGTGTTAAGATGTGAAATCATAAAAAAAATACATATTTACTTCAAATAGTCAGTGTTGATGGTGTGGCCAAACCTGGTGAAGGATGTCCTGGAGGGAATACTGCTCTTCCCCAATGGCCCTATTTGGGTATGGAATCCTCAGTGGGGAGGTCAGGCTCTAATCTTGACCACTGTTTTTAATGTGGCCCTATCCCTCTATCCTAATGCCAGAATCCAAATATCCACTTTCCCCAGCAAGGTGCCTGGTATGGTGGAAAGAGCATAGGCTATGGAATAAGTCAAAATCCCAACTATTCAACCTTTGAAAAATTCTTTTAGTTCTCTCACATTCTATTTTCTCATCTATGAAATGGACATACCTTCCTCAGACAGAGGTATTGCAAAATGTGGATGAGATTAAGATAGGCACAGTGCTCAGTTAATTGATTTGTGTGTCCAAGCAAATCTACACGTAGTCTCTAGGATCAGAGCTATGATAGATCCTAAGCTGTACAATACCAGGACTGTGAACACTGAAGCTCACTGCATCCAGGCATCAGTAACATCAAAAGGTTCTTACGTATGGGGAGGCCTAGTGATTCAGTACAGGTTATGGTTTAAGGCTATGTGATGTGGTGGCATCTGAGCTGACCAGGCTTCAGTAAGAATTTGACCTTCAGATTCTTTCAGGGATGGAGTAGTTCAATGGACACCATGTCTATTACACGGTAATTGGAGATTGAGCCTGCCCCTTGCACTCTATAAACTCCAAAGATGATGGTCCAGAGGAAAAAGAGGGAACATTCTTCCACTACAGGCAAGCAAATTACTATATTACTTTGCTGAAAAATTCCAGATCTATTCTCTGTCTCTCCTCTCCTCTCTCAAAACACAGACACACACATAGGCATGCACAATGCTAACATGCACACACCTTAACACAGCAGCACACATCCACACAAACACAGCATCTTTTTGGTTGTGGAAACAGAAACACCTCCTTAAAATGAGTTGCTAGGGTCTGCCCAATCGTTTGGTGGTTAAGGGAGCCAGCCATCCCAGCTCTTGAAGCTTGGAAAACAGACCAGATGTGTGAGTGTGTGTGTGTGTTTGTGTGTGTGTGTGTGTGTGTCCAAAATCCCAGCAAGATGGAGAAGCTGAAAAAAGTTTTCAATATGACTAGGCCCAATGCAGGGGTTGGGTGCTTTTGCCCTCTCCCTCTTCATCTTTTTATCTCACTGATAAATGCATGCACCATCTAACTCTTAAAAAAAAAAAAAAAAAAAAAAAAAAAAGTGAATCGCTGTAATAATTGCTTTGGAATCTAACACAGCTGGGTGTGAAGGCTGATTCTGTCACTTAACCAGCCATGTGATTCTGGGAAAGTCATTCGACCTCTCTGAGCCTCAGCTAAGTGCCAAATAAGACTAAAAATCTCAACTTTTGGGGGTTATTTAAGGAAGTGATATAAAATTTTGGATGCTGTAGACACTGTGGAAGGAGGGTGGGAGAGGGTAAGAGTGTAGGGCAGGAAACTGGGGAGAAAAAATAGAGGCGTAAGATATTCGTGGGACACAGAAATAGTTTATTACCTGTTGATAATGTGTATAGTATTCTCAATAAACTGGTTTGAGGTGTATTTCATGTTGGGTAAATTCTCTTTACGAGCTAAATGATGCATAGCAATTGAATGTATAAAAAATAATAAAAATAATAACAAAATTCATGGACAAAACATATTATGGGAAAAAGGACTTGTATTGCAAACTTTAAAATCATCCTGGCAGGTAGGAAATGGCATATGATTTAGGTTTATATCTGTATTGCTTGATTACAAATGTTCATCATTTTGTCTTATGTTTATTGGACTTGTCTTTCCCCTCTTTTTTTTTTAACATTATTTATTTATTTATCTATATTTATTTGCTGTAATTTTCAAGCCGCTGGGTCTGTAACTCAAATTGCAGTTGGCCATGTGAGAGTCCAGCATCGGAACCATCATGCCACTTGCTGGTCACTCTTAAATAAAAATAGCCACGCATGTCCCCCCCCAACACTCCGCCCAAAATAAAAAAGAGGGAAGCGATATAAATCATAGCACTTGGTTTCCAGTACCTGGCACTCATAGCAAGCTCTCAGTGAGAAGTAGCAGATGCAGCTATTGCTGCTGCTGTCACTGCCTGACTCGGAATCCGCTACTTCCCTGGTAGTGGGGATGAAGTAGAAATAAGCAGGTCTTAAGTATGGTATCATCCCGGAATAATATTCATTTGGGCTTTCTCTTTTTTCCCTCCTATTTAAAGGAGACCAGGAAATATTGCCGTGATCTCCACAGGGCGGCCGTCAAATCTGCATGCAGTCTCTGTCTTCCCGCTCACCCACTCACCCCACGGATACCTGGAAATCTCAGCTGCTTTGTGAGCCTCACACCAGCGCTTGGGGTTTTGAGATGGAAATGATGGTTGACTTTATTCTGCACCCTGGCAATCTCAGCCCTTCCAACAGTTCCAACAGCTTCTAGTCATAACCCTGTGATTTGAGAACAATGAATCTTAATATAATTGAGTTAACTGTATCATTTTTAATGTAAGACAATCTTGATTACAGCCAAAGGGCACCATTAATACGCTGAAGGAATGGCCGAGATTTTAGCATGTGAATGTTGTACAGAAAATAGAACTAATTAGCACTAATTTAATTCGAAGATTAAAGAAAATTCTGCTTTTAATTTTTAATTTAAGACAAACCATTTTACTCTGAACAAAGAAAGAATAATAAGTACATTTTTTTCCATCTGAAAAGCAATTTTTACTTTTGCATTATTACACTAATATGGGACTGTGGGAATCCTGACCCCATTAGAGATCAAATAATCAGCATTTAATTATTGACAGCAAATTAATATTTAATAAAGACACAAGGGTTCCGGTATATGAAAGAAAGGCACCAAGGTTCTGCTGACCCAGAAACGTCCAGAAGGTCCCTTAGCCAGAACGTGATCTCCTGTGCTGAGGGTAACAAGTCAGGATCCCCAAAGGGTCGTGGCACTTTATTTCCATCCCAGCTACCAAGACAGGAACAAGAAGACCAGTGTCTGTGCAATCACCCCCCTTCCTGTTCATACTGCATCCCCCACCAGTTCTTCCTTAATCAAGCACTTAAGCTAAATAATACATCGAATGTCATAACCAAAAGGAGGACAGTCATAATAAAAAAATAATAAAAGAAGAGACCAATCCCCTTTTTTATTCTGCAAAATAATACTGACTTTTCTTTGCTGTGGGACTGCTTGTCACAGATAATTTCTAACCAAAGAAGACATAATGGATTTACAATGAAACTCGGATGCTTTCCTCGGCCTCACAAAGATTCTGAAAATAAGCAGTATTACATTAGCAGCCCACGGAAAAGCTGTTAGCTGATTTCCCGAGGAAGCCAGAGCTGTATGCAGAGAATGGCCTGTGGGTGACCTGGCGTGGGCTCTAAAAACCTGCCTGTACTCCCTCTGGCTCTCAGAAAGAAAAGTCAGACCAGATCTTCTGTGGACCTGTTGAATTAATGGCAGCTGCCCTGAAGTGGAACATCCTTAAACCAGGACCTGGGACTGGATATTTGTCATAGGCTGTCTGAGTTCAGACCTGAGACTCTCCAATCACTGATCAGGTGGTCACATTCAGGACTCACTTTTGGGTATGCAAGGTAGGTCCAACCCTCATCACTTAGAGACTTGTAGTTATGTTGGCATGTCAGGTCAGTATTAATACTGAGAAGAGGGCTTTCTCTGGGCCACTTCATCCATGCCTCTGGCTCCATGCCACAGTGCAGTAACCTGATTGCCTCACTATGGACTCCCTGCCTACTGAATATCTCCATCTGCGTTAGGCACCAGGCTCCTCCTACTTACCCCAAAGCTCAGCGTGTCCACGTGGATCTAGTCCTCTTATAATCAGCAAATATAAATGTCACATTTTTCCCCTCTCATTGCAATACTTCAACCTCTGTCTGTGAAAATAAAAAGTCTACATGTGGCCTTCCTTTCATTTATAGAGAGTGTTTAGGTATGGGATGTTGCCTAGGTACATGGTTTGTTCAAAACTATACGAAATAGTCAGTTCAAGGTTTCTGCCTGGAGTCTACCTGTCTTTGACCAAGTTTCTCGTCTCTATAAAAAGCCCCATTCAGAGTTGTCTGGAGTCCAGAGTATCGAGCTCATATCTACCTTTGCCACTTGCTGGCTAGATGACTTGGCCAAGTCATTTTACCTTTTTAAATCTCATTTGTATCCATGACATGGGAATATTCATAAGTAGACTTGGAGAGTTACTTCATGAAAGTGACGGCATATAGCAAATGCTCAGAAGTTTGTATACACAAAGAGCAGAGAAGCCCCAAGTTATAGTCTGTAAACCAAAGACAAAAGAAAAGGGCCCTGGCACTGTTTGACAGAAGACTGGGTGGACTATATTTTACTTAGGAAATTGTTTTCCCTCATGTGGGTCTAGACTTCTGCCCCCAGGAACTAGTAACCATCTTTATGAAATGTTGGTCCGAGTATAAGTCAATGTCAGCCTGGTGGGTAATTTTGAAAAGTCCTTTTTCTGTACTTCACATTTTATCACACAGCCAGCAAAGACCACCCTGAGTACCTTAATAAAACCTCCCAGAACCTATTCTAAAGAATTTAACAGAGCAAATGTACAACTTAGGATCACTGCATCTGGACAATCATCTGTTGGGGGAAAGAAATCAATTCTAGGGTAAAGCCAACCCTGGTAGTAGAAACAAGAAATTGATGTAAAAAGGAACGACTACAGATAGCTTTCACTTAAAGACCGAGTTCTATTCCTACGATGAGGTCATTAAGTGAATTGGTCAATAAATTAGGAGTCTAATGGCAGTATCTTATGGTACATCATAGGGTATGTATTCTTCAACAGATACCATGCACCACTCAAATAATGTAAATCTATCCATACAAAAAGCACACATTAGATAAACACTAGAAAGTGATAGGACATGTCATAATACAATAATATAAATCTAGTGTAATTGGTTTTATTTATTCTAAATACGATGATGGATGCACAATGGAGTACAAATTTATAAATAAAATATGTAGTCTTGCATGATTGCATGTGTAGTGAATATTAACCAGCTGTGAGAATGAGACAAGGACAGAGAGAGGGGGATTCCCAAGACTCCACAGAGAAAAGGGATTCCCTACACTGGAGAACCACCCTTAAGTCACTGATCATTAAACAGTTTGGTCATTAGTTAAGTGAGAAGTGGCTGTATGTCCATGGGAGGGGACTAAGAAATGAGGCAACTTCTCAGGTCAGGGAAAAGAACCCTAATCTCCTCTGATCTTAAACTCTTTCAAGAGTCCCTACCTCTCTGTTGTGCCCAGAAATGGACCATTCACGGAAAATTTATCATCTTGGGAAGTCAGAATTAGGTCATAGGTGAATGGAGCAGGGAAGAGGGATGAATAGCTGATGCTAAAATAGTGGACTCAATGGTGGTTGGTTGATGACAGGCAGCCAGAGCAACCTTACATATATTCCAGTCTACAAATGTTTCTCTAGAAGTTTACTGCTTCCAGCTCTTCAGTACAATCTGGAACAATGATAGAGAAGTGTGTGGGTTTGGTATAGAGAATAAAAGATCTGTGGCAAGCAGAGAAGCGTGACCTCTTCCCATTTATCCATGTGGGAGAAAAAGTACTCTGTTTAAGGGAAGTGGGTTGTGACCAGAGGCAAAGGGAATGATGGTGAAATAGAGAGCAGCTGGAGGAACCCACAGAAGGAAAAGTGGCTCATAAGAGAATCTTCTGATGTGGACAGGTAACACGTGTCTCCCGATACATGCCAGAAAAAGGAATTCTCAGAGAAGGGAAAGAGAACACAGACTCTTCTTCTGTGATTCGTATCTTAATGAATAGGGATCCACAGTTTGCCTAGTCATCCTGTCAAATCGCTGAAAGTTTATTCAAGACACCTCTTTTTTCCATTCACTTCCACAGTGAGTCACTAACCCGGGACCATCTAGTTTAACATTGTGAATTTGCCCTTCTTCTCAACTTAGCTCTAACCTAATCTAATCTCATCATCCTTTGACTTGATGAACAACTTTATTATTTTTTTAGAGATATTTTTGCTATAGGGAGTGTGCACTTGCCAAAGAGACAGAGAGACAGAAAGCAAGGAATCACCCCCACGAGGGATGACCATGCTGTAATCCCTTTCCCTCCATTCTCCTCTTGGGATTTTGGGCACACACATGCACACATGCCAGGCATGAATTTAAGCCACTGGGGGCTTCTTAACTCCAGTTTTACCCCTTGGAGTCCACTTGCCATATATTTCTCATTTCTAAGTCAAACCTAACTACCTATGCCTCATTCTGTCATTCCCCACAAAAGGCCAAACCCTGATCTTAAACTGGTGACAGTGCAGTAGTTGGGGGCAGGGGTAGTGGCAGCCCTGTATGTGGAGCTTTCTAAGAGCCATTTGCCCATACTGAGCTTTCAACCTGCCCAGAGAATTTATCTACCATGACAGATAGGGTTGGATGACTTGCTGCAACTTACTAAGCCTCAGTTTTATCATTTCTAAAAGGGAAGCAACTGAGGAGCCAGTCAGTGCATGTTGCTTAAGGCAGGATCTCACATTCCCAGCTCCACAGTTCAAGTTCCAACCTGGCAGCTTAAAAAGCATGCTGGGCACACATGTATGAGTGCCCAAAATCTTCTCTTTTTTTTTTTTTTTTTTCCATAGGGTGCATGCGCTCACCAGAAAGACAGAGAGAGACAGAAAGTGAGAAATCACCCCCCTGGGGGATGGCCAAGCCGCAATCCCTTCTCCTCCATTCTCCTTTCGAGATCTTGGGCACGTGCGCACACGCACCCGGTGTGAGTTTAAGCCGCCGGGTACGGGACTCGAACCGCGGTCGGCTACATGGGAGTCCAGCAACATAGCCACTGCGTTAACTGCTGGTCCTGAATGCCCAAAATCTTAAAAGGAGAATGGAGAAGGGATTGCAGCCTGATCATCCCCTCTGGGAGTGATTTGTTATATTCCCTCTTTCTTTCTTTCTCTGGCAAGTGCATACACCTTATAGCAAAACTGAGATAGATAGATAGATAGATAGATAGATGATAGATAAATGAATTAATGAATAAATAAATAAATAAAACAAAATGAGATTCTAAAACTGGGATGATACTAATAGTCTGTTATGAGGGGCTAACTAGACCAGGCAGACAGAGAGGAGACTACATATCTTTGAGTATATTCCAAAATCCATGAACCCTAAAACTGATATGCTCATTCTCGCTAAACTTAAGATATTTCCATATCCTACTTCTACCATTTCCAGATTGATAAGATATAGAAAGGAAGTTAGCAATAAGAATACCTTCACAAAACACTCTCTCTCCCAGACCTGATTCCTGCTTATAGAGACTAGACAAGGTATTAATTGCATAGACTTATACAGCAGGGTTTTTTTGTTTTTTTGTTTGTTTTTTTTTTTTTTTTTTGAGAGGTTTTTCGCTATAGGGCGCGTGCGCTCGCCAGACAGACAGAGACATAGAGACAGAAAGCGAAAAATCACCCCCCAGGGGGGATGGTCACGCCGCAATCCCTTCTCCTCCATTCTCCTCTAGGGATCTTGGGCATGCACGCACACATGCCCGGCGTGAGTTGTAAGCCACCGGGTCTGAGACGCGAACCGCAGTCGATTACGTGGGAGTCCAGCGACATAGCCATTACGCTAACTGCTGGTTCCCGACAGCAGGTTTTTTATTGAGGCTATTTGAATTGGGGACAGAAAGCTGTATGCCTAACAGCACTTTGCATCTTAGTGTATTGACATAATAATATTTAAATAAAGGAAGCATGGGGTTTAGAATTAGAAAGCAATTAGAACCAAGATCCTGGGGTGTTCGATGGATCTAATAACTGAGCATGACCTGCAGTAGAAACACTATCTACAATAGGCAGCTGCAAAAAAGACTGCACAATTTAGGAGAGTCTTTCAGGTTAAAAGTAAACAAAACCAACACATGAAAAATATTTAGCATTAAAGTGCTTGATAACCCATAGCTATCACAACCATTTTTATTGATCATGATCTTTCTCCTGTTTCTGCCTTATGTTAACACAGAGTTGGTAGAACCCATAGTTTTTGCATAAGTCAACTTCCATGTCCCCTGTTGGGACATGAAGGCCCAGAGAGACCAACAGTTGACTTGAGGCTGCACAGAAAGAGGCAGGGCCGAGGTACAAATCCAATCACTTCCATCAATATGGAGCTTTAACTGAACCCTCCCTATTCTCATTCTGGAAACTTTGATAGTCAACTGACAAGGAAAACTGAGGCAGCAAATCTTTGAGTGCTGCTTATGCACTGTCTCAAGTGAGCTGGATTCCATGCTCTTTAGGGACACCTTCAACTATGAAGCTCTATCTATATCTCTCATTAGAGTAAAATTCCTCTAATATATTTCCTATGGAATCTGATAGCAGTGACTTATAGTGGGATTCCAAGGACAGAATGGGAAATGCCTCTGAAGAACTCCCAAGTGCTAATTTCTAAAGGAGAAAGTCTTCTGGGACCAGGGAAGGCTGCCAGTGAACTAGTCTCTGAAACTCTCAAACCTGCAATACCTTGACCCACAATGAACAGCTCCAGAGCCAGAAGAAAACCCACTACTCCTGGCCCTTATTTCCAATTCCCCCTTGCACAAAACTAGCGTTGCATCTAGGATAAGCCCTAGCCTGAATGGAACAAGTACAGAACTCTGAAGATAACTACAAACTCTTGCCCAACTGGAGCTATGGGATCTGCAGGGATCTTTAAAGACGGCAGGCTATAATTACTCTGACCTCGCCACTTCTTGTTCTAAACCAGAGACTAAGAACCTATGGCATTTTCTGTTCTAGTTCGCTCTGATGCTCATAAGAGAAACACCCAAGTCTGAGTAATTTCTTAAAAACTAGAAGTTTAGCCAGCTGCAGTGGTGCAGCAGTAATGCAATACCTCACAATGCTGAGACCATATGGGAAGAGCCCAGGTCTGCATCCCAGAGTTTCCCTGTACATGCTGGGCATACACATATGCTCAGGATTTTGGCTGGCTGAGGTTAGGGGTGGATCATGACATAGTGACCTTGTCAATACCTGTCTCTCTCTCTTGCCAAAATAATAAAATAATAATAATAATAATAATAATAATAATAATAATTAAAGAAAAAAAATAATAGAGGCTTATTAAACTCACAGTTTTAGAAGTCCAAGTCAAAAGGCTTTGGTGAAGCCCTTGGTAAAGGTCCTCTTGCTGGTGGGGTCCCAAGGTAGCACTGGGTATCACATGCCAAAGCTAAGTAAGAGTGTGTATCTGCATCTCCCTATGTGTGTCAGTCACAGGACCCTAATTTCCTGATCTTAAACTCTTTCAAGAGTCCCTACCTCTCCAAACCCTAGCTGGATTATGTTTCCACTCTTTTAATCCCATTATAATGGCAGTTAAGTTTCCAGCATATGAACTTTTGGGGGACATGTTCAAACCAGCACAGCCCACCATATTCATTCTTACTGTCAACACCCTATTAAAGTGTCCAGGATGTGTACTCTCCCTTTTGGGGGACTCTGGTCATACATTGTACGGATGCTGACCCTGCACGTTATCTTTCAAGGCTCCCTTATCTAGTTTCCAGCTGGATTCAGCTAGTGGAAAGCTGGCCATGGAGGGAGATGGAGGACAGGAGGAAGGGAGGGGTTGGGGTATATCTCACTTTCTCTCTGCCTCCTGTGGCTTCTTTTTAAAAGACCTATAGGTCCACCTTGGATCCAGATTTCACTGAGTGACTCAAGCCACTCCCTCCTTTGTCTGTCCAGCTCACAGCAGCAGTGGCTTCCTGATTCTGGGAATGTCTGGTTACCACACTGACTTCTGTTCAGCTTTTCAGCTCCAGGAAAATTTTGTACATTAAAATGTATCTACTCCAAATCCTTGCAATTATATATATATATATATATATATATATATATATATATATGCTTAAATTAGGCCATAATTGATATACAGTGTCTGACATATGGTATGTCCACGCTATTTGTCTTTATATATTCGTTTAGTTATTTAAGGACCCTACTGTTCCCCTACCTCCCCAAGAAAAAAAGAGACAGGAAGTGGACCTTTTTCTTTAGTGTCTGTTTAATGCCAGGCTCTAGCATTAATTTTTCCATACATTACATTATTTAGTCCTTATAGCACTCTCATGAGGGAGATTTTATCACCCAAATTTTTAAGAAAAGTAAAGCCAAGAAAGATTACAGGGCTTGGCAAATGCTATACTGCTAGCAAGTTTTGAGCAAGGATTTAAGCTCCAGACTTATTGAACCCCCAAGCAAGCCTGCGTCCTTTCTTCTACACTAGAAATTCTTACAGTGCTCTTGTTTTAACTTCACTATTGTTGTCGACAGTCCAGAGCACCATGTAAATTAATTCTTACTCGGATCCACATTTTATAAAATTAACCAAAGCTCAGTTGCTCCCATGGCATTGGTTGGAGCAATGATGGACGCTCTAACTTGGTTCTTCCACCCCCCATCACCATCACCATAGGGGCTTCTGGAACCAGTTTGAAGCACCTGTTCCTCTACACTGAACAGATATATGCATCTCCCTTGTATCAAGTCTCTCTCTTTCTCAATTTATCCTTTACTCAGTTGCTCAATTAATTTTCCTAAATTTCCCCTCTAAATGTGCTGCTCTCCACTCAGAGGAGGCTTCTGTTTGCCTGTCAAATTCAGAACAAACTCTACTTCTAGGCATTGATAGTCCAGAACAGACCTCAGTATACAGTCCAGTCTTTCTTTATGTCATTTTTTAAAATTGCCTGAGGATGTGTGCACTCTCTAGAAACAGAAAGATAGATGGAGAAAGCCCCACCAGTGGAGTGTGTTCACGCCACAATCCCTTTTCCTCCATTTCTCCAACCTGTGGGGATTTGGGGTATGCATGTGCATATATCCAGTGTGTTTTTCAAGCTGCCAGGGTGGGATTTGAACTATATAGTTGGTCATGTGGAATCCAGCATCCCAGACTATGGGTTCAGCCCCACTTCTGGTCCTATCATAATCTGTACCCTGTACTCCACCTGAAGAAGAACCACTCCTGCATTCAAACATTCTGTATTTCCTGCCCTTATACTTTCCACATGATGTTTTCTTCTAAAATACTCCTTTACACCCTACCATGGACATCTAAGAACCCACCATCTTCAAGGGTCGTCTATAATCCACTTTCCCCATGAAGCTTCCTAGCCTGGTATTTTCCCTTCTATTCAGTTTCAGATCACTTTGTGTGTCTCTCATGATATTATCACAGTAACCTGATTTGTGTTATAGTTACTTGTGAGTACATCACTTCTTCCTAAAGGACCGAGGATCATCCCGTGTTCCCCATTGCACCTAGCACCATGCCTTGTAGGCTCAGGTAATGGTTTGTGAAATTGGACAGAGTTCTCAGTATTTAATTTGTGGCCAGAGTTCTCAGTATTTAATTTGAGTGCCAGGAAAGTGCTTTTCCCCAAGTTGTAAACTAGACAAAGTAATAGCCTTCCACTTCATCAGTGTCTTCATTCCTTCCTTGATGTTCCTGTCTTACTTAGAGACCATTTGTCCTCTCCAGTTGGCTATTAACAGATCTGGGGGGTGGAGGGGAATGTGGTTAGAGGGAGCTAAAAGCTTAAAACTAGCAAGTCTTTTTCCTTTTCTCCTTTTCTCCTTTTCTCATATGTCCTTCTAGCCCCTTAAGGGAAGTAGCTGGCTCCTCACCCCAACACCCTCACATCAAAGATGGTCAGCTAACAAGTGTGTCAGGCCACCTCCTAAAGGCTCCAGATAAATAAGTAAAGCAGTTTCGGGACCAGCAGTTAGCGTAATGGCTATGTCGCTGCACTCCCACGTAGTTGACTATGGTTCGCGTCTCGGACCCGATGGCTTAAACTCAGGCCGGGTGCATGTGCATCGTGCCCAAGATCCTGAGAGGAGAATGGAGGAGAAAAGATTGCGGCATGGCCATGCCCCCTAGGGGGTGATTTCTTGCTTTCTCTCTCTCTGTCTGGTGAGCGCATGCACCCTATAGCTAAAAAAAAAAAAAAAAAAAAAAAAAAAAAAAAAACTCTTAAAAAAAGAAGAAAAATAAATAAAATAAGTAAAGCAGTTTCAGAGGCTAGCATCTGGCATCTCAAATCCAAGGCCTCTCATGCCACCACTTTTATGTCCACTGGATTACTCTTTAAAGTATGACCGTTCCTGCTATCATCTTAAAATCTTCATATCCTTGAACAAAATGCCCCCTACCTATTATCCTTTTCTCTCCCTGCTCCATTCACAGAGTGATCACTTTGCTCAATTAGTGACATGTGTGCATGGCTTTAATAAAAGAACCTTAAAAAAAAATGTACAGCTAGGATCCATGGGGGCCAAAAATCCATCTGGTTGATGTTCCCTTTCTCTCTCCACATGATTGCTCATCTCTGCTTAGGTCTGCTTCTCACTGCATCATGACTTCTGGTATCACAGTTCCCTTCACAAGGACAGATCATGTTGCCTTAGGTTGCCATGGCACTAACTCTCACCCTGATCCTATGTCACCTTTTTGACCCCACTACCAACTTAGTAGAAAGTCTAATAGTATTGGCTTGGCCCAATTTCTGAAGTGATTACCATTGGAGCAATCATAATTGTTGGGGAGCTATGGTACATTCATAGATGTCTAGACCTACTCCTTTGGCAGCAACCATAGATAAATTATAATTTTGAAGATGAACGTGTGGTACAGTTTGGGATATTTGCAGGGATCCCTGATGAGACTATGAGGCTTATGAAAACAGACTAAAAGATGAAAGAAGGAAGACATGAAGGGAGGTAACAAAACAGGAAATGTATTGAACCTCTGCTATGTTCTAGGTTCTTAATTTTAAATCATCGTGTTTTGCTCTCATTTAACTATTATTAGTTTCTCTTTCCATATTAAAAGATTTGGTTTCAGAAAAGTGAACCAAGGTGCCCAGAGCCATCCTGTGTTAGTAGAAGAACGATGATAGGAACTGGAGAATATCTGACTTCACAGAACTCAATTCTTAGAATGGTTTTATCAAAGGTGAAGTTCTATGTGATAAATTTGAAGAAATAACATCAAAAGTGGTTTTCCTTAAAACAATCAAAACAAAAGAGTGATTATTAAAGAATGTTAATTGATACCTCACTGCACTGGTTACTTCCGCTTGATGGTTTAATTATTAGTAGCTCAGTGAGTTTCATTAGGGACCTATTGTGCCGCTGTTGGCAAAACAACACTGGCATCTCATGTTCAATAATTAAAAGCAGGAAAAACAAACATTCTCTTTGGAGCCCTGGATTTATAAATAGCAGTGGTATGTGATTCCTTTAATCAATAACTAGGCTATCTAGCCTGGCTTGGGCAATGGAGAAGATGGGTCTTCTCGTTACTTGATTTCCCCTGTCTTGCTCTGGGTTGACACAATTCAACTAGGCAGAGACAGGCCTCATAGGTAGCCAATCTATCTCGAACCCTGCCCTTTGGTCGCATGACTATTAAAAGATAATTTTCTAAAATAAAGGCAAAATTAGGATTATCATATTTAAGTGAATATAAAATATAAGATGAACATGTATGGGGGCTGGCAGGTGGTGTGGGGGTTAAAGGTGTTGGACTCCCACATGACTCTCCTTGGTTCAAGACCAGGACCTAGTGGCTTGCTTTCTCACTCCTGCCCCACCCCCATCTCTCTCTGATCAAACTGGAAAATACTACTACTACTACTAAATGAAGTTAAATAAAATAGTTTCTAAACAAATTAAAAATCAACATGCATGAAAAAAGGATCAGAAAAAATGCTATGATTTGTTCAAAGGAGAAATCAAAGAACCGCAAGTTTATAGATAATAAATTTGTATAGTTTCTTAGGAGTATAAGAATGTTATAATGAATTTATACATTGATATGAAACTTTTTTTTTCTTTCTTTAACATGCCAGAGGGCATGTATGCTCACCCAAGAGAGAGAGAGAGAAAGAGGGGCAGAAAGAGAGAGGGAAAAGCCCTCCAACACGGTGTGTTATGGTCACACTACAATTCCTTCTACATCATGTTGGGACTTTTGGCATGCATGCACGTGTGGCCAGTGTGTTTTTCAAGCCACTGGGGCAGGGATTTGAACTTCAGTCAGCCATGTGTGATCCAGCTTCCTTAACCACTAGGACATGAGACCAGCCCTGTTTTGTTAAATGAAGGAGAAAAGGCAATTAAACCTACATTGGACAAAATTTAATGGCATTTATATAGGCAAGAACTATTTTGCATTGCTATTACCTGCAAGGAAGGTCAGTCCAATGGCCTAGTAGTTAAGCATGTGTGCCCTCTTCCAACAAGATGGAGAAATGGAGGAGAAGGGATTGCTATGTGACCACATCCCACTGGCCTACTGGGTCTTTTCTTCCTTTCTATCTGTCTCACTCTCAGAGCACACATTCCCTCTAGATTATAAACAAAGCAAAAAACAAAGCCAATCTAAGGGAAGGAGAACTAAGACCTCCTCCATCTATGGGGTTACTCACCTGTACACATCCAGTGAATTGATCCAATGGCTAAGATACAATCACTTAGCCATTCAAACAAGATATGACCACACATATGCAGCCTGCTTCATCCCTGGTCCAGTAGGCAATTACAATGGTGAACATGGGAAATTTGGGTTGTAACTTCCATCTCCTGCAGTCATGGACTTAAGTTCTTAGAAAGCTCATTAAAAAGTTATTTGTATCAATGGATATAAGTTCTTGGTCCCAACCAGACCAGAAGTATACTCAAGAGACAATGCTAGACACCTGTGCCCACAAGTAGACCTCAAACCATCAATATCCTCTGAATAATCCTAGTTTTGTTCTCACCCTCCTAAGATACCAACATTGAGAAGCATCTTGCTAAGACATCAGTTGGCTGAGATTCCCTGTGCTCTGCTCTCAGCATCTGAGACTTTCAAGTAAGAGATAAACTCTCCTCCTGTGCCTGCCTCCTCTCACATGTGAAGCATTTGTCCTTCCTTCTGTCACTTCATAGATAGCTTTCCAAGTGTTACTTCAAGGCTATACCCTCTATCTGGCTACTTCATGATTCCTGATGAGCTAATCTATGTAGCAAACCTCTGAGAACTTACTAACACTGACCTCCTGGGCAGTTTTGTCACTCTTCAGCCAAAACCCTGTACCAGTCAGAATCCATGTCCTTTCATAAGAGAATAATAGGGTAGACTCCCCAGGTATGCCTAGAGCAGACATGTGAGTCATTCCCTCCAATGACAACTGCTTTGACAAGCTCCAAGCATCCTGTGCCCTCACTCTGCTTGACTATGGTTCAAGACCCTGAATGCCAAAGGCACATGGATAGCCCTAATTTTGCAAGTCCTGTGGAGTTATTAAAGTTTTCCCACCCAATATGGCACAATCTGAATAGAATGTGGGGTGCATCATTGTAAGAGACCTGTTCTGGGACCAGCAGTTGGCATAATGGCTGTCTCTGGACTCCCATGTAGTTGACCATGGTTCAAGTCCTGGACCCAGTGGCTTGAACTCACACTGGGCGTGTGTGTGTGCATGCCCAAGATCCCAAGAGGACAATGGAGAAGGGATTGTGGCATGGCCATCCCCCCAGGGGGTGATTTCTTGCTTTCTGTCTCTCTGTGTCTTACTGGTAAGTGCACATGCCCTATAGCAAAAACCTCTCCAAAAATAAAAAGAGAGAGAGAGAGACCTGTTTCAACAAAAAGAAAAAATTAAATCAGGTATTATAGAAGAAAGAGCTGGGTCAGATGGTGGCCTGGCAGTAACACAACATTCCACAAGTCTGACTCACATAAGAAGGTTCCCAGTTCATGTCCAGAGAGCTCTCTGAACCCCTTGGGCATGCACACATGCCTATGATCTGGGGCTGGCTAAAGCGGAGGATGGATCATGGTGTGAGGGTCATGTTGGAAGTTCCTATATTTTGTCTCTTTTTCTCTCTCTATCTTGCTCATGGAAGAAATAAACGAACAAACAGGAAGGAATATGAAGGCTCTATATGAGGCTTATTCTTTTATTTTGGAAATAGATCACTGGAACTTAAACAAAGGATGTTCCCCAAAGCACAAAAAGGAAAATATTTCTGGAGATAGATGTGTATGACTTCTTTCTCTTTCTCTCTCTCTCTCTCTCTCTCTCTCTCTCTCTCTCTCTCTCTTTCTCTCTCCCTCCCTCCCTCCCTCCCTCCCTCCCTCCCTCTCTTATTTTCAGTTTACTGTAGGGCTCATGTGCAAGAGAAAGAGAGATCATCCCCTGGGGGGATGGCCATGCCATAATCCCTTCTCCATTCGCCTCTTGGAATTTTGAGCACATATCCACATGCACCTGGTTTGATTTTTCCAGTCAAGACTGAAGTTGGCCATATGGGATCCAGCCACCCTAATCTCCACACCACCTGGAAATCCTATTTCTGTTTCTTTTGTATGTGATAAAACCTATTCAAAAATCTAATGATAGAACAATGGACTGTGTTCCTGAATCAAAAAGGCAGGGGTCAAAATAGACAGTAGATTCCAAGAGCGGCACCTTCTCCAGAAGCTGGTTTCAAAGGCCAGACAATTCACTTTACCCTCCCTGAGCCCTGGGGCAGCCTCTGACCTTCCTTCATTACTCAGCCCGGTGGTGTTTGTGGGTGAGTGATAAGTTAAGCAAAGCTAGTGTCAGATCAGGCATGATGGAAAGTGTGTATCCCTTCTTGAGACTCTTTATCACTCAGAGTGAATGTTTTATAGCTCTGCATAGAGGTTGCCATAAAACACCATTTTAAGGAGCTCGAGGCCATATTTCATCCATTAACGTCCTCTTGCCCCAAGAGGCAAAACAAACTAGCAGGTGGCTCAGGATTAACATCTTTATTACAGATGACCTCACTATTGTGTTCTCTATAAAGAAAAAATATTACAAAGCATTAACGCACTTTAACTATTAAATTAATACAGATTTATGGTTCATATCCGGATCTAAATTTCTTGGTTTGCAGGGTCATTATTTTTCTGTGATTTTTTTTTTTGACAACATTGCTAATGGGGACCAGAGCAAAATTGATATAAACTGTGATGGTAGATGCATGAATTCAGAAAGGCAGCAGGTTATGTTTTCACACAAATCATTTTGATGGCAGCTTTACACTAGAACTTACACAAGTATTTTCAATATTTGAGTAAGAGCCACAGAAGGATATTTAGCCCAGAAGATGCAAGGACTAAGATTCCAATATTGACCTTGTTCTGACAAATGGCAAAACATAAACTGTGCTTTAATTACTTGGAGAGGCTTTGGTAACTCTCCTGCCCCCTATTTCTCTCTCTTACGCTTAAAGTCACTATTTCTTATTTTATCTCCCTGTGTTGCTATTGAATGTTGTTTTGTTTCTATATGCTGTGGAGTGAAATTCTCGTCATATTCCTTTCTGGGGTTGTGAATGATGGGATACCCTGGTCACTGGACAAATGAGAATCAAAGCATCAATTATAATATTAATGGCCAAGAAGCACTCAAACCTCCAGAGTTTGGTAAAAATGGATTGTAGAACAGACTTAAGACCAAGGTGGAACATGGTCTTAACTTCTTCCTTTCATATCTAAAACTTGGAGAGCCAGTCATTCATGCTTTAAGGAGGTGACAGAGAGAAGTGGCTTACATGCTACTTCACAATCATCACATGAATGAAGAGAAGGAGGGAGGAGCAATAGGTTAAGAAGGTATATACATGAGCTCTAGCCTTGAACACAGAGACCATTCTCAAGGGATAATATGGCCCCCCAAATGTAAGGTTTCTACACTTAAGTTACCAACTTCTCCATCTGTAAGGGAGATGTGAGCATGCAAGGTATTGAGGGGCAAGCATGGCTCCTCCAGCACCCTGTAGGAGGAAAGAAGAGGGTCTTTGAAAGGAAAGACTATGTTCCTTATGGGCACAGGAAAGTAAACCTTAGAGATGGTGAAAAAGGAAGTCTCTGATTATTTCAGAGACTTTGCAGCCCAACCTATCACCATATAGCCCAAGTTCTATGCTACATTGGGCTATCACTGGGGTGAAATAATATCTTGACACACGGGCTCTGAAGATACATAAACCATGCCTTGGCTCAGTGGCTTCTGCCCTGCAAAGTTCTTGAAAGAAGCACATGCAAACGATAAACCACCAGTCTCTTGACTTGAGAGCAAATCTTATCTTTGACATTCATTAGCAAAGTCTATGGCCCCTAACCTGAATACCAAACTTCCTAGAGGCTGACCTGGGTGGAAGAATACTTGGGTTAGTCTCAAACTGTTTTAGTTTGAATATGTCCCCCCAAATTCATGTGTTAAGACACTGTACAGGATGAGAGGGGTGAAAACTTCTAGATCCAGTTATGGTGTCAAAGGTCTGGCCTTTGGGGAGAGACTAGAATTAAGCTCATTAGCACAGAACCCTCATATATAACTGAATTCTGGTGAGGTTTTTTTTAGAGATGTTTTTGCTATAGGGTACATGCACTCACCGGAAAGACAGAGAGAGACAAAGAGACAGAAAGCAAGAAATCAGCCCCCAGGGGGGATAGCCATTCCGCAATCCCTTCTCCTCCATTCTCCTCTCAAGATCTTGGTCATGCATGCATACGCTCCCGGCCCGGCATGAGTTTAAGTCACCAGGGTCCAGGACTTGAACCATAGTCACTACATGGCAGTCCAGTGACATAGCCATTATGACAACTGCTGGTCCTGAATTCTGGTGAGTTTAAAGAAGGGGATGAGACCAGAACAGAGAGACTCATGGACAATTGCTCTGATCTGTTTTCACCCTCGTGTGGTGATCAGGGCTCTGTAAGACTCCCACCAGATATGGCCTGGGCCCTTGACTTACAAACCATGAGCTGAATAAACTTCTATTTTTGTGAACCACCCCATGTCAGATATTTTCTGTTACCAGCAACAAAACAGATTAGAATATAGACCTGGCTGACTACCCAGAGGTAAGGGTAATTCATGTACATCTCAATAAGAACAGAGAAAGTATTTATCTTAGAGGTGAAGCTGGGGAGGGCGCTTTCTCCAGATCCCTTCATAAATCATGAAAGTCTCATCAAAATTTCCAGTTTTGGAAAACAACAAGCGTTATTTTAAAATAGGATATGAGATGGAGACAGTTTGTTTAGCCTTAATTATGAAAAGGAAACTAAATGTAGAATGTAAGAACAAGTCCTAAGGAAAGAATAGGACTTTGGTCAACTCCCTAACCACCGCCGGTAGTAGCTGCTATCTAAGGACCTAAATCTCAACTTCAGTAGTTTCAGATCATGAGGCTCTTCACCCTGTCCTAGCAAGATCTATAAAGCCTCTCTATTTCTTTTTTGTTTGTCTTTTTTTCACCCCTGTAATGAAGAGTTGAAAGACCAATCACAAGGAAAAGCTCAAGAAAACATTCCAGACCAACAGAACAAAACAAGTCACAGTAGGAGAGGGATGCAGGTACATGTCCTTGATATGTCCTAATAGCTTTAGCCCATGTCATTAGGAGGTCAATTGAAAAAGACATGAGAAATAATCTTTTTTCTTTTTTTTTTTTTTTTTTTTTTTTTTTTAGAGAGAGTTTTGCTATAGAGTGCATGCGCTTGCTGGAGAGACAGACAGAGACACAGAGATACAGAAAGCGAGAAATCACCACCCAGGGGGAATGGCCACACCTCAATTTCTTCTTCTCCATTCTCCTCTTGGGATTTTGAGCACACACGCACATGAGACCAGTGAGAGTTTTAAGCCACCAGGTCTGAGACTTGAACCACAGTTAACAACTTAACAGTCCAGCAATGTAACCATTGTGCCATCTGCTGGCCCTAAGAAATAACCTTAATGAGAGACACTAGTGATGCAGAAAACCAATATCCCCAGAAGTATGAGACATTTTTTTTTCCTTCTTCTATTTTTTTTAAAGTTTATTTATTGTGTTCATAATAAAGATGGTAAGCAGGAGAGAGAGAGAGAGAGAGAGAGAGAGAGAGAGAGAGAGAGAAGCACCCTCAACAGGGTCTTACCATGCCATGATCCCCTTTCCTCAGCTCTCCAGCTCCTTAGAATTTGGAACATACGTGCAAGTGCCCAGCATGCTTTCAAGCTGATGCAGATCCCAACCCAAGGCCAGCCATGTAGGTACTAGCACTGACAATTTGCTACTGACTGTGCCACCAGGTTGGGCCTATAGAAGACAGTTTTTTTTCATCTTCCCCTAATACATGGAATTTCATTGCCATATTGTCAGGAGTCGTGCTTACAGGTGTATACATATGCATGACTGTGCACATTCTGTGTGTGAGTGCATGCTTCATTATGCTTCTATGCATGCATGAGTAATCAGATGCATGCATGCTTGTGTGTTTGCACATGTACCCCCCAAGTAGTCCACACATATGTGTATATTTGTGCATCAGTGACTAATGTATGTAAGTGCATGCAGATATTTTGTGTATATCTTGCACATGATTTTGCGTGTGTGCACTTCCAGGTATGCCATGTATGATCTGGAAAGTATGTCACATGCATGTACAAGTGCACATGTGAGTTCTGTATCTGTCTGTTTGTGCGAGTCTGGGTTCTTAAGCCCTACCACTCACCAGGCTGTTTGCAGCCGATGTTGAGCCGCTAATGATTTTAATGAGAGTGCCTTCTGGATTCATATTTTTTTTATAAAATACATCACACTAAAACCAAATCAATGAGAAACATTAATTAGGGCCTTTGTAGATGCCTTCTGTGGTGGTGTTTTTCTTTTGAGAAGCACCAGACGAAGAATGCTGGGCTTTATTTAAGCTAAGTTGTTTGACATTTAGATGAGAGAAAAAAGGGGAAGGAACTAGCCAGCCCAGGAACCGTTTTTGACAGCTCTTTGTCATGCAAGGGAGAAAAAAGGCGCCGGCTGTGAGAGTCTACTTTGAAGCCCTGGAAATTTGTAATGAAAAATTTAAGATACAAGAGAGGCAGAAAGATGAGCTATTCACGGGGCTCTGCATATATTAACACTTGTAATGCAAACTAAAGGTTTGCTATGTGTTTTTATAATTTGGCCGCTAATAAATATCTTCCAGAAGTGCTTTGATTTTCTAAGCTCGGGTATGGAGTTCGAATCCATTAAAAAGTAAAAGAAACAATTGGCATTGGACTCTGGTCCCTGATTAGGGGACCGTGCGCATCAATTATTACAGACAGACCGCTGACTGATTTCAAAGGATGCTGGAAGCCTGTGCGAGCCAGGAAGAAGTCATGCATCTGTGGACAATTCCTCCACTGCGACCATCCTCCATGCCCACCTCCAGGTCACCTGATCCCAAGCACTTGACTCCTCCTCTTCTTTGACCTCCATGATGTAATTACTGACAATTCCACAGAAACATGCAGATGCCCAGGATCCACGGAGGAAGTTTCCAAAACACCAACATCACTATTGATAGAGCAGAATTTCTGCAATATCAAAACAACTTTTGCAAATTGGGGATACTGAGGCAAATCAATTCCATCCATTACATTGCAAGTCTCAAACGTACTCCTCCTGCCTGGTCCCTTTAATTACTGACAGTCTATACCATGACTTGCCTGAGACATCTCTGCTTCCTCTCTTCTTTCTAGATCTCCCAACAACCTCCTCCTCCCCACCATTTTCTTCTTTGTGTCTGGAAATTTTATTCCTTGGTTGACAGAAACATCCCATCTTCATACTCCCCTCATCATCTCTCCTCTTTGCCCACTGAGCAGACAGGCTCCTTCAGTGAAAGAGCTGGTCTTGGCAGTCAGGTATATTTAAACCCTGGATCTTTCACTAGACTGTGTAATTTAGGGTGAGGCTTCTCATCTTTCTAATCTTTAGGCTTCTTATTTGTATAAAATGGGAATATGAGTGCCTACTCATGGTTATTGTGAAGATTAGAAATGGCATCTGTAAAACTCTTAGAATATAGTAGGCATGCATTAGGTGGTAGCAAGTATTAATATTAACTGGAACTTGGCCTTCCCTTGAGAAGACTACTTCCCCTATTATTTTTCGAAATTAACTTCTATCTTTTGTTGTTGTTTGTTTGTTTGTTTTAAGGTGTGTGTACTCATTGGATTGAAACAGAGAAAGAGAGAGAGAGAGAAGTCACCCCCCTCCCCAGGGGAGATGGTCATGTTGCAATCCCTTCTCCATTCTCCACTTGGGACTTTGGTCATGCATGCACACATGCCGGGCGTGATTTTCAAGCCTCTGGGTCTGGGACTCAAACAGTGCAGTTGGCCATGTGGGATCCAGTCACCTTAATCTCCACACCACCTGCTGGCCCAAATTCCTTCTTCTACTCCACCTACCTGTGAGGTCAGAAAGTGGTTTGAGAATTCTTTTAGGTCCTCATGACAATTCCAAACTCTCTATGACTTTCATGCAAAACCCTCAGGAATTGGAACTCGTGCTATCAGATGAGATTTCTGTCCCTCCTTCTTATTACCCTCAATTTCTTTGACCACTGGGTTATCTATGTGGCTCCAATATCCATATGGATCTTCCAGTCAAAGCCATAACTTTACAGCCTTTGGCCTTCTTAGCTACTTTTAAGCTTCAATGAACTTTACCTCCATTCTATTCATGTCAACTATTCCCGTAGTGGCAATTATATATCCAACTAAATAGCAACTATAGTGCCTACTCCTCAAAAATCCTTAAATTACCAAATCCTACTTTTTGATCTCAGCCACCTGCTTCCTCATACTGTCACTGCTACTTCATAGGATATTTGAACTCAACAGCTATTTTGGACTCTCAGCTGCTCAACGTTCTCCCTTCCCATTGATAGTAACTGTTTAGCCACCATTAAGCTAAACATACTCTGTTTATACTACTCTATTTCTTATTACACTGACTGATAGAATTGTTATCACTCCCATTTTGCAGATTAGTAAACTAAGGCTCAGATAAATTTAAAAATTTGCTAAAAGCATTAAGTTACATATATCTGAATCCAAGTATTTCTAGCTCCAAAACTCGCTCTTTCAATCCCTATACCTGCTATTTCCCACAATGCTTCTTTATGTAGCTTGAACCTTTTGAGTTACCACCTGAACCACTCTCTCCACCTTCCTCAGTTCCTTCATACCTGTCCTATAAGCTGGCCTGTCTTGACAGATTCCATAAATAACCTAACCTCTTGAAAGCCACCTTTATTTACAAGATGATTCGGATGTGTTAAATGATGCCCTAGTTAAGTCCTTACTGTGCTGCTATCTCAGTCATCAAAGAAAAGAGAATCATATTCAGGTGGGAAAATAGGCCCTGCCCACAGGCCAAGCTGAAGATGGAGGCTGTACCCGCCAGAGACTGGCCAGCATCTTCCAAAAGTGCAAGCAGCTTACATATGTTAAAGAGGAAAATCCTGGCTTTTAGGTACCCACGGAAGGCTCTAAGCTACTTAGAGGGTTAGAACTGCCTTCTATCATGGCTCTCCTTCTCAAAAGGATGATTATTTTGTGACAATCTAGTCACACACACAAAGTGCCCATCAACCTTCACTTGTTCCAGAAAATGACCAGCTATGGAATACTCCCTGTCCCTAACATAGAATAGTCCTTCCTCTTTTTAAATGTTCCCGTACTGTTGGCTTGTCCCCTAACAGCCAGCCAAAGATTGCTTGCTAAACATACTTCAAGATCAATTAGAAGGTCTCCCCTACTTCCAAAAATACCACTTGAATAGAATGCTTGCCAACTAGAGACTGTCTCAGCTTTTCTTTAGATTCCGTAAAACTTGCTTTCCTTTCTGACATTAATTCTATGCTAAAATGAAAGTGACCACACTTGAACTTCTTTGCCACAGTTTTATGAAAAATCAGCCCTAGCTAATTTTGTCTCGGACTTAGTTTTGTCTTGACAATCGACAAGATATGCGTGCTCCAAGGAAACACTTCAGGAGAAGGTATGTTATTTTTAGCATAATAAAGACGCAGAGAATTCTTGTCATCCTGAGGACTAAGTCCACAATATCTACTTTTCCAGAAATACCACAATAGGACAGTCTGGTTTCAGAATTCTCACAAGACAGGATGTGAATCATTCAGGAGGACACTCCCACTTGGTGTGTTCAATGTCTGTGGCAGCAGGCATTAAGCAAATTCAAAATCTAAGTCTAGAGAAGCCTCCTTCTTTCCCCAATACAAATATTTTTATATTTAGAAAACAAATCAATGAACTGTTTGAGAGAGACAGGGCAGGAAGGTCAAAGAGTGTGGTAGGAACATGAGAGCGGCTTCCAGCCTGAGATCAGAGTTTTGACCTCATACCAATACAGCTCTGGGCAGTCCTCACGTTTGGTGTCAGGGCCCTCATCTCTCAAGCCTGACACTCAGTGCCTCTTCCTTGAACTTCTGCTCTAGCTACACTGATTCTGGTCGCAGAAACATTTTCCCTTAGATACTGAGTCCCTGAAATTTACAAATCAATCTCAGGAGATACTTCTGCATGTTTTTCTGATCCCTCAAGCAGAACTCACACACAAGTCAGGGTTTCTCAATCTCTGCTCTACTTATATTGCATTGTTGGAAAAGTCCTGACATTTTTGCGTAGAAAAACATAGGGAAATATGTCATGATTTTTCAATGACCTAATATTTGGGGCCAGATAATTCTTTATTGTAGGAAACTTGTTAATACATTGTAGGATGTTTACCAGTACCCCTGGGCTCTACCCACAGAGGGCAATAGCATAGCCCCCCCCCACCCCCAGGTTGGGGAAATAAAAAATGTCTCCAGGCATAGCTATTTGTACATTTAGGGACAAAGGCATGGCAGTTGAGAACAATTGCATTAGATAATTCATTGAAAAATTGTGAAAAACAGTGCAAGTGAAGTGCTTTGTAGAGTTGCATAAGATGTGAATAATTGCCATTGTCTCTACTATTAACCCACCAGCTGATTATGATTTGGAGGTCAGGAACCCGTGTTCTGACCTCACAACTCCAAAGACCCAGGGAATGTCCATCTCTGGTGAAAATAAGTAAACATGAAGCTTCTCTCTCTCTCTCTCTCTCTCTCTCTCTCTCTCTCTCGGCCATTAGTTAACTTGTTTTACTTCTTACCAAAGTGGAAAACATCACGTGACTTGTTCTTATAAGACCCAATGTGGGGGTCCAGGCTACATGCTTTTTAACCACAGTCATGATTTACAAGACTCAAGAAAAATGACTGAAAAGCATGACCTGGAAAGAAGGGCACCAGTTAGTTACCTGGAAGCAAAGAGATGGCACATTTAAACCAGTAATTTGAGGAGAGTTCCACAAAAGATCTATTAATAAGGGTGTGGGTAGGGTTTAAGGAAAGGAGGTAGTTGGGTACTTCAGAGCTTAATAGCAGTGGAGAGCTGCTATCACCCCTAGGCCAGGAGGGAAAACGGAAGGGAGTGATCAGTCAAACAGCACAGCTGCATGGGGAGAACTTCCTCGGAAGAGCCGTGAAAAGCAGCCACCATGGCTGTCCAGAAGAAAAGGAACAGGGACTAAACCCCTGACCCCACTCTCATCTCATTCTCCTCTCATCTCATTTCTTCCTTCAGAAATAACGGAATCTTGAAGCAGGCCCCTCAGAAGGTAAAGCAGAGTAGAGGGAGAGGAGGGTCCATTGAGGCACAACAGAAAATATCCAGCACTAATGAAAAGAAGAGATGAAAGGGGTCCAACAGATGATTCCTGGGCTGCTACCATGGCCAAAGCACAGTCAGAGAAACGGAAAAACAATTAGAGCTAAAGCCCAGAGCCACAGACAGCAGGGCTGAAGAACCAGCCGGAAGTGAGCCGTGAATGGCAACCTGGTCAACTTCCTAAAAGAAAAATGGTAGTGGTGGCTTTATACTAGTTGCGAAGCTCACTTCTGCAGGAAGTAGATTAGTTCAAATAAGCTAGATGGGGCTGGTCTAACCAGACTCAGAGTTTCCTTATAATACTTTATATTATATTAATACCTTTGTCCAAAATGAAGTTTTCTTTGGATTACACTCCTCTAGAGAGTAAACGTTTTGTCCAAGTTGTCTATGTATTCCTTAGTGCCTACGCAGGTGCCCGGCAAAGAACAATTGGCCACTGAGTTTTGGAGTATGAATCTGAATGTGTAAGCTGTGGATTCCCATAGCTGTTGGACAAAATCCTATGGCCACCATGTATGAGGAGAGTTACCAAGAGTCCTTGTCAGAGCAAAAGATTTTGCATTCTTTCTTCTTTTTCAGCAGAGAGAATCTTTTCCCCAATGTGTGCACAGTTCAAGCAGGGGCCCAGCTGCCTTACCCCTCATCATTTGTTTCTCAAGCACCTGGTAGCAGGTCAAAGAATAGAAATTCATGTTTGTAATGCTTCTTGTCCCCTGCACTAGACAAACTGTCACTGAGGTCACAGATAGAAGAAGCCACTGAACCATCCTTCCAGAAGCGAGCACTAGAATCTTCATGGATTCCAGCCAGTAGGAGGGCGGACATACATGTACCTCTCTATAGTTCAAGCACCTCATTCTTCAGACACATTACAGTTCTACGGCACCAAACCGCCCACCTTTCTGAGAGCAACGAGGTTCCCATAGTCCTGACTCCCCATGAGCTTGGCCACAGACTATACCCCAGCTTCCTAGGGTGCATGGAAATTATCCAGAGACCACAGCCTCAGAAGTCCCTCTCCAGGCCCTTCTCTCCTAAGCAGACAGCTAAGGACCTAGCACAGAACAGCTCCAAAACATCTTTGAGTATGTCTGGAAACCCAGATTAAAAACATTCATTGTGCTTCTCTTCTGACCTGAGTGTGACAATGGTCACTGAGAGGCCTTAAAAGTAATGCACTGCTTCAAAAGGATTATAGTCCAACAAGAAAAGTTAAAAATAAAAGCACATTAAAATTGATCAGAGCAGGCAGGGGTGGGGATAGTTCAGAGAGAGACAGCCCCTGCTAATAGGTATGAGTCACTGTGAGGTGGAGTGGATGTGGGCAGGTCAGGGAAGGGTTGCAAAAGGGGACACGTAAGCCACCCTTGCCTTCTGAGCAGACTCTAATCAGCTGGGCTGGCCACATCTTTTGTGTAAGACTTCCACATCCAATGTATAAGAATCCCTCTCCTTCCTCCCATTCTCCCTCCTCCTTCTATTTATGATCACTGAAACAATTTTAGGGAGAATATGTCTGGCAATGTTGGTTAAATAGCTCTGTCTCTGGTTCTCCGTTTGAAGCCGAGTTCTTAATTATGCACCATTGCCTGGACATAAATGCATTTATGTATATTAATTTTTGCTCCACTTAGCAGAGTGGTCACTTAATTAAATGTCTTCAGTTGTTTTATTGGAAAAAAAATAACCCATTCCTCCCCCCCTCCAAGGCATCCCTCCTTCCCACTTAGCTCCTCTGTTGTGCTGTGAATTAAAACATACTATTTGTTGCTTTCCATTCAGTTCATTTGTAACCCTGATGTCACTGCATTTGTAGGAACTGATATTAAAAAGTAATATCCGAGACTAAAGTCGCTAGACTGTTTAGTAGATTTTTAAATTGAAACCAAAATTATACAGATTTTTCATTCTGATAATTCCACCAATTCACTAATTCTTTAATCTTTACAGGTCATTGAACAGTTCCACATTAATGAGATGTAGTTAAGAACAAATTTTACACTTTTTCCTTTTTTTTTCCTTGAAAAATGTTTCCTATCATTTGTAAATTAGAAGGAACTTGTTCCATTTATGGTCCATTTATTTAAAATAATCGAATGCATGGGATCTGACTGAACACTGTGTGTAATGATGCTTTTAAACAAATTACCATTTATTTATAAGCAAGAAATAGACTTTTAAAAAGCACCCAGACTTGGCTACATTATTAATGGTGTTCGCTAGGCCCAACAGCTCAGGGCTATGTATGTGTGTGTACAGCATGTGTGTGCATGTACACACACAGGCATGGATATGGATTTTGTTCCAGTGCGAAGTTGAGAATTTGGAAGAAATGTTTTAAAAGGTTGCTAGTAAAGCAGCACGTTTTTTTTTCCTACTCAGAAAGTTGCAAACTTTGGTGAAATGCAGGCATCATGAGCCGTCCGTCCCAAACTCTTCACTGAAAATGTATGGCTGCCATCACGATAAAGCCGAAGCTAAAAGCAGCATCATCCTTAGCCTAATCTGTCCAGGGTGCCAGACTGAGGGCAGTGAACTGAGAAGTCCTCCATCCCAGCGAAGCACATGCAAATGTGAATGCAGACCCCATCTTTTCCACAAGCCCAAGAGCTCCTACGTAAAGAATAATTGCTTTTTCTCAAAATGCTGGAAAGTTAATTACTTGGATTCATGTCTTGTAAATTACTAGTATTTCTTACCACACAGTACTGCAGGGAGGAAAATGTTTATCCTGTTAAGTGTTATTTTAAAAGCATGAGTCATAGAGAATCAAGGGAGATGCCTGACTAGGCTAGGAATGAATGAATGGGGAGAGATTATTCTGACTTCATTAACTCTGGCCTTATCTACTTATAAGACAGTCCCTATTCTCTTTCTCCTATCCCTTTAGGCCAGTTGAAGAATAAATACGCAATACGTGGTGCTTGGGACTTTCAAATACTCATACCAGGTCCGTTTCCCCATGTCTAGCAAGTATGTAACACTCAGAGATCACACACCAACTCCAGTAGAGTCGACTCCAAGTTTGGAAGGAGTGATGGGAGGGAAGGGAAGGTCATCTAAGGAGGGGAGGAAATGAAAAGGAGCACAGACAGAAAAAAAGGATAGAAAAAGGTGAGGGGGGAATAACAAATAAAGCTATGATGCCAGAGGAATTAAAGCTGCTAACCAGAGTCAGTGATACTATGTCTCCAGGCTTAGGAGGATTTGTGAATGAAAAAAAGTGCTTAAAGATAAATGAATACAATGATAATTTTTGTGTTGACAACACCAAGAATAGTGCCAGATAATGAGCACTCAATAAATATTTGTTGAATAAATGAATAAATGCATGAGTGAGGTTATGCTCATTTTCAAAAAAAAGCAGGGACAGATGAGGACACTAGAGGTTAGTTTCTCAACCACTGACAACTAAATTGGTGGTTTCAAAAGCTTAGAAACAGACACAGCCATGATAACGTAAGCTGGAGGGTGTTGCAGCATGGGGCTGAAGCTGCACAGGAGGTGTGTGTTCAATTCCTAGCCCAATCTAAACAGTTAGGCATGATGGCAAATACCTGTGGTCCTACATAACTGGAAGACTGGGACAGGAGGATTGTGACATGGCAAGACATCCTCACTTAAAAAAAAAAGAGAGAGAGAGAGAGAGAGAGAGAGAGAGAGAGAGAGAGAGAGAGAGAGAAAGAGAAGAAGCTTCTTATAAAAATAAGCAACAATAGAGCCAGCAAGTGACATGGTGATTAAAGGAACTGGATCCCACATGGTTGACTCTGTGGTTCAAATCCCAGGTTTGGTGGCTGGAAAATCATGCTAGGCTCATGTGGGTACATGCCCAAAATCCTGAGAGGAGAAAAAGGAGAAGGGATTGTGGCATGGTCATCCCTTCTAGGGCGTGATTTCTCACCTCTCCCACCCCCAGTGGACTAGAGCAAAAAATAAAAATCCCAAAAACACAAAGAAAAATAAGAAAAGCAACAAAAACCAGGTTCCAAAAGACAAATCTTACCAAATAAATCTCATGGGACTTTTTTTTCACTGAGTTGCCGTAGGCCAAGTATATATTATTTTCAGGTGGTGTTTGACAAAATGCATTGTGAATTTGCTCAATAACTGCTTAAATATATTGGAAGTGGTAATGACTGTTGGATAAAAATCTCTAGTGGAATGCTACAGGCTTATTGACTATTCTTTTGTACCATAGATAAAGATAACAGAAGAGCATGTTTGTGATTAGGAACATCATTTTTTAAAATAAAGTTTATGATCATACTTAGTAATAGAACTCTGTCCTTGGCTTTTGCTTAATATTTTTTTCTAACATTACGAACACATGCAGACAGCATTTTCATCAAAATCTATAGATGACAAAATGTTGGGAGAGTAGTCAGATAACTGAATGAAATACAGGTAGCTAGCAACCGAACAGGGATAAATAAAAAATTTTCAAAACTGTTCAAAAGGTCGTCTGATAATCATGGAGAATATTTAGCTAAATATCAGCTATTGTGAGAAAAAAAAAAAACTTAACTGTTTTAATTAGTTATCAAGTTTAACATGCAAAACTATGTATGATTGTAAAATAACTTAAGGTGGTTGGTATTTGTATTCACCGGTACTACCAACGGCAACTGGTTGAAAGAAGCAAAAGAGGGAAAACAAGCTGAATAAAAAACTCTAAGGAAGACATACAAACAGCCAAAAGGCGTATGAAAAAATGCTCAACATCCCTCATCATAAGGGAGATGCAGATCAAAACCACAATAAGATATCACCTAATCCAAGTCAGAATGACTAAGATCAAAAAACAAAAAATGATTAAGTTCGGGGGGGGGGGGGGGCTGCAGTGAAAGGGGAACTCTCCTACACTGCTGTGAAAATTTAAATTGGTCCAGCCACTGAGAAGAACAATATGGAGATTCCTCAAAGATCTACCAATAGAACTACCATATGATCCAGCAATCTCACTCCTTGGTATCTACCCAAAGGACAGAAGAACACTTAGTCAGAAAAGTGCTTGCACATTGATGTTTATTGCAGCATTATTCAAAATTGCTAAGGCATGGAACCAACCCAAATGTCCACGAACAGAAGAATGGACTGAAAAAGTGTAGCACATGTACTATATGGAATACTACTCAGCCATAAAAAAACAATACCTTGGCTTTTGACATAAAGTGGATGAATATGGAAGATTTACTGCTGAGTGAAGCAAGTCAGGCTATGAAGTAGAGACATTATATGTCTCCACTTAATATATACCAACTATCTGCACTCTATGGCCAAAACTAAATGACTAGAGGATATAGAAACATAGAAAATGGTTATAGATACCAGATACAGTGTGGGAAGAGGGTGGGGGGAGGGGGAGAGTCTGAGGAATGACATTAAGGAGAAAAATACAGAGGCAATTGGACAAAAAAAAAAGGGTCCTTATCTCTCAATGATAATATGTATAATATCCCCAACTGGATTGGTGAGAAATGTTTTCATGTCAGAACATTCACTTTACAAGCTAAGTGATGTGTGTGATTGAATGTATAAAAGAAATTTAAATTTAAATTTAAATTAAAAAAAAAAGAGGACATGATAATGCATGAAAAAGGCAAGCCCTTGGCAGAACAGAGCTGTTGTCTTAAATATCAACTTATTTGGATGAGGAAGAAGTAATGTTCTTCGTCTCCCAGAGGAAAATGTCTCAGGTGGAAATGTCTAGAAATGGAACCAGATGTTTTGTTTTGTTTTGTTTTGGTTTTTGGTTTTTTGTTTGTTTGTTTTATTGGGGTTTTTTTTGAGAGGTTTTCGCTATAGGGCGCTGTCTCTATGTCTCTCTCTGTCGCCAGGCAGAGAGAGACAGAAAGCAAGAAATCACCCCCCAGGGGGGATGGTCATGCTGCAATCCCTTCTCCTCTCGGGATCTTGGGCACGCACACACACGCGCCCAGCGTGAGTTTTAAGCCATCGGGTCCGGGACGCGAACCGCAGTCAACTACGTGGGAGTTCAGCGATATAGCCATTACGCTAACTGCTGGTTCCCTGGAACCAGATGTTTTGTGAACAGTTATGAGTCTCCATTTCAGTGGGAGCCTAGATGATCCCTACACTACAGAAGCTGTTGAGGAGATAATAATATAGCAGAGAGGTTGAACTTGTTTACTAAGATTGGTAAAAGTTCTGAGATGCCTGATTCTTTGACCTCCCTGTCAAGTAGCTCATTATAATTAATACTGCACAGTGTTACATAGACTTGGGAGTTGTGTCTACACATGTACCACTAAAATAAAAAACAAGAAATTCAGTGACCAGGTTTTCAGATTTTAACTTTCCATCTTAGTGCACTCATATTTAATAGTAAATAAAACAACAAAATACTAAATTCATCATTTCACAGAAGGCTATTTTTGGGGTCAGCAGGTGGTGTGGTGATTAAGGGCTCTGGACTCCCACATGGCCTACTGCAGTTCAAGTCCTGGACCTGGCAACTTGCTTTCTCACTTTCCCTCTCTTTCTCTCATTCTGTCCCTCTCTAGTCAAATTAAAAATAAATAAAGTTAAATAAAATAATAATTTTAAAGGATATTTTTAATATCAAGTTCTGATGAACAAAAATCTTTATTTTTTTTTTTTGAGAGGTATTTTTGCTATAGGTCACGTGCGCTTGTCAGACAGACAGAGACAGAGAGATAGAAAGCGAGAAATCACCCCCCGGGGGGATTGCCACGCCGCAATCCCTTTTCCTCCATTCTCCTTTCAGGATCCTGGGCACGCACACACCTGGCGTGAGTTTAAGCCACTGGGTCCGGGACTCGAACCAGGTCAACGTGGGAGTCCAGTGACATAGCATTACGCTAACTGCTGTTCCCATGAACAAAAATCTTGAGAAAAGGATTTATTAAGTTATTTTTTAAGTAACAAGTAAAAACGTATATACTTATGGTGTAAACATGTTACATACATATAGTGGAATGGCTAATTCAAGCTATTTAACTTACATATTATCTTACATACTTACCATTTCTCTGAAGCAAAATGCTTAAAAATTTACTGTCTTGGAAATTTTTTTAAGTATGCAATAAACTGCTATTTATTGTAGTCACTATCCTACAGAGTAGATTTCTTGAATTTATCCCTCCTATCTAAACTGAAATTTTGTATCCCTTAAACAACATTTCCCCAATTTCCCAAACCCCAACTTCTGGTAACCATTATTTTACTCTGTTTGTACAACAGAGAAAGAGAGAGAGAAAGAGAGAAAGAAAGTGAAAAATAACCCCCATGAAGGATGGCCATTCTCCTTTTGGGATTTTGTGCAAGCACACATTTGTACCTAGTGTGTTTTTCTTTTTTTTTTTTCTTTTTTTTTTTTAGAGGTTTTTGCTATAGGGTGCGTGTGCTCACCAGAAAGAGAGAGAGAGACAGAGAGACAGAAAGCGAGAAATCACCCCCCAGGGGGATGGCCATGCCGCAATCCCTTCTCCATTCTCCTCTCAGGATCTTGTACACGCACGCACACGCGCCCAGTGTGAGTTTAAGCCACCGGGTCTGGGACTCGAGCCATGGTTTGCTACATAGGAGTTCAGCAACATAGCCATTATGCTAACTGCTGGTCCCCCCAGTGTGTTTTTCAACGGGTCTATGGCTCAAATGGTACAGTCAGTTATGTGGGATCCAGCTCCCTTAACCATTAGATTATGGGGCCCTTCATTGTCTTTTATTTATTGGAGTAATTGCAATGTTTCTCTATCAAGGAAACATAATGTTTAGAGACTGGTGTTAAAAAAAAAAAAAAAGAAAGAAAGAAAGAATCTCTTGGGGTGAGGGACATAGAAATACTTATCATACTCCTTTCTCCATGAGATGCTGATAGGCTGCTCTCAAAGCTTTCTCATTCACAATTTATGATCAATGCATAATGATACACCATCAGCAAAATTTGTTGTATTCTTCAGGTATATCCAAACAGGAAGATGTTGAGAAAATGAGAAATCTGTTTTAATAGTACTTCTCTATTCGTTTGATATTCTTTTCAGATAAATACTCAGTAGGAATGTATTATTGTATAACTACATTACTAAAAGGACTTTTCCTTTTTCTTTTTTTTAGTCTAAAATGGATGTGAATTTATGAAATGTGTTTTGAAAATCTAGTATGATTATATAATACATTTTCAAATAGTGAAAGAATAGGGTCCTGCAGTGAACCAGTGGTAATATCTTCACTATAGTCACCTGCCACAATTTGCCAAGATTTTGTTTCAGTTTTGCCACTCTATTCATCTTTATATACCCTAAATTACCACTAATCCCTTCATGCACCCTACGTTTTATTCAAACTGTGTCCTGTGTTTTCAAAGTCCTGTGTCTTGACTCATGAACCCGAATTCTTCCCTTTTTAATTTCCATTTGCCCAAACCCAAACCAAATGCCACTTCTTCCATGAAGTCTCTGTGATCTTCAATTGGATATGATTTCTTTTTCTTCTTCACTTACCTTGTTTCTGAATTTCCCTTATGACATTTATTTGTATCTGTGTTATAAATGTCAATTTATCTCATGTTTTCTGCTAGACAGTGAGCTTCCTGAAGAATCTCAGATTCATCTTTGTATTTCTTTTTTTACTTTACTTTTTTTTTATTTCATTTTCTTTTATACATTCAATTATTTAGCTTACAAAGTGAATATTGCAGTATGTGAACATTTCTCCTTAGTCCAGTTGATTAAACTATAAAATAACTTCAACAGATAATACCACATTTCTTTGTCCCATTAATGCCTTGCCTTCATATTTTTCTTCTAAATGTCCTTCCTCAGGACCTCTTCTTCCACACACACTATATCTTGTATTTACACCCATTTACTGTGTTTGTGTATCCTTTAGTCAATCAGTTTCAGTCATAGAGTGCGGACACTCGGTATATATTAAGTGGGGACATACAATGTCTCTCCTTCAAAGCCTAGCTTACTTCACTCAAAAGTAAATCTTCCATATTCTTCCACTTTCTGTCAAAATACAGAGTTTTGTTGTTTTTCTTTTTTAATGGCTGAGTAGTATTCCATAGAGTATACATGCCACAGTTTTTCAATCCATTCATTTGTTTGTGGACATTTGGTTTGGTCCCATGTCTTAGCAATTTTGAATAGTGCCACAATAAACATCGATGTGCAAGCACTTTTCCGATTAAGCATTCTTCTGTCCTTTGGGTAGATACCAAGGAGTGGGATTGCTGAATCATGTGATAGTTCTATTTATAGATTTTTGAGGAATCTCCAAATTGTTCTCCACAGTGGCTGGACTAATTTACATTCCCACCAGTAGTGTAAGAGAGTTCCCCTTTCACCACACCCCCACCAACACTTACCATTTTTTGTTTTTTTAATCTTAGACATTCTGACTGTGGTTAGGTGGTATCTCATTGTTGTTTTAATCTTCATTTCCCTTACGATGAGGGATGTTGAACATTTTTTCATATGCCTTTTGGCTATTCATATGTCATCTTTAGAGAATGTTTTTTTCAACTCCTTCTCCCATCTTTTAATAGGGTTGATCATCTTTTTTCAGAACAGCTGCCTGAGTTCCTTGTGTATTCTGGTTACCAGTTCCTTATCTGATGCATAATTTACAAAAATATTTTCCCATTCTGAGGGCTGTCGATTCACACTAATTACTGTGTCTTTTGCCATGTAGAAACCTCTTAGCCTGATGTAATCCCACTTGTCTATTTTGGGGATTAGCAACTGTGCTTTGTGAGTCTTACTTAAGAAGTCTTTGCCTACCCCAATGTCTCCCAGATTTTCCCCAGTGTTTTCTAGGAGCAGTTTCACAGTTTGAGGTCTTAGATTTATATCTTTGATCCACCTTGACTTGATTTTTGTCAAAGGTGAGAGGTAGGGGTTCAGATTCATCTTTCTGCAGGTGGAAATCCAGTTTTGCCAGCACCATTTGCTGAAGAGGTTTTCTTTTTCCCACTGGATTGACTGGTACCCCTTGTAAAAAATCAGTTGACTGTATGTTTGGGAATTTATTTCTGGGGACTCTACTCTGTTCCATTGGTCCACATGTCTGTTTCTGTGCCAGTACCATACTGTTTTGATTACCACAGCTTTGTAGTATATTTTTGAGATGCCACACACTCCACTCTTCTTGTGCATAATTGCTTTGGCAATATGGGGTCTTTTATGATTCCAGATGAATTTTATGATTGTCTTTTCTAGATCTGTGAAGAATGTGTCTGGTACTTTGATTGGCATTGCATTAAATATGTAGATTAATTTGGGTAAAATTGCCATTTTGATTATATTAATTCTTCCAATCCAGGAACATGGGATGTCCTTCCACTTTTTTGTGTCATTTTTAATTTCGTTTTTTAGCTTCTCATAGTTTTCCTTGTGGAGGTCTTTAACTTCTTTGGTTAGATTTATTTCTAAGTATCTTATACTATTTGTGGCTATGGTAAATGAAAAAAAACTTTTTTCAGTTCTATCTCAGTCTGCCTGATGTTCGTATATAGAAATGCTGTATATTTCTGCATATTGATTTTGTAAACTGCAACTTTACTGTATTCATGTATTACTTCCAGAAATTTTTTCATGGAAATCGTTTGGGTCTTCTATGTATAAAATCATGTCATCTGCAAATAGAGAGAGTTTCACCTCTTCTTTTCCTATTTGAATGCCTTTTATTTTTTCCTCTTTTCTGATTGTATTATATTGAAAAGGAGTGGAGAAAGTGGGCATCCTTGTCTTTTACCCATTTTTAATGGGAAAGCTTTCAGCTTTTCTCCATTAAGGATGTTGTTCACTATGGGTTTTTCATAGATAGCTTTTATTGTGTTGACAAATGACCCTTCTATGCTGATTTTGCTGAGATTCTTGATCATGAAGGGATGTTGCATCTTATCAAATGCTTTTTCTGCATCAATTGATATGACCATCCATATGGTTTTTATCTTTATTCCTGTTAATATGGTGTATTACATTTATGGTTTTGCTTATCTTGAACCAACCTTGCATTCCTGGAATAAAGCCTACCTGATCATGATGTATAATCTTTTTTATAAATTGTTGGATACAATTTGCTAGTATCTTGTTGAGAATCTTTGCATCTATATTCATCAGCTATATTGGTCTATAGTCTTCCTTCTTGGTCCTGTCCTTATCTGTTTTAAGGATAAGGGTGAGAGAGGCTCATAGAATGAATTAGGGAGAGATTCACCCTTTTGGATCTTTAGAAATAACTTGAGCAGAATGGGGGTTAACTCTTCTTTGAATGTTTTGTAGAAAGTCATCAGGGCCAGGGCTTTTCTTTGTTGGAAGATTATTTCTGATTCGATCTTCTGGCTTGTTATGGGCCTATTCAGACTTTCTTTTTTTTTTGCGGGGGGGGGGGGGGGAGATTTTTGCTATAGGGCGCATTTACTCGCCAGACAGAGAGAGAGAGAGACAGAGACAGAAAGTGAGAAATCACCCCCCAGGGGGGATGGCCACGCCGCAATCCGTTCTCCTCCATTCTCCTCTCAGGATCTTGGCCGAGCCCGGCTTGAGTTTTAAGCCACCGGGTCCGGGATGCGAACCGCAGTCAACTAGATGGGAGTCCAGCAATATAGCCATTACACTAACTGCTGGTCCCCCTATTCAGACTTTCTATATCCTCCTAGCTCAATGTTGGTAGTTCATATGTGTTCAGGAATTTGTCCATTTCATCCAGATTGTCTTGTTTCTTGGCATATAGTTGTTCATGGTATCCTCTAACGATGTTTCGTATTTCTAGTATGTCTGTTGTTATATTGTCTGCTTCATTGTAAATTTGATTCACCTGGTTCCTTTCTCTCTTCTTCTTAATAAGTTTCACTAGTGGTGTATCAATTTTGTTTATCTTTTCAAAGAACCAGCTTTTTTTTTTTTTTTTGAGAGGTTTTTCGCTATAGGGCGCGTGCACTCGCCAGACAGACAGAGAGAGACAGAGAGACAGAAAGCGAGAAATCACCTCCCAGGGGGGATGGTCACGCCGCAATCCCTTCTCCTCCATTCTCCTCTCGGGATCTTGGGCACGCACGCACACGCGTCCGGCGTGAGTTGTAAGCCACCGGGTCCGAGACGCGAACCCGGTCGACTACGTGGGAGTCCAGCGACATAGCCATTACGCTAACTGCTGGTTCCCAAAGAACCAGCTTTTACTTTCATTTATTTTCCATATAGTTTATATTCTATTTCATTTATTTCTGCTCATATCTTTATTATTTTTTTCTCCTGGAGATTTTTGGATTTTTTTGCTACTGCTTTTCCAATTCTCTAAAGCATGATGTTAGGTGATCCATTTGCCTTCTTTCTGTCTTCCTCTTACGTGCACTAATTGTTATGAACTTCCCTCTTATGACTGCTTTAGCAGTGTCCCAAAGATTATGATAATTCGTGTCCTCATTGTCATTGGCTTCCATGAATCTTTTGATTTCTATCTTTATTTATTCAGTAGTTGTGGAGTCATTCAGGAGTAGGTTATTTAGTTCCCATGTATTTGAGTATTTTTAAGGATTTCTCTTGAAATTAAACTCAAGTTTAATTCCATCATGGTCAGAGAAGATGCTGGATAAAGTTTCTATGCCTTTGAATCTGTAGAGGCTTGCTCTGTGTCCTATGATGTGGTCAATCTTTGAAAAGGTTTTATGTAGGGGTGAGAAAAAAGTGTACCTTGTGGTTTTTGGATGGAAAGTTCTATAGATGTCTGTTAAGTCCATTTGATTTATGGTATCATTTAGATCCTTTATCTCTTCATCTATTTTTTGTCTAAATGATCTGTACAAAGGGGATAGTGCAGTGTTGAGGTCTCCAACAATTAATGTATTGCAGTCTATCTCCCCTTTTAGATCTAACAGTCTTTCCTTCACATATTTGGGTGCTCCTGTTGGAGCATAGATATTTACAAGCATTATATCTTCTTGGTCTATTGATCATTTTACTACAATATAGTGCCCTTCTTTGTCTCTTCAGTTTTTGTTTTAAAGCCTATTTTGTCAGAAATTAGTATTGCAACTCCAGCTCTTTTTTGGTTCCCATTTGCATGGAAAACCTTTTTCCAACCCTTCACATTCAGTCTATGTATGTCTTTATCCATGAGGTGGGTTTCCTGTAGGCAACAGATAGAGGGTTTCTATTTTTTAATCCATTCAGCCAGTCTGTGTCACTTGATTGGAGATTTTAATCCATTAACATTCAATGTTATTATCAACGTTACCGGATCTGTCCCGACGTTTAAGTTGATCATTGTCTTAGTTGCCTTTTATTCCCTTTGTTTCTATCTGTTAATTCTTTAGTTTTCCTGGAACAGTACTTTCTTCAGGGTTTCTTGAAGAGCTGGTCTGGTGTTGGCAAATTCTTTCAGGTTTTGTTTGTCTGAGAAGATTTTAATCTTTGTTTCCCATAGAAAGGATAATCTTGCAGGATATAATAATCTTGGATGAAATTGTTTCTCTCTTAACACTTTCAATATATCTTCCCATTCTTTCCTTGCTTGCATTGTTTTGAGAGGTCCGGTGTTAGCCTAATGGGATGACCTTTGTAAGTCACTTCTCGTTTCTCTCTTGCCAGTTTTAGTGTTATGTTTTTATCTGTTGTCTTGGTCAGTCTGGCTAAGATGTGCCCTGGGGAAGATCTTCTGGGGTTGATTCTATTTGGGGTCCTTTGTATTTCTTGGGTCTGGATGCTTGAGTGCCTCTCTAGACTTGGGAAATTTTCTTCCAGGATTTCATGGAATAGATTTTTCTATGCTGTTACTAGTTTCTTCACCTTCTGGGATGCCATATTTCTCCTTTTTTAATAACTCTTGTATGCACATATGCATGAAGGAGAGAGAGACAGAAGGGAGAGAGAAAAAGCACCCTTTCCAGGGTCCAGTCACATTGTGATCTCTTTTTCTAATTCACAAGTTCTTCAAGGTCCTGGGTGCTGGTACAAACATCCATCATGCTTTCAGGCCAAACTGAGGATCTGAACCCACAGTCAGTCATGTAGTATCCAGCACTGCAATCTGAGACACTATGGACTGCACCACATAGACTGGGCCCAACTTTGTATTTCTTGCAGCTTTTTTTAGGATAGTGTTGAATACATGCACAATAAGAACCCAAACCCAATAAGAACCCAAACTCTGGAAGCAGGCTGCCTGGGTTCAGTCCCAGATCTTGAGTTTGTTACTTAACTTTCCTTGCTCCGAGTTTCCTCTATAATATGGAAATACCAGTAGTACCTACCTTCTGGGATTTTTGAGAGGATAGTGAGGTAATATGTTAAAAGCACTAGAAATAATGCCTAGCACAGATTTAGCCCCCAATATCTTTTATTTATTATACCCTACTAGAATATGAGCTTCATGCAGCTAGATATTTCCTCTATTTTGTCACCTGATAACTAATTCTTAGCACGTACTACAGTTCTTAATATATAGTGGACATGCAATAAATATCTATTTAGTGTGGGTTATATGAATAAATATATATACGAATGATAATATAAAATATCCTCTAGAGTTTGAATTTTCATGTTGTTTTACTTCCTGCTGCTTCACCTAGAGGAAGTAGATCCCATATGTTACACAACCCACACAGTTCCACCTTAAAATATTCCTTTTTCTGGAAGCTGAATGCTAGCCCTAAGGTAAGCATGCATCTAGGACCAAAAAAAAAAAAAAAAAGAATTGGTTATTGTAAGTAGGGCTGCAATAAACATGGGAGTGTAGATGTCTCTTTGACATATTGATTTCCTTTCCTTTGGATATATGCCAGTAGTGGAATTATCATACATAAGGTAGTACTATTTTTAGCTTTCTGAGGAACATCTATACTGTTTTTAATAATGACTATATCAGTTTACATTCCCTCCAACAGCATATTAGAATTCCCCTTTCTCTACATCCTTAGTATTTATTTGTAGTCTTTTTTATATTAGCCTTGCTAACAGGAGTTGAAATGATATCTTCTTATGGTTTTGATTACCATTTTCTTGATGACTAGCAATGTTGAGCATTATTTTTATATACTTGGGTTTTTTTTTTTATATCTTCTTTTAAGAAGTATCTAGTCAGTGTCTATTTATTTGCCCACTTTTTAATTGGATTATTTTATTTTTGGTATTTTGGGTTTTACTGTTTGCTGAATTGTTTTAGTTCCTTGTACATTGAAAACATTAAATCCTTGTCAAATGAGTTATTTGCAAATATTTGTTTCCATTCCTTTGGTTGTCTCCTCACCTTGTTGACTGCTTATTTTGCTATAAAGCAGCTTTTTTTTTTTTTGGAGAAGTTTTTTGGCTATAGGGCGCGTGCACTCACCAGACAGACAGAGAAAGACATAGAGACGAAGGCAAGAAATCACCCCCCCCCAGAGGGGATGGTCACACCGCAATCTCTTCTCCTCCATTCTCCTCTCGGGATCTTGGGCATGCACGCACGCATGCACATGCACCCGGCATGAGTTTTAAGCCACCAGGTCCGGGACGCGAACCACGGTCCACTACGTGGGAGTCCAGCGACATAGCCATTACACTAACTGCTGGTTTCCGCTATAAAGTAGCTTTAATTTGAAGTTTATTTCTTTCATAAGAGTGATACATACGGGAACCAGCAGTTAGCGTAATGGCTATGTCGCTGGACTCCCACGTAGTCGACCACGGATCGCATCCCGGACCAGGTGGCTTAAAACTCACGCCGGGTGCATGTGCGTGCATGCCCAAGATCCCAAGAGGAGAATGGAGGAGAAAGGAATTGCGGCGTGATCATCCCCCCTGGGGGTGATTTCTCGCTTTCAGTCTCTAATGTCTCTCTCTGTCTGGCGAGCGCATGCGCCCTATAGTGAAAATCTCTCCCAAAAAAAAGAGTGATACATAGAGACAAGCACCCTCAACTGGGTCTCTATAAACCCCTCCCCACTAGCCTTCTCAAGCCAGTCAGGATCATGGGGTGCACACATCCAGCATTTAGATAGGTCAACTTGAGATCCAAACTCACAATCTTCTATATAGCTCCAATATCATTTGAGCAGTATATTGCCACTACACCCCCATGCCAGTCTGTAAAGAAGCTTTGTAGTTCAATATATCCTATTTATTTATCTATTTATTTATTTATTTATTTATTTATTTATTTTTGCCTGAGCTTTTGAGGTCTTAAACAGAGTATCTTTGCCCTGATCAATGTCCTGAAGTGTTTCCTCTATATTTTCTTTTAGTATTTTTTATAGTTTTGAATCTTACATTTTAGTCCTTGTTCCATTTTGAGTTGTGTTTTGTATATGGTGAGAGATGGGGATCTAGTTTTATTTTTCTGTAAATGGAGATCTAATTTTTCCAGCACCATTTGTTGATGATACTGCCCTTTTTCCAGCAAATGTTCTTGGTGTTTTCTGTTTTTGTTTTGAAAATCAGTTGGCTTTATGTACATGGATTTATTTCTGAGTTCTCTATTTTGTTCCATTTTTCCATGTGGCTATTTTTATGTTATTACCTTGCTATTTTGGTTATTATAGTTTTATAGTATACTTTCAAATCCAAATGTGTGATGTTTCTGGTATCATTCTTTTTACTTAGGACTGCTTTGGTTATTCAGGATCTTTTATGGTTTCAAACTTTACTGTTGTTTTTCTAATTTTGTGGAAAATGTCATTGATATTTTGATAGATATAATATTGACTCTCAGATAGGCTTCAGTAATACTGACATTCTAAAAATATTGATCCTTTCATTGCATGAGCTGTCTTGTTTTTATGTAGTCAAATTCTCTCATCAGTGTTTTACAGTTTTCCTTACAGAGACCTTTCACCTCCTTCATTAAGTTTATTTCTAGGTTTTATTTATTTTTAATTTCTTAAGAGAGATTTTTGCTATAGGGCATGAAAGCAAGAAATCACCCTTCCCCCCCTCCCCCAAGGGGAATGGTCATGCTGCATTCCCTTCTCCTCCATTCTCCTCTCAGGAGTTTGGGCATGCATGCACACACACACATACACTAGGTCCAGGACTTGAATCACAGTTGACTATATGGGAGTTCATGGATAACCATTATACTATCTGCTGGTCCCACTTTTTATTTTTAATTTTTTTTTCTTTTTTTTTTGAAGAGGTTTTTGCTATAGGGCGCGTGCGCTCGCCAGACAGACAGAGAGAGACAGAGAGATAGAAAGCAGGAAATCACCCCCCAGGGGGGATGGCCACGCCGCAATCCCTTCTCCTCCATTCTCCTCTCGGGATCTTGGGCACACACGCACACGCGCCAAGTGTGAGTTTAAGCCGCCAGGTCCGGGACTCGAACCGCGGTCGACTACGTGGGAGTCCAGCGACATAGCCATTACGCTAACTGCTGGTCCCTATTTTTAATTTTTATCAATTATAAATTAGACCTTTTTCTTTATTTTTTTCCAGCTAGTTTGGTATTGGCATATAAATACATTACTGATTTGTCTATGTTATTTTGTATCTTGCAATTTTGCTGACTTTGTTTCTCAGTTCTAAGAGTTTTTTAGTGAACTCTTTAGGTTTTTCTATTTGTAAGATAATGTCATCTGCAAATAAATCAACTTCTTCCCTTCTAACTTGGATGCTTTTTATTTCTTTCTCTTTCTCTAGTGGTAACTTCCAGTATTATGCTGAATAGGAGTAGAGAAGTGGGAGCCAACACATGCCCACTAGCTTAACAAAAATTAGAAATACATATAAACTGTTAGATGTTCTAACACTTAAAACGACACTGTCAGTTGTTAACAATTAAAACTCTCAGGGACCAGCAGGTGGCATAACAGTTAAGACGCTGGGCTCCCACAGAACCCAGCAGCTTTAAACTCATGTCAGGCCTGTGTGCATACGTGCTCCAAATCCCTAAAGGAACATGGAGGAGATGGGATTGTGGTGTGGTCATTCCCCCTGAGGGGTGATTTCTCACTTTCTATCTCTCTGTCTCTATCTCTCTAATGAGCACAAGCACCTATGGCAAAAATTTCTCTCTCAAAAAAAAAAATTAATACTCTCACAAATAGGAGAATACAAGAAGATCAGACAATTTGGAGAATTGTTTGACAGTTTCTTAAAAAGTTAGCAATGTACTTCTTATATGATCCAGCGATACTATTCCTTTTATTTCCCTAAAAGAAATGAAAATATATGTACACAAAAACATGTACATTAATGTTCTTAGCAGCTTTGTTCATAATAGCCAAACACCTGAAATCACCATCAATTGGTAAATGGACAAGCAATTGTGGTATATCCATACAATGAAATGGTCTTAGCAATAATAAAAACTAGCTGCTGATACATGCAACAAAAACCTGGATAACTCTCAAAGATATTATGTTAAGTGAAAAAAATAAGACCCAAAAACTATTCTGCATGATTTAATTTAGGTGAAAATCTAGAATAGGTAAAATTATAATCAATGAAAATAGATCTGTTGTTGCCTGATTCTAAAAGTGGAACTGAAGATTGACTGTAACAGGGCACAAGAAAACTTTCTGAAGTATCAGAATGTTCCCTTATCAATTGCATACACACACTGTATGTTATTTGTCAAAATTCATCACACCACACAATTAAAATGGGTGATTTTTTATATCAAAAAAGCTGACTATCAATAAATTAATCAATAAGTTAGATAAGTTAGATCACATTGTTCACATGCTCAAACTCCTCCAACATCTATCACACTCATAATAATATCCAGATCCTTGCCATGGCCTGTAATGCCGCATACAACCTGCACATGGCCCAGCTCCTACGTACCTCTCTAGCCCCCTTCCCTACTGCATCCACCTACATTGTTTCTGCTCCAGTCATACTGTCCTTCTTGAGGATCCTAGAACAAAGCATGCTCCTTTATCAGATAATTTACCTTGCCATCTCTTCTGTCTGGGATATTCTTCTCCCTCACATTAATTCATCACCTCTGGATCTCCATTGACCTGTCAAGTTATCAGAAGGGCCTTCCCTGAATACTCTGTGTAACATCACCTCCTCCTCCATCACTCCTTTTCCTGCTTCATTTTCTTCATTGCCCTATCAGTCCCTTACTTTATTCTATAGACTTATTTGCTTTCTTTTTCTCATTTGAACTAACTCCACGAAGGAAGGGATGCCTAAAAGCCATATCTGCAACCACAAATGAAATACCTGAAAGGTAGTAGGCCCTCAATAATTACAAATTATTCAATGAATGAAGGAGAGTGAAATGTCTGCCTTTTGGAACCTATGTAAAACAGCCAAAACAGTACACAAAGCAAGACTGACAGTCATAAAAACATATTACTGGGACCGGCAGTTAGAGCGATGGCTATGTCGCTGGACTCCCACGTAGTCGACCACGGTTCACATCCCGGACCCGATGGCTTAAAACTCACGCCGGGCGTGTGTGCGTGCATGCCCAAGATCCCAAGAGGAGAATGGAGGAGAAGGGATTGCAGCGTGGCCATCCCACCGGGGGGTGATTTCTCGCTTTCTGTCTCTCTGTCTCTCTCTCTCTCTCTGTCTGGCGAGTGCACGTGCCCTATAGCAAAAACCTCTCAAAAAAAATAAAAATAAATAAATAAAAACATATTACTAAACAAGAATGAAACTGAATTATGCAGTTCATCCTTTTGAATTAAATAGATGAAATTTAAAATAAAATGAAATAATCATAAGGGAAACAGAACAAACAAATTAATAAAATAGAAAACACGCAGCAGTATATTAGAAAATAGACTTGGAATTGAAGTAATGAATAAATCCAAGAGCTCTCTATTTGGGGGAAAGTAATAAAAAAATAGGATAATCACTGGTTCATCTTACACCTGAATAAAAGGAATAAAACAGAAAATAAAAATACATAAAACTAGAAAGGAAAATTAGAACAGATAGAAGGTTCGGGTTTTTTAATTATAAGGAAAAGATTTGCTCAATACTGGACAAACATATTTGAAAACAGAGAATTTCTTTGAATTTCAAGCTTGATGTAACATTTTTTGATTCCTTCCTCAACCCTGGCTCTCATATGACTTCATTTCTCTTTGTAGCCCCCGAGCCCATTTCTGCAATATGGACCCAGGAAGGACCAGTGAAGCAGTTGCTTTTGCTTAGGTGATGCATCGTATGAGGGTGTCAATTTCGCGAAGTGGTTGAGCACTTAGGTTCTTGACTCAGACCATCTGCCACTTACTACATCTCCAAATCTTGGCATCCTCATCCTATAAATGAAAAAATAACATCTGCTCACAGGGGTGGGTATGAGGATACGAGATAATGCAGGTGAAGTGTGGAAGTGCTCACTAAATGTTCATCGGTATTCATTTACAGGTGGGCTCTGAGTCCAGGTGCCAAGGGTAGACTATGAACTCAGAGGAGATCTGACCATTGAAGCAACCAAGGGGAACTGTTATAAAGCCACATTCACCCTACTTTCCTGGCCCTTAACACTCAGTTAGTGTCAGCATCAGAGCTAGGCACCAGCCCAATCCAGTGGCAGAGTGGGTAGCAAACTGAAGTACAACACTGGAACCCACATGGGTAACTGCAGGTTCAGTTCCCAGGGTTCACTCAGAACATTCCAGGTTGGTGTTATTGTGATCCTATTGAGCTGGAAAGCCTGGGAAAGGGTATCGTGACAAGATAAGATCCTGCAAGGGCCCTTCTGTCTCCCTGTCTCTCTCTTTTGTGCATGCACACACTCCTTATCATGAATAAAATAAATAAACTTAAAAAAAAAAATCCAGGCATGGTGGCACGGGCCTATAGTCTCAGCTAGGAGGCTAAGCCAGGTAGATCACTGTCTTTGAAAAAAGCAAACAGACTTGTAGCCTGAAGCACCTACTCTATACCCCTCATTTTATAGCAGAGTGGCTGGGAATGGGGAATATGCCTATCCTGGGTATATGGCAGGTCAGGGAAGGACCAGGATGAGAAACCAGCTCGTAAAGACCTAGCATGGTGTTTCTCAATTGCATCAGACTGCAGGCTTGCACTGACATAGCTCAAACACTGCAAATTGTGTACTCAGATGATCTGAACCACTTGGGAACTTATGGGCACCAGATGTTTTTGCTCTCTCGTCCAGACATTGTTCAGCCTGTTAGCAAAGGGTCTCGGGAGAACATTCAATAAAGTGCCTTTGAGGTAATATAGAAATGTGAACTGGGTGGATTTGATGGTCTATGAATTTCAGAAACCATGTAAATCGAAGAGTCAGGCAGCCTCAGGGTTACCTCCAACTTCTCACTCCCCCACCACTTCTACTCTAGTGTCAGCCACTGTTACCTCTCCCTTGGTTTCGTACCCCATACCTCTCAGCTTATCTTCCTTTTCTCCCTGGTTCTCCTGCAATTGATTCCCAACACAGTAACAGAGTGGTCCTTTTCCCACATGTTACCTTATATCTATCTCTCTTCTACTCAAAATCTTAGAGAAAAGAGCAGTCTTCTTAGGGCATGTATATCCTGGAGGTGGACATACTTCCTTGCTAGAATCTCCAGCATCCATCTTCATTCCCTTTTAGGTTGATAGTTTGTATATGAAAGTGAGATGGCTTTGGAGCCTGAGCTAGTCAAATCTTCTCTTTCTTTTCCCTGTTCGTGACCTCCTGTCTAAACAGACCACACAGACTGCCCTGAAAGAGTTGAACAGAGAGGGAAAGCCTGAGCTCCTATTTTTGATACCGTATTAGCAGCATAATACTTGGGCCCCAAGGCACCTGCAGAATGGAGGTGACTTTTTCAGATATCATGAAATCTACAAGTTAATGTATCTTCTGCCTGAAAACCTAGGATAACTTAGAAAAGTTCCACAGTTTAGAGAATCAAAAAGAGAGATCAAGGCCTACACTTGGGCCCAGGTCCAGGGTACCAAGAGTGAGAAGAGGGGAGACCAGGAGTTGGCCTAATGGCTATTTCACTGAACTCCCATGTGGTCGACCACAGTTTGAATCCCAGACCCAGTGACTTAAACTCACATCGGATGTGTGTGCATGCATGCCCAAGATTCTGAGAGGAGAATGGAGGAGAAGGGATTGCAGTGTGGCCATCCCCCCTGGGGGAAGATTTCTCACTTTCTGTCTCTCTGTCTCACTCTGTCTTTCTGGCAAGTGCACGCGCCCTATGGCAAAAACCTCTCCAAAAAAAAAAAAAAAAAAAAAAAAAGGTCAGAAGAGGGAAGGACAGAGACTTTTCCCATGATAATAACAGACATTTGTCAAGAGATCAGCAAAGAACAAATACACTTGAAGTTATTTTTTAATTTTTTTTTTAGGTTTTGCCATAGGCCATGTATACTCCCTGGAGAAAGAGAGAAAGGAAAAGTGACAAATCACCCCCCAGGGGTGATGGCCACCCTGCAATCCTGTCTCCTCTATTCTACTCGCAGGATTTTGGGCAACCACGCACACATGCCCAGTGTGATTGTCAAGCCACCAAGTTTAGGACTCCAACCATGGTCAGCCATGTGGAAATTCAGTGCTTTACCATGACACAACCTGCTGACTCCCAAATATACTTGAAATTCTAATGTTGTATGAACCTGTACAGCAGAATAATCCAGGACGGAGATAGCCACAACTCTGACTAGAAATTTTAAGCGAGGCATGAACTGAGCAGTAGAAGAGAGAAAGCCTGAGAATTAACTTTGGTTAATAATAAGAACTGCTATAACAAAGTAACAAATCCAGCCAATTTGGTAGAAAACATGGAAAGTAAGAGGCGCTTAAGAGAGTACGATAAGATGGAAGCAATGCATAAAGGCAGAGGTTGCACACAGCCAAGATACACTGCTTTACCCACAACTGGCAGCAGGTTGCACCAATGCAATCATGAAGAGGAGTTGGTACTACAACCTGAAACACCTTAAATTTCATTACATCCTTCATGAGCCATATCCTTCAACTTTAGAGCCCGGTAATACTCATTTGAGATCCTTTATGAAATACAGATTCCTGGGCCTGCCCAGACCAACCAAATCAGAATGTCTATTGCAATCTGTACAGTTAACAAGCAATCCAGGCGATTCTGATGGGCCTCCAATGCGCTGTCACAGACTTCACCTGAGAACCCCTGCTTTTGTCTGTAGTCCATGATATAAATGATGTGTCCCTGTATAGTCATGTATGCCCTTACGTGAGTAATTGCTTTGGGGAAGAATCATTGGTTAAATTGTTTTCCGTGATTACTTTTGAAAAGATAGGATGGGGAACAAAGGGGGAAATAACACTTTACTTCAAAAATGTCTCCTTAGTTTGAATTCTCTAAACTTGCTTATGTATTACTCATATTGGGGGGTAGCTCGGGATTATCTAGGCTGGGAGCTTAAGGATCATTTGTTGGTTAATTTTCTCTTTATACTCTAAAAATGGTAACAAGTTATTTATTCATTAAGGAAATATTTATTGAGTACCTATTACATGTCAGTTATTGCTCTGAGTACTTTAGAGACAGTGTTTATGGACTAAATTTATAATTGGGCCTAAGCTATCTGCCTTGTAATTAAAACATCACTCAATCTTCGTACGTTATCAATTTCCAATGTTTTTTCTTTTGTAGAATCCTAAATTGAAAGAGTTCCTTCAGGTGGGTAGGCTGAATCATCAGGATGATGTGGGGCCCAGTCACCGGTATAATCATAACCTAGGAGCCAAGGGTGTACGAAACAGGTAAGAAACACTTTACTGGAAAGAATGAGGTATTGAAGCAGATCAGCAGAACTACAGCCATTTTGAAATTAAGAAAGACCTCTAACGAGAACAATCGGACCAAGCGCTGAATGATAGGGAGATCTCTTTGAGAAATGGTCAGATGAGAAAACCAGGAATGGGTAGTTGATGAAATCAGAATAATTACTCAGGAAAAAGTGATTGATTGTAATGAGTGATTTGCACGTGTTTGTATCTTGTACCTATAAATACTGAGACTGTATTGGGCTTTTAGAGACAGTTTGATGACCGTCTGCCTGTACCTGGTTACAGAAATAAACTCTCTCCTCTAGCCTCTGCCTCTCATTTCATTGACTACTGGTTGCCAGCAACCATGTGAAAAGGGCTTATTCTTTTCCTGCTGTGCTACATGTTATTCATACAGTAGAACAGACTCTGGAGAATTAGAGTTACAGACTTGATTTTGGACCATTTTGAATATGATAAAAAGAGGATAAAAAATGAAATTAAGATGGAATATTAAGCAACTAGCTTAAGGTGCAAGAGTCCAAATTTTTCTTTCTTTTTTTTTTTTTCTCAAGATGAGGCATCATTCATTTTCTTTTTTTTAGGGAGAAGAACCAAAGATAGAAGCAAGTGGAAAAGTTCCTATTTTCAAGAGGTCCCCTTTCCAAGTGTCACGTTCTCCAAACAAATGGATTTTGTGGTATGTGATTTGCATTAAAACAAATAATTTATAGTTTTCTTACATAATTCTATATAGACTTCTTAGAAATAAAAATGTTTTAATCTTGAAATGAGTTAACAGAGCCCCCAAATATCATCTTTATTACTATTACTAATGATGTCAATAATTAGCATTTGAGCATTTACCAGTACTAGGCACTGTAATAAAGGCGTATGCAATACCTCATATACTCTCGATTTATGAGATCAATATTATCTTCCCCATCATACAAGATACTCATTACCAACCCAACTGCTGTCTCCAAACTCTGCAGTTTTACCCATGCACCCTCTGTGCCTAACTTCTTCTGTACTAACGCTCCAAACTTTCCAATGATGTGCATCCCAGAGTACAAAAGAGGAGTGGATGAAATTACATCTAAAAACTCTGGGTGGGTTTAACCATCAGTATCTTCTCTCCTAGTCATAGCCAACTGAACAGATAAAGGTTTCTAGCAAATTTTTGCAAGATAAAGCCATTTGTGGACAATTATCATCATTAAGTTCAGTACTATAAATACTGAAGCCCCCAGTTGTCAATCATCTGCTGGGCAGGCCTAGAGAAGTGTAAATTCTTTTCTGTAGCCCAAAGGACTGTGACTATTATCTCAAGTATAATAGATCTCTTTCTCTGCCCCTCTCTCTTCTCAACCTCTCTCTTCTCTCCCTTTCCCTTCTTTTTATCTATCCTTTTCTCCATTCTTTTATTCAAGGATCAAAGGAAAGCAAACATTGTAACAGAATTATATTGTAAATTTAACCTGTATTCCCTTTGCCTTAGAAAAGTTTACCTGTTCTTTGAATTTAATTCAGCACTTTCCAAATTATTTTTTATGGAACACTGTTCCAGTATATATGAATAGATATGTTCTGGGTGGCCCATGGTCACATAATTTTTAGAAATAAGGCATGCCAGCACCTCCCCAAGGGGCGGCACTATGTATATTACTAGCGCAATAAGACTGAGAAGTCCTGTAATAAAGAAATCTGTTTAGTGTCATGTAATAGTCCATTCAATAATATATATGCTATATTTTGAGTGCTTACTATATGTTAGGCAATGCTTTCATGGCTAGAGATGTCAAGATGAAGTCCCTCTTTTTGTTCTATTGTATTAAAATAAAAGAAATAAAACTAAAATGTGCACTAAACATTTTTTGTGACATTACTACCTTGGAAAATGAGTTCCTTGGGTCACTAGTTTTAGAAATACCTCTCTATAGACATGTAGTTGTGTCATTTGAGTTTTATTCTCTTCTGCTGATTCTCATATGGGGAGAGACACCCAGAGATATAAGATATATCCTTGGTTCTGGATTTATTTGGAATACTTTCTCTTTGGTTATAAATAAGTAAAATATTTTAAAAATAAAGAGTTCACAAAGAGAAAACATTAATAAGACTTCAGTCAAGAAAAATCTTTGGATTTAGGTTAAAATCCCATTTGTAGTCTTGCTTCTTCATTTGTTTCTTATAATGCCCCACCAGTTGTTAGAGTGACATCTCATATAAACACTCTATAAGGGCTTCTTGGAGCAACAAATGACATTGAGTTCTTGCACCATGATTCCTACATGCTCTGTGCCATCAGTAACACTTCCTAAGAACCTTTGAATTAGATTGATCTCAGTCTTTCTCTCTGTTACCTTTTATATGGAAAGGCCTCTAGTTTCTAGGTTGAATAGTTAGAACACTTTTCTCTCTGTACATGCTGTTCTGATTGATGAGAAGTTAATCTATGACTTTGGGCAGAGAAAGGTGATCATACAGTCAATTTTCTTGTCAGTTAGGCATAGAAGGGAGTCACTGTCTTAAAAGAGAATGGCCATAGCTTGACAGCCCTCAGAATGGAAAAATATTTTTGTAAACTGTGTGTCAGATAAGGGACGGATAACCAGAATACACAAGGAACTCAAGCAGCTGTTCTAAGAAACGATGATCAGCCCTATTAAAAGATGGAAAATGAGTTGAAAAAAACACTCTCTAAGGATGACATATGAATAGCCAAAAGGCACATGAAAAAATGCTTAACATCCCTCATTGTAAGGGAAACGCAGATCAAAACCACAATGAGATACCACTTAACCCCAGTCAGAATGACTAAGATTAAAAAAAAAGAAAGAAAGATAAGTGTGGGTGTGATGAAAGGGAACTCTCTTACACTGCTGGTGGGAATGTAAATTGGTCCAGCCACTGTGGAGAACAATTTGGAGATTCCTCAAAAATCTACAAATAGAACTTCCATATGATCCAGCAATCTCACTCCTTGGTATCTACCCAAAGGATAAAAGAATTCTTAATCAAAAGAGTGCTTGCACATCGACGTTTAGTGTGGCATTATTCACAATTGTGTTGGAACCAACCCAAACGCCCACAAACAGATGAATGGATTGAAAAACTGTGCCATGTATACTCTGTGGAATACTACTCAGCCATAAAAAACAACAAGACCCTGGATTTTGACAGAAAGTGGATGAATGTGGCAGATTTATTGCTGGATGAAGCAAGCCAGGCTATGAAGGAGGGACATTGTATGTCTCCACTTAATATACACAGGGTGTCTGCACTCTATGACCAAAACTGAATGACAAAGGATATAGAAACATAGTAAATGGTTGTGAACACCAGATACAGCATGGGAAGAGGATAGGTAAAAGAGTAGAGTTTGAGAAAGGACATTAGGAGAAAGATAGAGAGGCAAAGCATTTATGGGACAAAGAAATGGGTTATTATCTGTTGAAGATGGCTTTATAGTATTGTCAACTGGACTGGTGAGAAATGTACACATGTTGGAATATTCACTTTCCAAGCTAAATAACATGATTGAATGTGTGAAAGAAATTGAAATTTAAAAAAATAAAATAATAAATTTTAAAAAGGAGAGAGAATGGCCATAGAAGATCAGGACTTGATTAAGAGACAGAAAACACCCTTTTCAGGTCCATGAGATAGTGACATCTGCCCAAACATCACAGAATACTAGACTCTCCATATTCTCCAGAAAAGAGGGAAAAGGAGAAAGCAGCAGATTTCTGCCACTCCTTTTGTTTTAAGACCTTTGGGGGTTGGCTCCATGACACAACAGTAATGTGCTCCTTAGGAGGCAGGTCCCACATTGCAACTGTGGTTTAAATGTCTGTCCTTGTAGGCCTGGAATACACAAGTAATGCGTAGGAGTGCTCAATATCCAATGGGTGGAAGGTCTGGAGGATGAGAAATATGGCATGACCGGACTCTTTGGAGGATGCTTCTCTTTCTCTCCCCCTCACTTTCACATGAATGCACAGACACTCCATCATGAATTTAAAAAAAAAGGTTAGGAAAACTGATCATTTGACAAAATAAGTAGAAATATCTCTTTAAAAAAAAAAAAAAAAAAAGAGTAGGTATCTGTGGGAGTGTGTGTGTGTGTGTATATATATTATTTTGAGAGATTTTTGCTATCGGGTGCATGTGCTCACCAGAGAGACAGAATGCAAGAAATTACCCCCCACGGGAGATGGCCACATCGCAATCCCTTCTCCATTCTATTTTTGGGATTTGGGGCCTTCCTGCACATGTGCGCGTCATGTTTCAAGCCCCAGATCTAGGACCCTAATCACAGCCAGCCGTGTGAGAGTCCAACTCCTTAACTACTACGCCATCTGCTGGCCCCAATAAACAAATTTTTCAAAGATCCTTCAGGATCTCCTTCAGGAGGTGGATAAGTGAACCTTAACTAGATCAGTGCAATGGAAACAGACATGTCAGAATAAAGACAAGAGATGTGCTAAAAATATAATTAAAGGGCTTTTCTGCTAAAGAAAGCTCTCAAGAGGTCCCTGTGTTCATGGTGATCATTCACTCAGTTTGGAAAGCACAAATGCTCAAATGTGTAACTGTTGGCTGTCCAGTGAGTATACCTTTTGATAAACTCTCTGAGACTCACATTTCAAACTTGAGGAGAAAATATCTTTTATATTGCAGTCCCTTGAGTCCCAAATGCCTGCTTTATCATGATTCATTCTGTCCTAGCTAGCTTCTCAGCCAAATCTCCCAAACCCACATTAGCACTCACTCCAACTTGATCAGATCATCGATAGCTTCCTCTCAAGTTTTATTAGAATAATAACTTTAAATGACCAGGAAGAGCATAGCAGATGGAAGTGCAGCCAAGTTTTACATTCATTAGTTCAGACAATCAGTCATTCAAAACCATATAGGGAGCACCTGGTAGTAGTCAGATACTCTTTCAGGCACTGAGAAAGCAGTGGTGAATACAATAGTTGAAATTCCTCTTCAAGAAGCTACACTGAGAGAAGGCACACATTACACAAATGAGCAAACAGGACAACTTCCGGGAGTGATAGATAAATGCTTCGAAGACAATCGAACAAGGGAAAGTGCAACAGAGTGATTAGAGGGATGATTTCTGCTTCAGAGAGCAGCAGGTACAAAGTTTTGGATGCAAACAGGCCCTGCATGTTAAAGACCAGAAAGAAGGGCAGCAAGTGGGATCATAGGTAAGACTGGCCCACGAGGAGCCTGAGGGATGGGCAGAGGCCACCTCCTGCTGGGCCTTGTTAAGGCCATGGTGAGGCTTAGGTCTGCATTTTTCTCTAAGTACACTAGGCGGTAATTGGAGAATTTTTAACGGAGGATATGGTGTAATCTGTTTCATGTTTTAAAGGACTATTCAGGTTGCTCTGAGGTGAGAAGAGTAAAACAAGGGTGGAAATGTAAGAAAAGCTAGAAGGCCAATATTTTTTATTCTATGATTCTGTGATGAGGTGAAGACTGCCCTGAAAGTCAGATTAATTTGTTAATAATGTTAAGACTTTTAAAAGATATACATGCATGCACATTCACAAACATCTCACAATTTGTGTGTGTGTGTTTGTATGTGTATACCTATAGAGAGAAACAAGATTCCTATTTTCTCCAAAATGCCAAAATGTGCTGTCTCATGTTCTGGTAGGTCTGATAAAAGGCATCATTAACTACCCTTTCCCCCTGGATTTTTCATGAATACTTCACTGTAATTGCTTAAGTCCCTTCACAACAGGAAGAGGATTACCCAGCATGACATCCATTGCTGTCAGGAATACACAGAAATTGCTGATACAGAAGAGATAAATGGGGTGAAAATCGCTCCCACAACCACCCACCTCCTGTAGGGTGGCTGGGCCTCCCCAGCTGTGAGGGCAACAACAGACTTGGGAAAACATCTGGCGTTCATGAGATCTTCAAGAAGTCCAAGGCCACTTTAGGGAGGCCGTAGCCTAGCACCTTCCAGATTTCATTGTCCCTAATTTCAGAGATTGCCACTATTCTATATTCCAGGCATAATTCAAATTACAGAGGCCATGGGATATGTATACTGCAAATTCTCCTAGAACTTAGACTAGGATAACTCAGACTTGCCTAGCATAGGGCCTTGAGCCTACTTTAATGAATAAAGAGTGTGTCTAATAAGGTAATTGATGTGATACCACTATTTCCTCCTTCTTATTCAAACAAGAATTTAATGTGGCTTCTAGTATTTTATTTAAATAGAAAAAAGTCATGTTTCAAAAATCATGGGATAGGATTATCTTAAGGTGGATCATATACTACTTCTTGATTCTTTTCCCTCTTTTCATATACTTGGTCAGTCTTTAGAAACAATCCAAATGCGGGGACCAGCAGTTGGCGTAATGGCTATGTTGCTGAACTCCCATGTAGTCGACCATGGTTCAAGTCCCAGACCTGGGGGCTTAAACTCATGTGGGGCGCATGTGCGTGCGTGAGGAGAGGAAAATGGAGGAGAAGGAATTGCAGTGTGGCCATCTTCCCTGGGGGGTGATTTCTTGCTTTCTATCTCTCTGTCTCTGTCTGTCTTTCCGTTGGGAGCACCACGTGCCCTATAGCAACTACCTCTCAAAGCAAAAACAAAACAAACAAAAAATCCAAATGCAAAATCCAGAGCTACTATAGTGTTAAGGGTACCCTAATTCTGAACTTTTTGAGTCCAAATTAATGAGGTATGGCAGTGCTTACGTTGGTTCGGTTACACATAGGTCCCACTGAGTAGAGATTAATAATTGCTGCAATGTTTACTAAGCATTAATTAAGGGTAATGAGGCTAGCACAACAACAAGAAAGATCTGTCCATGGATTGAGGGCTCGATCCCCACCAAGGTGGACAGCCACACACAGAACGAGAAATGTCCTCTGGGCTCTACAGTGTTTGTCGAACCTGCTGATGGCAAACAGGTCCTGAGTTGGGGACTGAGGACTAAAGAAAGACAAGAAGACAGGATAGAAATGGGAGGACTTGCCAGTCAATACTGGTCAGCCCCGAGTGTACTTTATTGCTGGGTACACATGCACATGCACCCGGTGTTGTTTTCAAGCCTCCAGGCCTGAGGTTCAAACTGTGGTTGGCCATGTGAGAATCAGTGCCTTAACCACCATGCCTTGTGCTAGCTCCTTATGCCCCATTTCTAACATGCCCAAAATGGGTAATTTAAGGAAATTGCCACAACTCTCATAGATTCTATTTTAACAGCTACAAAATAGGGTTGGTATCATTCTTGCTAGATTTTGTGGCGATTAATGGAATACACACAAAACCACCTAACATGAAAGATTCTTGGTAACAGACAGCATGCACATATTTTTATAGTTTTTTTTTGCCCAAATATCTACTAGAGACTTAAAACGTTATTCACAATGTAATTCACAAATGTTTTCACATTAGTTAATGCCCTAGACAGTGAACTTCTCAAGGTCAAATTGATGACATTATCAATGCTTGGCATGGAGTGGACGTTTTATACATGTTGTTTAAATTGACTAAAATCACCATCTGGTATGGTTGGAATTTGGGAGTATAATGACTTAACCACCATGCCACTTGCTGGATCCTTATTATTATTTTTTAATTTGCTATAGGGCACGTGTACTCACCAGAGAGAGACAGAGAGAGAGAGAGAAAGACAGAGAGAGAGAGAGAGAGAGAAAGTGAGAAAGCAAGCCACCAGATTCAGGATTGCAACTGCAGTGGGCCATGTGGGAGTTCAATGCCTTAACCATCACACCACCTGCTGGCCCCGCTAGGGTGGTTTTAACATTTGTTCACAAATTATTTGGTACTTCTTTTCTCCAGAACATGAGGTTTATTTCCCTCTCCCTGAGTGTGGTCTTGATTTAGAGACTCAAGTGTAACAAATGAAATATAGAAAAAGCATTATAGGAACTTCATGATAGAGAAAACTGGCACACACCACCCTAATCAAGTGATCAAGATAGAAACATCAGTGCTACTGAAATCATATACATCCTGACGTGATGTGAAGAGGGCACTTCACCTCTGTGGTAGCATTTCCCCAAAATCCATAACCTCAGAGTTAAGAGAAAATATCACACCAGTCCAATAGTATCATGGGGGACACTAAACAAAATAACAGGCAGTACTCTTCAAAATGTCAAGGTCTAACACAAAAGACCTAAAACAATGCCATAGATTAGAGAGTAGGGAGACATGACAATTAAATATAATATGGTATCCTGGATTTTATTTTATAAGTATAAAGTTATTTCAAAATAAAAAAAAAAAAATCAAGGGGTCAACACAAGACAGCGTGGTGGTTAGGGCACTGGACTCCCACACAACAGACCACAGTTTGAATCCCAGATAGGGCCACCTAAAAAAAAACTCACCAAGCACATGTGTGTGTGAGTGCCAATATCTCTAGAGAATGGAGGAAAAGGGATTGCAATGTGGTCATCCTCCCCTGGGAGGTGATTGCTCTCTTTTTCTCTCTGTTTCTCTTCCTAGTGAGTGCTTGCTCTCTATGGCAAAACCTAAAAAAATTAAAATGTGGGGAACCAGCAGTTAGCGTAATGGCTATGTCGCTGGACTCCCACGTAGTCGACCGCGGTTCGCGTCTCGGACCCGGTGGCTTACAACTCACGCCGGGCGCGTGTGCGTGCATGCCCAAGATCCCGAGAGGAGAATGGAGGAGAAGGGATTGCAGCGTGACCATCCCCCCTGGGGGGTGATTTCTCGCTTTCTGTCCCTATGTCTCTGTCTGTCTGGCGAGCGCATGCGCCCTATAGCGAATAACCTCTCCAAAAAAAAAAAAAAAAAATTAAAATGTGTAGAAGATCCCTTTCTACATTTTACAATGTTTCATCTTCCAGGTACAGTGTTGTTTGTAAGTTAAGCCTCATAAACTAGTGTTTTTGCCTTCTTTTCGTATGTCTCAGACGTGAATCATTGAGGCAGCACCAAGAGGCCTCGGCACAGCTGAAACAAGTCTTCTACTTTTCCTTTCTCACCTCCTTAAAAGCAGGCTCCCTTTCCAAATGCAAACAGTCAACTCAGTCTATCTTCAGTCTTCCTTTCTCTCATGTGTGTATGTGTGTGTGTGTGTGTGTGTGTGTGCACACGCGCCAGAGGGTGTATGCATTCACTAGAGAGAGACAAATAGTGAGAGAAAGTGAGAAATCACTCCCACAGGGAGTGGTCATGCTGCAAGCCCTTCTCTCCCATCTCTCTCTCCTTTTAGAATTTTGGGCATGCATGCACATGGGCCCAGAGTGTTTCTCAAGCCACTAGGTTCAGGAAAACTACAATAAATAGCCATGTGAAATCTGACTGCCTTAACCACCATGCCATGGCCAACCCAAGTCTTCGTTTTTAACCACTGTGCTATCTAACAAATACGATATATGCATTCTTAAGGATTGATCAAGTTTTGTGAAATATAAAATTTTTGTTTCTACTATGAGAGTTGACTAGTATTCTCTCCTTCCACCAAAATTAACCCTGAAAATATATCTAGAAGCAAGAGAAAAATACGGGTTTCAAAAACTAACCATGAAAATCATGACAATGTGTCAGTCTGTGGGAATAGTGCCTGGGAATCAGCATGTGTCAGGGAAGAGGCAGCTACGTGGAGCTGAGGGCAGCTAGAAATGTCAGCCAGTGTGTGTGTACATATGTGTGTATGCTTGTGTGTGTTGGGGGAGGGAGGCCTTGAAGTTCTGCTCTCACCTCCCTGCCCACTGCCTTGGACAAGCCATCACCTACCCCCTGACAGCCCAGGTTGGACAACTCCAGGGCAGCAGTAAAGCCCTGCAAGGATCAATGAAATCAGGTTAAGTCTATTCAGCTGCCTTTAAGCTTTCACACCTACACCCTATTCCCTCCCAAACCAAGGGCCAGAAGACACAACCTAAAGAGACCACCTCATACCTTGCCACTTCACTTTACAGGTTTAAAAGTGAAATGAGTGGCTCTTTGGAGCCTTGAGCTTCCTGCTCTGGGGCCTATCTATTCTTCTCTCTCCTTAAACCCATAGGGACAAACACCTGACCTTGATCCTTTTCCCAGAATATTACCAAAGTGATTGATAGCCCCAGTGAAAAACCATGTCATTAAAGTAAAATAACTAGATTTGAGAATACAATTCCTATAAAGAAATAGAATAATACCAGAAGTAGAATTTTTAAAACAAATGACCCAAAAATATAAAACAAGAATAATAAATACATTTGAGGAAGTATGGGGAGAAAGGTTTGTAATAAGAAACAAGAATAAGAAATCAATAAAATATACCAAGTAGAAATATTAAGCATAAAAATTTTAATAGACAAAGTAAACAGCACAATGAATAGGATAAATAACCAGATGAATTTAGTTAAATAAAAATGAATTAGTAAATTAGAAAGTTAGACCGAAGATATGATAAACAGAAAATATAAAAGAAAAGCTAAATGATATTAAAGATAGAATAGAATGTATGTTTATAAGAGTCCCAGAAAAATATGTATAAATGTACTGAAAGAGAATGAAGAAAAAGTTCCAGGAAAACTTTAATAAAGATAAGTCTGAATCTTTATTAAACAATGGTAGGAATTTGCCAGGTGGGCATAGAAAAGAAACATTCTTGGCAGAGATAAACAATATGTGCAAATGCAGGGAATAATACATGAAAATGATGATTGTGATCTTGACCATGTTGTTTGGCACACCTGGAACAAACGTTGTCAAAGAAACCGAATGAAGACTTATACTGAAAGGCAAGCAACAGTTCCCTTTTCTCCTCAACCTTCCCAGCACTTGGTTTTCTTTGTTTTTTTGATCATAGACATTCTGACTGGGGTTAGATGATATCACATTATGGTTTTGATTTGCATTTCCCTTCTGATAAGAGATGTTGAACTTCTTTTTTCCTATGCGTTTTAGTCATTTGTATGTCTTTCTTTGAGGGTTGTCCATTCAAGTTGATTGCCCATGTTTTAATTATTAATTGTTTTTCAGGGGGTGGAGGTGGGTAAGCTATTTGAGTTCCTTATATATTCTAGTTGTCAATCCCTTATCTGACGTTTAATTTGCAAGTATTTTCTTCCAGTCTGTGAATTGTCTCTTTACTCTTTTATTGTTTCTTATGCCATACAGAAGCTTTTAAAATCTTTTTCATCTTGATGTAATCCCACTTATCTATTTTTTATGTTATTGCCCTTGTTTTAAGGGTCTTATTCAGAAAACTTTGCCTACTTCAATAGCCCTAATGAGAAAAAGTATAGAGATATTACCCACCAACTAAGTCCAGTAGCTGCTTCTCATAGTCAGTGAAACAAGAGGCAGAGGCTGAAGAAGGGAGTTTATTTCTGTAACCAGTTACAAGGGGACAGTCAGCAAACACCATCTCTAAAAACTCAGCAGTTCTCAGTATTTATAGGTACAAGATATAAGCATGTGAAAATCATTCCTCACTATAATCAATCAGGTCAATCAATTTCCCAAGTAATTACGTTGATTCCTGTTTTACTTCAAGTACCTATTCCTGTTTCTCATTGACCATCCCTCCAACAGATCTTCCTATGACTCAGCACTTTGTCAGATGGTTCTCTTAGAGCCCTTTCTTAATTTAAAAATGGCTGCAGTGAGGCTCAGCAGATGGTGTAATGGTGACAGCGCTGGACTCCCACATAGTTGACTGTGGTTCAAGTCCCAGACCAAGCAGCTTAAAACTCACACTGGGCACATGTGTGTGCATGTCCAAGATCCTGAGAGGAGAATGGAGGAAAAGGGATTGTGGCATGGCCATTCCCCGAGGGGGTGGGGTAATTTCTCGTTTTCTGTCTCTCTGGTGAGCACATGCACTCTACTGTATTATCCAGCAATCCCATTATTGGGTATATATGCAAGGGACAGGAGACTACTTAGCAGCATATTCACAATAGTTAATTTATGGAATCAACTTAAGTGCCCAACAACTGATGAATGGACTGGGAAAATATAGTACATATGTACTTACTATGTACCATAGTTCTTTATGTACTATTCAGTCATAAAGAACAAGAAAATCCTGTCATCTGACACCAAGTGGACAAATCTAGAAGATATAATGCTAAGTGAAATAAACCAGACTATAAAAGACAAATATTGTATGTTCCCCACTTAACATATACTAATGTCCACACTCTATGGAAATTGAAGGGCTTTTATAGTCTTGCATAGAAACAGAGTATAGGGGCCAGCAAGTGGCATGGTGGTTAAGGGTGCTAGACTCCCACATGGCTGACTGCAGTTAGAGTCCCAGACCTGGCGACTTGCTTTCTCGCCTTCTCTTTATCTCTATGTCTCTCTCTCTCGCTTTGTCCCTCTCTGATCAAATTAAAATAAATAAATAAAGTTAAATAAAATAAGTCTTAAAAAAAGAAAAAGAAAGAGAGTGTAATAGTAGATACCAAAGGCTACATGGGTGACGAGGATTCATGAGAAAAATTTTAACAGAGGTGGAATGCATGTAAATAAGGGGAAGAGGTTATGGGGTGGCATACTGCCCAGATTAAAAAAAAAAAAAAAAAAAAAAAAAAAAAAAAAAAAAAAAACAGGGACAATTTAATACATATTTTTTAAAAAAAACTAGTAGAACTATTAGCAAATGTGCCCATTGTTAAAGAAAACAAATATGTGTATATACTTGATTATTATATTGTATGCATGCTTTAAAAAGCCATACTATAACCCACAAAGATATACAATGAATATATGTAAACCAAAAATAATTATTTAAGAAATTAATAAAAGCAAGCAAGGATCAGACCAGGAAGGGTCTTAAGAGGCATGTAGATCATTTTTCTTTATTTTATGAGAGCATTAGAAAACTTAAGTCAAGCTCAGACAAGTTAAGTGAACTTCCCCAGATCAAGGCTCCCAACTGGAGAGTTCTAGCTCTCTCACTGAATCCCTCAACCACCCACTCAAGGCTGGCTCTGAGGTTACCTGACAGGTCCTAATATTTGGCAAAGTCAGTAAAAAATAAAAAAATTAAATGAGGCTGCAGAGTAGGTGAGTGATAAGTTCAGAATCAGATGGATTGTTTAAAAGTGCCAGAGTGTCCAGTCAACAGAAGTTCAGAGTTAAAAGTAAGAAGATCAAGGCTAAAGATACACATTTGAAAATAATCAGAATACAGGGGCAGGTGCATCGTGAGAGTACATAGCAACTCCACAGTAACACCCTATGTAATGTTAAACTTTCTCAGAATAGACATCCAAATAGAGAGGAGGTATACTTTGAATTTCAGGTACTCAGATAAGGGTCCTTTTATCCAGGAAATAGATTTATACTTTATAGGTAAATAAACTAAGTCATAGAGAGGGTAAGTGACTTCACCAAGTTCACACAGCTATTAAAGGCAGAGATGGTTGGGATTCAAAGGAAGAGTAATTTGGCTTTAAAACCTAGGATACGGAAGTGGAATAAGATTGTGTGCTGACTGTACCCAGCATTCGTTTTCATTCCTGCTTTCTCAAAGTCCAATACTCAGAGTGGTCAATAGATAAAGGTCCATGATCTCAGTCTTAGGAGCTTAAGAGTTGAGGTCAACACTTGATAGAGAAGAGCAAGCATTGAGTTGCAAGGCAGAAAACCATCTCCCAGCTTGAACTTTGCCACAACTTCCCTATTGCTGTGACCAAGTCACTCCCCCTCCATGGTCCCTGTTCTCTCTGTATATTGAAGACTCTGAAATCCCAGATCCCTGTGCCTGGCAAGGGACTTCTCATAGACCCCTAAGCCCCACCCACCAGGGCAGGCAGCATCAATTTCACTCTTCCCAATGCCTTTCCTCCCCTCCATTCATACCAGCATTCCAGCTTGGGCTTCCCAGCTGAGGGCTGGGATGGATTGTTTGAAAAGACATATGGCATCCCAATGCAGCCAAGGGTCCAATCTCAAGGGGAAACCATTGTTCATTCATCTGGACCAAGTGACATTCTTTATGCAAGAATAACTCTTGATTAAAGGGTGAGTTTTAATGGAAACTAATTAGGCAAACTCTTTAGCCTGGGCATAATGATCAAATGAGCTGTCACACCGTACCTGATACAATGATCTCACTCGCTACAAGATTTTATTCCTTAGCAATTACACTCCCACATGGCACTGCGTGCCGTTATTGCCTGGAGCACACATGTCAAATTAAAGAGCAACTTATGCACCTGATATTTAATTATTGCCTAGTACTACAGACACCCGGGGAATGTCAAAGTGAGCAGTCCTGCTTGGGAAAAACGAAAACTGAAATCTCCTTCTGTAAGGGAAAAAAAAAATAGGGATAAAATATGTATAGGCTACTATAGTTTCTTATTCAGCCATCTTACAATTCACAGTTATAAAACCTGCTCTCCCCAACCTTGAATAATTTACCATTTTTTTTTTTCATCCCGAGAAGTCAGCAGAAGCAGAGTTGCAGGTAAAGGCATGGGGCCCCTATTGGTATTTGCTTACTTCCGTGATTGATGTGGTCTGGAGCTGGTCAAAGTTTGCTCTTCCTGCAAGTTATTCCTTCCTTAACAGGTTCTGACAGGAAAGAGGGTGCTCATCTGCCTTGCTCGCCCAAAGGGAAATGTGTGCCCTCAGGGCTGAGCACTGAGGAAAGCCCAGCTTGTACTTCAGTCACACTTGGTAACAAATTTGAAAAGGGGCCCCAAGGTTCTCCCCAGTACTTTTGGGAAGGTGAGACACCATTGAGATGCAAGGATCGAGCTCAACTTTGGCTGTATAGTAGAACTATCCGGAGAACTTTTCAAATATATTGATGCTCAGAGTTCCATCTCGAGCTAACTGAGTTGAGATCTGGGAGGGAACGGAGTAACTCTGTAAAGCTTCGCAGATAATTCCAGTGTTCAAGTCAGGTTGAGAATTGCTAGTCTGGATTACAACCAGCCAGATGTAAAGGGGTGCTGAGTGCCATGGGAGCTAATGTCTGGACTTCAAATGACGGACTCCCATGCCTCTGTGCCTCTGCACATGCTGTTCCATCCTCTACAGTGCCCTTCCTTCCTCTCTCTTTTTTTCTACGTGGAGAGAAGGGGGGGGAGTAAAAATCTTATCCTTTAACATCAAGTGAAAATAATTTTCTTATGAATTCTCCCCCTATGATCTCCCCAGAATGCTAGATGAGTTACTTCGCATCGAGTAGGAGCCAAGCCCAACATTAGGCCCATTAAACCAAACTGCTCTCCTCAGTGGGGGTTCAAGAAGGGAATCCCCATGTCTCCAGGCACCATCTGTGTCCCCCAGCTGGGCAAACTCTGGAAGTGCCTTGGTCTCTTTTGCTCCAGATAAAGAAATTCAATTACCGGTTATCAGAATTCACCGCCTAATACTAAAATGTCTTAATATGAGTGCTTTTGTATTTAGTAAACTGCACAGCTTGTGAAAACCCCCTCTAAACATCTGGCAGGAGGCCCAGCAGAGGTAAGGCTGGAACCTCTAATGATGGCAACATGTAAACAAGTGTTTTGTTTCAACTGATAGTCATTAACTTTCAGTGTCAGCCTATCCCCAGAGGTCTAGTTCCTCTGCCTTGCAAAGGCTTCTGGGGAACAGCAGCTGGGGTGGAGCCTGTGCACACCCAAGGGAGAGTGGGGAGGGAGGGCAGGCCTGTCACTGTCAACGTGGGGAGGTAGGAGGTGATGCAGCCTATGAAAGAGAGTGGATTTAGGAACTCCTACCTTCCTTTCACCGACTTGGATGTTAAGCAAGGATTGACTCACCTCTGCCACTAGGTGGTTATGTGACCTGGGGCAGGAAGCCTCAACTTCTCTGTCACCTGGAGTTAACAAAGGCCTCTACTTAGGACAGTAGAACAGTTTTCAGAAGTGTGCAAAAAAGTGTGTGTCCACAGCCTTCCTACACAGTGCTGTCTTACAAAAGGGCATCAGTAAAGGAAATGTCTTGCCCCATTCTTTCCTCAGACATTCCTGAGACCTAGTCAGTCAATCTCTTTACCAAACTCAGTTAACAAAAGCTACTTGACACCATGTCACTAAAGCATGTGGTGTTCTTGTGCATGAGTACTTACATAAAAAATCATAAGGGAACAGTTGGATTTTTACTCTGTGATCATTAACAGCTACTGGTCCAAATATCAATTTAAATAAGCATTAATTGAGTTACTGCTATATTCTCAATGCAATACACACTCAAATGACCTAGGAGTGTGTCTGTACTTTGAGTTCCCTGGAAGGCAGACATCGATACAGACCATGGGCGGAGATCATTAAGAAATGTGTTTAGGATCCACATCTGTGAAAGGAAAATGTTAGGAGTTGAACTGTGTTCTTCCAGAATTCACATCCTGAAGATCTAATCCCCAATGTGATCGTATTTGGAGATAGGATGTTAAGGAGGGTAATAAGGTCATATGGATGAGGTCTTAATCTGATAGGACTAGAGGACAGGTATCCTTACAAGAAGGAACAAACAAGAAATGGAAAATTATTTGTTGACAATAACACATATATTGATGTGCTTGATTGAGCCAATATACAGTGTACTCTGAATGGAAAAATTTCATTTTATATGCTATAATGATGTACAGTGAATGAATGTAAATAAAAAAATAAATAAAATACTAGCATTAAAAAAAAGGGAGGAGAACCAGCAGTTAGAGTAATGGCTATGTCGTTGGACTCCCATGTAGTCGACCGCGGTTCGCGTCCTGGACGTGGTGGCTTAAAACTCACGCTGGGCACGTGTGCGTGAGTGCCCAAGATCCCGAGAGGAGAATGGAGGAGAAGGGATTGCGGCGTGACCATCCCCCCTGGGGGGTGATTTCTCATTTTCTGTCTCTGTGCCTCTCTCTGTCTGTCTGGCGAGCTCACATGCCCTATAGCGTAAACCTCTCCAAAAAAAAAAAAAAAAAAGAAGAAGGAACATCAGAAATCTCTCTCTCTCCACATACACATAAAGGAAAGGCCACATGAGGATGTAGCAAGAAGGCAGCCATCTACAAGCCAGGAAGAGAGGCCTCCCTAAAGGCCATCCTGCTGGTACCTTGATCTTGGACTCCCAAGCTCAAGAACTGTGAGAAAATCAATTTCTGTTGTTTAATCCACCAGTTGATGGTATTTCATTTTAGCAGCCTGAGCTGACTGATACAGCAGACAAAGGAAGCAGGAAGGGGCAGAGGCAAACACTGTGCTGTAATGTGGGCCTAGTATAGACCCCAGCCAGCCCCATGGGACTAGAATGGCCCTTTAGAGCCATCACTAGTTGGATTGAGGGGCTGGGACCCTAAGTCCCCCAGGTTACCAAATATTGAAAACAGGCTTCCCTGAGAAGAGGCCTAACCTTGGAGGAGGGTTTTCTCAGCTAAGGCAATCTCCACAAAAGCCAGCAAGTCTCATTGCATCCCAGCCTCCCAGCAGGATGACGTTCTCTATGGAGCTAGTGAGCAGAGCCTCTTCTCCAGCACTCACTGCGTGCCAGCATCCTCTCTCATGTCATTTTTGATCTCCACAGTACTCTCATAAGATAATCTCTTTCACCAAGAAAGTTAAAGAACTTGTCCAAGTGCCACAAAGCTGATACATAACGAAGCCAGAAATGAAGAAGTTTCCAGTGATTCTATGTTTGCCTTGACATCATGCTGCCTCCTCAAAGGAAGGCTTCCTTTTCTGTAAGAGCTTCCTGTTTTCCCCCAGCAGTTAATTGTCCCCATAACACCTTCTACACCTTTCTTCAACTCCTCCCTCGCCTTGTCTCATGATCATCACATTAGTTGACACTTAGTCATTTACCGTGTACTGTTCTCACACTTTTCCAATGCTAATTCATTTCATCTTTCCAACAGTCCTCTGAGGAGGAATTATGTTCATCATTCCCATTTTACTGCTAAGAAAAGTAATAAGACACAGAGTTGTTGAGTAACTTTCCCAGAGACACCCAGCCAGGATCTGAGCTTAGCAGGTGAAGTTCCAGATATAATGGCCATGTTTGTCTCCCTTCTGGGTCACATATGTGTGGAGAATGTGGTCAAGTCTTATTCATCATTTTTACCCCAGTGCCTTTTCTGGGACTGATATATATTAAGTTCTTTGAAGATTTTTCTAAATCACTGAATGCTGCAAGGACACATGACATTTTGAAAATAATTTCAATTATATGGACAAAGTTTAGAAGAAAAGACAGACAAAGGTGAATTTTGATTCTCTTAATATCTGTATGTTGAGCTCTGTGTTTTTAAAAGCTCAAAATACACAGTGGCAGCTTCTTCTCTGATTCCTATCACTGTTATTAGAGCAACTATCTATTACATTTCTGAATGTCTTGCTGGTGGGCTACAGGCTTCCCCAGGTCAGAGAGATCTTATCCAGAAACATCCCAGGCATCATAGACAGTGATGTCTTTCAAAGGACCCTACAACCAATTTTAAGATTGAAAAAAAGTCCAAACTCTCAGTAGCATCACAACTCTGAGGTGACATTTGAATTGAGACTTGGCAAACAAGAAGTAGCCAAACTTCAGACAACCTAGAATAGCACTAATGAGAGGGAGACAGTGGTGCAATCACCTTGAGGTAGTACTAAGCTTCCCATTGCTTCCAGGGACAGAAAGAAGGCCAGTGTGACTGGGGCAGATGAGCAGGGAGAAGGGAGAGAAAAACAGGAGAATGCTGACATAAGACATAGAACATGAGAAGCGGGAAGGAGCCAAGTCATTGAGGCCCTTGCAGGTCATGGTAAGGGGCTTGGATTTCCTTCCCAGCATAACACAGAGCCATTGGAGAGCTTAAGCCAGAGAGAAATGTAGTGTAAGGGGACTTTGAAACGTTCAGAGAATGATGGAATTAAAATATGAGTTTATTTTGGTGCAAAAAAATTAAAATGCATACATAGTTTTTTCACAATATGCATTTTCCATGAACTCTTTTAAGACCCATCACATGATTTAAGTGTTTAAAAGATTATTCTGGCCACTGAGCAAAGAATGAAATGTAGCTAACAAAAATGGAAACAAGAAGACTCAATTCACTTTCTCCCTTCCTTTCTTTCTTTCGAGATTTTTTTAGTATAGGGTATGTGTGCTCACCAGAGAGAGACAGAGAGGCAGAAAGTGAGAAATCAGCCCCAGGGGGATGTCCATGCCATGATCTCTTCTCCTCCATTCTCCTCTCTTGGACATGCATGCACACATGTCCCGAGTGAATTTTAAGCCACCAGGTCCAGGACTCAAACCTCAGTTGACTACATAAGAGTCCAGCAATGTAACCATTATGCCATCCACTGGTCCCTCAATTCATTTTCTACCTTAGTGATTTGACTCTTGTTTCCAATCCAAAGTTCCCACTAAGCAATTCAGTTCCATAGTTCCTCCCATTCCTATCCCTGACTCAACTCATCCTGCTGTTAGCCACTCCAGCCACCCTCCCACCTGCCCAGCTGGCTCTGCAAAAGACAGAATCATCAGGCTCTTCTAGATCTCCAAATGGCATGGTTTGGTTCATAAGTATCACTCGTAAAATGCAAAGGAGTTGATTACATTATCTATGAAAGCAGAACAAGAGTTGATACTGCTCATCGAGGTTTCTCTAATGTCACACAGAGTAGGAGCTCCGAGGGCACTGGTGGGTAAATGGATGGGTAGAGCTGTGCTGGATGCTTTTGTGCTAGAGGTCAGATGGAGGAAGCCTCCGCCAATGAGGAATTATGGGGAAAAGTTTCAAGAAAGCTGCAACCTAGCAAAGATCACCTTACTTTAAAGCCTCCACGGGGATGGGGTGAAGCTGTCCAGAGACCTCTCGTTGGGTCAGGTGGGACCTCCTAGACTGCCAGAATGCTTTATTAGTGGCCTGACATAGCACATCTGCAAGTAGGTAATCTCTGTGTTAACCACTGCCTCCCAGCCATAATGAGCACTCATAACTGTTTTATATAAGCCGATTACACATTGGCATGGAGCTCACAGGGGCCAGGAATTACGAACTGCACTGGAAAGTGGAGGTGTACCATTGTGCTTCCCAGGACAGACCCACAGACCATAAGGGATGGACCGGAGTTGACAAAGGATGGGTGAGTAGGGAGGGGTGGAGCTGAGAGTGTAGGCTTCCTGGAGACTAGGAAGAATGCCAGGCATGGGCTCTGTGCTTCTCCTAAAGCATCCAGGTTCAACCTTCTAGAATTCAGGACAGATTCAGAACTAATGAGAACTTTCTGGGTCTAGAGGAAAGATTTTTTTTTTACTCTTTTTCATCTCGATTTCTCTATCATTCTTTCCTTTTTATGTATAAATGTATAAACATGCATAATATTTGATTCTACCATTACTGATTCTTTTTTTTAAGAGATCATCCTCCTGCTTAGGCTTGGTAATGGGACAATAACAAGTTTTCAAGGATTGGTACAAGGTCCTAATCTATAGACTTGGTTCTATTGTCATACCCACAACTTTCTAGATCCGTTACCTTTCCTGGGTCTCAGTCTCCTCATTCATAAAATGCGAGCACCATACCTCCTACTTCTGGCAGGGTAGATTTAAGGATTAAAGTATAACAGCAACAACATGTATTGAGATTTCCTAGTTTGTAGCACTTTATGTGTGTTAATTAATTTAATTTTTTTTAAGAGAGATTTTTGCTACAGGGCACATGTGCTTGCTGGAGAGACAAGGAGGGACAGACAGAGAGACAGAAAGTGAGAAATCACCCCCTGGGGGAATGGCCATGCCACAATCCCTTCTCCTCCATTCTCCTCCAGGGATCTTGGGCACGCACACATATCCAGCGTGAGTTTTAACCTACCAGACCTGGGTCTCGAACTATGGTCAAGTAAGTGGGCGTCTAGCAACGGAACCATTACACTATCTGCTGGTCCCAATTTAGTTAAACTTCTAAGCAATCCTCTATAGCAGGCATAAGTGACAGCCCTAGGTTTAAAATGTAGAGGCTGAAAGGCAAGAAGGTTGGCTCCAGATCATGGCATTGGTTAGTGAAGGTGCCAGAATTGAAGCCCAGGCAGTCCAATTCCAGAGCTAAAGAGTCCATTCCAGAACTTGAAGAATAAATTTGAATTAATGACAGCACTTGTCTTCCTTACCAGCTGCAGGCCAGTTCTATGCACAAAACTTTGTTACCATCATCACCTTCGGTGTGGCTCAGGGTCCATGTTAAAGGGAATAGAGAGAACAATGGGGGCCTAGGCAACACATAGTGAGTGCCTGGTGTCCCCCTGAGGCTGAATCCAGGGTGACCGAGGAGGCAGATTAAGCCCTCTCCTGGGAGTAAGAGGAAGCAAGGCTAACCGGAAAAGGACAGTGATCTGGAGCCTAGTCCCTGTCTGCCACCTGCCCACCATGAGGCCCTGAGCAATGCAGGGCCAGTATGGGTTGGCCTGGAATGCAGATAAGACCAGTAAAGCACAAGGGAGAGAAGTCAGGATACTCACTCTGCAGTGGCCTGGACTGAGCAAGGGGTCTTGGCCCTGTCTTGCCCTGCCATGTTCCCTAGAGGTCATCCATCTTTGGAATGGTCCATTTGCTTGTCCCAAAGTGGCCCCAGGCTCAAACACTGAGACCCTGTAGACAGGGTCAGGGAGTCAGAGGCCTGACCTGGCCCACCACAGGTCTGCATCATTCACACCCCAGCCCAGTTAAAGTCCCCTTCTGGCCTCGATTTTTCCCATGTGTAAAATGAGGGGCTCAACTAAACAGCTTTTAATGCCTCCAACATCTTGAAAATTCCATATCCCCAAGCCTCACTTCATCCACAGCCATATACTAATATCCTTAGGGCAGAGCAATTTCATTTAGGTCAAATGATTTTCCTGCACATAAACAGAAGCGAAACAAAGGCCCCTTTCTCTGAGTTGTTAGCTCTCTCTCACACACAGGCACACACACACACTCACACACATGCTCATACACCCTCATAATGCTTATACAGCCCACCCCCACCCCAGCCATGCACAAAGGCACACACACAGGCAAACACCTGGACTCTCTAAGCTGCGCCTTCCCCCCACCCCCACTCCCATTCACTCCCCACCCCCACCTCTTTCAAATCCCCTGCTGGGAAGCAGAGCCAGCCTCGCGAGCCACTGTGATTACTGAACCTGATGGGCTGGTGCCACCCAATGGTCAGGATCAGAAGTACAGACTCAGTTCCATGACCCACAAGGGATTGGAAAGGTCTCAGGGTCATTTGGTCCCTTCTCCCTTTAATGAGCATATAACAAAAAGTGGCCCTAAACAGATGATGCTGTATACAGTCTTTAAAACCTTTCAAGTGACAGTTTGCGTGTATAACACCCCTAGTTCATTCCAAAGGGCCTGGGATTGCCACTGACACTTGGCCGACTTGGGCTAGAGCCTGAAAACATTGGGGGTAAGCCGTGTGCTCAGCACTCTTCTAGAAGCTTTATCCACAGTGCCTTTTTAGTTCTTCTCCCTGCGATCTTTGCTGGGCCTCTATTATTGTCTCATTTAAATAGCTACAGCCAGGAAGGCATAGCACTAAGACATGACTCTGAAGTCAGTGCCTGTTTCAGTAGCCACTTGGCTATTCTGACTTCAGTTTTGTCATCTGTACATGAGTTGTTCCACAATCATTTATTTCTTCAATGAGTATTGACTGGGTACCTATTAGGAACCAGGATCTGGTTAAGGTCTGAGAACTCAGCAAGCTCCAAGGTGACCCTTGCCTTAAGGAGTTCCTAGTCGTCTACAATCCATGACCTTTTGTTTTACTAAATTCCTGGTTGTGACCTTAGTGGCATTTTTTTTTTTCCAAGTTGAGCAAAGACCAAGAGGAGAAGCCAAAAGGAGAAGAGTGCATAAGCCCCAGCCCAGAGTGACAAGGCAGCCAGCCCACAGAGGAGGAGAGCACTTAGTGTCCTCTCCAAGCATAGTTGGTGCCTTACCCCGATCTACACCCTGCTAGTCCAGGACTACTTCAAGCCTCTTCAGGGCACAGACTCACTTGACAAGGAAGGATCAGGAGCTGTGTTTATCTGGCTTCAGAGCAGGTGCCCTCCGTGCCACACCAGAGGCTTCTGGGAGTACTCCTGTCAGGTCAGAGCCAGAAGCAGGGAAGTCTGTCAGGAACTGGAAGACAAAGTGATGGGACAGAGCTTTAATAGCAATCGTGTTCCCTCTACAGCTGCTATTGGAACATCACAGCCCCTGTAACCTGACCCTGACCTCTGTTCCTATGCATCTGTCTCTCTAATTATTGCCTCAGATTCACACTGCCCCACACTCACTTCCTGTGCCTCCAAACACCCCACGGCCTGTCTGTTCTTAACCTTTGCTCTTTCTCTTACAAATGAATGGTTTAAGAAACAGAATCATGGAATCCTGGAATGTCAAGCATGGAAGAAATCACCCCACCCAAATTTAGTATATGAAGAAAATAGGCTCAGAGAGGGGTAAGGATGTGCCCAAGTCACACAGCAGGTGTGCTGTGCACTTTAGCCCATAGACTCCACGGGCCCAGGTGTTCAGGTATTGCTATCTTGAGTGAGGACTTCTACGTTTCCCCTTTTCCACCCATCTGCAGTCAGATCCTGATGAACACTTACATCACATCTGAAACCCTTTTATCCTTCCTTTCCTCTCTACTTCCCAATTCTAGCTCTGTAAAAGAAAAAGTCCCTTGAAGATAGAAATTAGCTGTCCTTTTTTTTCCAAAGCCCTAATTCTTAGCGCAATGTTAGCATTAAATGCTTAAGATTGGATGGATAGACAGATGGATGAAAGAACAGGTAGGGAGGCGGATGAATAGATGGATGGAAAGGCAGATTGGAAGCACGGATGGGTGAAGACTTTTACACTAAATGTCTCTACTCTTAGCTTACCTACTCTTCCTAGTTTCGGTTTTCCACAGTCCAGCCTATCCTCCACAGTGGAATTAGAGTGGCCCATGTTAAAAATAAAATGAGTCGTTCTATTCCCTGTGTAAATGCATTTGAAGGCCTTCCTATTATCTAATTGATAAATCAAGATCAGTTATCAGACAATACTGTCTCAGTGGGGCTTTTACATACAATACGAGCCTCAGATCCTACTAACCATATAAACACACACATACAGACATACCCATAGACGTAGCCTACACTTGTCCTTCTCTATATAAAGAGTGTATAGCCTCTCTTTCTGTGCCATTCTTCTATTTTCAGATTCCTTTCCTGCCAGTACTATAGTCTTAAAATTCTAATCATTCTTCAAAGACCAATTCAATTACCACTTCCATGAAATCTTCCTCAATTCCTTTGGTGAAACTGCTCTGCTCAGTATGTAGTCCTTCAGGATTTGGTAATCATGGCACACTTCATTCTGTCCCTTCTAAAGTGACCTTTTGAGACCTTTATCCTGGGCATTAGATTTGGTCATTTTGTGTCCATCTCTCCCAACAGACCCGTGGCCACAGATCTGACGCAAAGTAAGTGCTTATACAGCATTTGTTGAATGGATGTTCTTCTTACTGCGCCATATGCTCCAATTGTCCCTAAGGGCTCAGTTATATTTCACTCTAAAACCACTTAAGTTACTTCATAGACCATTAGAAAAAGGAGCCCTATAGGAGCTCCACACAGTGTCTCCAAAGAGCCATAGCTCTAGGGCAGGGACCGGATGAGATTGTAGAGCTAAAAACAATGTGTGAGTAAAAGAAGACCTCATAGAGGAAAGGAGAGAATGAGTGGAGCACCCAGGGACAAATTTTGGATCAGCACAAAGATTGTTTTCACTTTGGGAGCTGAATGGCAATGAAATAGTCTGCCTCAGGAGGGAGTGAGCAGGTCCTGCAAGTATCTAATGGTGAATATGGTTGACCACTGAGGACAGGTCTGAGAATCTGGGATTGGCATAGGAGACCGCAGCAAGGAAAGTGAGGTCAAATCACATGACTTGTCAGTTCCACGTACTTCTGCACCAAGAATCCATGCTTCCATCAGACCTCCCAGGAATGGTCCAAGCAAAATTACCAGTAGCTTGATTTGACTTTTACTGCCCATTCCCACCCTTCATTTCCCTTTCTCGCCCTCCCATCTGACCCTCCAAAATCTCTGCCGCCAGAGAATAGCTGGGGTAGGAGATGCTTGTGGTATCTCTGTCATATTCCTTAGCCCATCCTGGAGGTCACCTGTGTCTCATACACGCCAACCTCCCAGAAGGCCCCAGAGGGTGGGAGATCCAGGTGCCCACACCAGTAGCTCAGCGTAATGCGACTTTCCCTGGCTTCTCACACCTTTCCTTGTTCATCTCCCCTCAATCTCACTTCTCAGTAACATGTTCCAAGTAAGTCACTTATACCCATACTTTGGCCTCATGTTACACTGATGTATATATGTCTCAGAGCCTGCCTCAGATCAAATCTATTCTTCATGGGTGACTGTTCAAAATATAGATTGTGCGGTTACTCAGCACTGGATTAAAAAAAACGAGTTTGACTGGATTTAAAGGCATAAAACTTCTCCAAACCTATTTCAACATGAAAAAAAAGAAGAGTTAATAAGATCTTACTTTCCCAAACTTCATAGTACTGTGGCACAGCTCTCTATAGTAATCGAGTTAATGATCTCAGGATGAGAACATCCTGAAGGTTAGGTAGGCCATAAAACCAATGCAAATGTCATTACAAGAGACAGAACAGTAGAAGACATAGGAGAGAAAGCCATGTGAGGAGGAGGTAGAGTCCAAAATTACGCAGCTACAAGCCAAGAAATCTTGGAGCCACCAGATACCAGAAGACACAAGGAAGGATTCTCCCCTAGAGATTTTAGTGGCAGTTCAATGCAGCCGACACCGTGGTTTGGAATTTCTAGCCTCCTATTGTTTTAAGCAACCAGACTTCTGGTAATTTGTTATGGCAACCCTGAGAAACTGATACGAAGCTATTGTTGTCCTTGTTTCGCAGAAAAAATAACCAAGGTATACAGAAAAGTGACCTACCCAGGGTCATTCAGACAGAATATGGCCAAGCTGGGATGTGAACCCAGGTCTGTGTGACAGCATAGTAGCCACCCTTACTACCACATCCAGTGAAATAAGTGCTACAATGTGGCTAGCACATGACAGATGCTCAGCATGTATTAATTCACTCATTCTATCTAAGCCTTTTTCTCTACTGCCCATTCTACACCCTGCTCATTACTAAGTGGTCAAGAGTGAATCAGATAACCCTGTTCTTGTTCATTCAAGAGCAGATGCATTGCCTCCTTGGAAGTGAGCCTCCACCTGAAATACAATTACACATGTCTACAAGGTGCTTAAAAATCAACTTGTCTGGTAAATATTTTAACTCGATGGCAGCTGGTAGAAAAGATAGATTGGAGCGGGTGTCTTGAGTTAATGTCAGTCTGAGTCAAAGACGTGCCAGCATCATCAGAAGAGATTCTTTAATTAACCTGCTAATCCTGTCAGGGGCTGGGTTCACTCTCTTATTCCAGAAATGTGTTATGTGTCTCTTCTTTCACCACTCTGTCATTTGCTCTAGTTCAGATTCAAGGTGTCCTTTAAGCTGTGCTTAAAAGACTTAAAAGATTCTCTGTCCTCTGAGTCAACAGTTGTGGGGAAGGTGGCCCCTCAAAGAGTGTCTCCTTGCTTAACCATCACAGTGCCTCCTCAGAGCAGATTGTCAGCAATATCAACGCAAGACCTACATGCTAGCAACTATCGTGTGCCTGGGCTTATTCAATGCTTTGCAAAAGAGAAACACAGATCCTGCCTTCAGGAACCCGCTTTCAGGGAGGCATAAAGAAAGCAGGTGACGTGAGTGTTTCCCAATCTTTGCACTTCATGGCAGGCGTAGAAAATGATAATTTAAAGAGAAGACAAGATACATTCACCGGGCTGCTAGTGGTCAGATGCAATCATTTGAGGGGCTCCAGTTCCTCCAACCCCAACGACCACCCCACAGAATGGGGAAACCAAAATCTCCCCACAGTAGTAATTCACTCACTCTGTACCCACTGATTTTACTATATAAAGCCATAATTCTCGTATTTCTTCTTTGCAGACATAAGTGCTCCACACGTGAATTCTGCAGGTAAATTTCAACATCGGAATACTTGCCCAATTGCAGAATACATTGTATTAATGAGGAAACTTTCTTTAGCTTTATTTCTCTACATTGTTTTCCTTTACAACTTCAGACCCAGCTATGCATGGACTTCTAGACCAGGCTCACAAAATAAGTGGGCAAAGAAAACACCAGCAGGAAAACTAGAGACAATTGATCATGTGTAATTCAATAGCTGTTTTGCTTTTTGTATTGAGTTAGGGGAAGATTTATAATTTGGCTTCTGGTGGATATATTTAAAGACAGGGACTTTCAAAAATACATATAAAAGGTCCTGATTTTCAGACATTCCACAACCTGAATAGTTTTTTAAAACCACTAAAACAAAACAAAGACTAATTAATCTGGCCTCCAAAAAAGAAAGAACAAGCTGATGCTCTGGAGATTATAAAATTCCTATGTGTGATAAATGAAGACATGAATTTTCCTCTCAAAAGTCATCCTGCACTGTACTCCTCATTAACCTGTTGTTTTTATCTATGCGGTAGGGAGTGTTGGCAAAGAGGAAGTGTGAGACCATTTAAGACTAGGGGCAATGCACCGAGGACACAACAGACCTCAGTGGTTTCCTGCTAGAAATGTACAATGTGACTCTAATCATGAGAAAACATCAGACAGATCCAAAATGAGGGACAGTCTACAAAGCAGAAGACTTACTTACTTGACATGCATCAATATTTTCAGACTAAGGAAACTTTCCACATTAAAAGAGTATCAGAGATTCATGAAAATTAAATGCAACTCATGATCTTGACTTGGATCTTTTTTTTAAATAATTATTTAATTTTTATCTATTCATTCATTTATTTTTAATTTGACCAGCAAGAGACAGAGATAGAGAGAGAGAAAGGGAAAGTGAAAGTGAGAAAGCAAGCCACCAGGTCCAGGGACTTGAACCCTGGTCGGCCATGTGGGAGTGTCCAGCACCTTAACCACCACGCCACCTGCTGGTCCCTTGACTTGGATCTTGAACTGGGAGGTACAGGGTGTGCTATAAAAGGCATTATTGGTTAGTACAATATTATATTTCTTGGGTTTGATCATTGTACTGCAGTTACGTAAGGAAATACCCTATTCTTAGAAAATGTTTAGGAAGAAAAGATAGATAAAGGAAATGCAGCAAAACGTACAAGTGAATCTGGCTGAAGGTGCATTATTATTTAAACTTTTCTGTAAGGTTTAAAATATTTCAAGCTAGCACATGACATGGAAGTTGAGGTTCTAGATCCCAAATGGCTGACTATGTAGTTTGAGTTCCAGATCCTGCGGCATAAAATTTCATGCTGGGTGTGTGTAAATGCATGGTCAAAATCCTAAGAAGAGACTAGAGGAGAAGGGATTGCAGCATGGCCATCTCCCTTCGTAGGAGTGATTTCTGGCTTGCCCTCTCTTTCTCTCCCTATCTCTCTCTGGTGAACATACGTACCCTACAGCAAAAATAAATGAAACAAAAACTATTGCAAATTAAAAAGTTACCAAATTGAAGGGCTGTTGTACAAATTATTAAAAATTATACCTTACATTTCCCATTGCTTCTTACTTTCTGTATTCTTTGCTCCTTTCCTCTATTGTTTTCACAACTTTCATTTAAAAAAAAATTAAAAATCACACACACAAAAAAAAAAAAAACCTGGAGAGGTAAATCTGACATCCACTAATACAGCAAGTATACTAACAAAGTAGAAGTTAATTTATTCTCTGCAAATGGTTGACATATAAGTAGAGACTCTTTTTGCCTCATTTTCTCTATCTTTTAATCTATCCATCTATCTACTGCTTTCTTAAATATTTCCTAAACATTAAAGTTTAGGGAGTGTCCTTCAAGAAGAGATCATACATGGAAGAGATCACATGACCTCCCAAAACTATCAAGCACTGAGATCCTCCACTTTCAATCATGGCCAAGCATTTACCATGTTGCCTAACAAGAGGCCTATGTTCTCGTCTAGATTTGTACCTCAGTTTAACTGTTGTACTAGTTTTCCAGGGCTGCTATAACAACTGGGTGACTTAACAGTCATTTATTCTCTCTTGGTTCTGAGTCTAAAGGTGCAAAGTCAAGGTGTTGTTTCTTTTGGAGAACTGTGGGAGAAGAACATGTTGAAGTCTCTCTTGTTGACTTGTAGATGGTTGTCTTCTCTGTGTCCTTTTACACCCTCTACCCTCTATTTATGTCTTTGTTTCCAAATTTCCCCTTTTTATAAGTATATCAGCCATGTTAGATTAGGGTCTGTTTTAATTATCTCATTTTAACCCATCTTCAAATAAGGTTACATTCTGAGGTACCAAGGGTTAGGACTTCAGTGCATGAGTGTGGGGGTATCTGATTCAACCCACAACACTCACTTGTGAATTTGGAGTCCTGGACTTCATTATCTCTAAGGGTCCTTCCAACATTAACACTTTACAGACAATTTTAGGAGTCCAGGACCACCAATGTCCAATCAGTGTATATCAGCTGACCAAAAGCCAGCTCTAATCCATTCTAAAGGTAAGGAATTTCCCATTCCTAAACTTGTAGATGATTAAACAAATTAAACTTGGGATAAAACACACTAGCAGCTCAACTCTACCATCTTCTGAATTTTCAAGGTAGTAAAATGGAGATGTTGAACAAGACCATTGGATTTTGACACCCACCGTAGTCTTCCTAGTTGAGTATCTAAAGTGGCTAAAATTTGAAAGGTTAGCAAATCCTTTTAATCATTGTTTTCATAACTATATACAAATTGCCTACTATGTGTTGGGCATTGTGCTAGTGTGAAACAAAGGTGAACATTCTAGCAGAGCTTCCATTCTAATGAGAAGTGAATGACGGTCAGGCTTATTGTCAACTCCTGAGTTGTCTGGAAAGTCATGACACAGTTTGCATAGAAATACACATGCTGACTTTTCCAACAACCTAATAGATCCTCCAAATGGAATGAAAAGGAGAGAGAGGGTGAGATAGGGTTGCAAAGAGATAATACTTCAACACGGGGCTATTTTATCCATGATTAGGGTGGGCCCTGGAAGAAGCCTGAAATAGGAAATTTACTGCTCCTTCAATCTCTCAGTTCCCATAGGCTTTCACAATGGAGCATTTCAACTCTCGAGTGTGATTCTGTGGGATTCCCCAGGGTTGTTTTGATTCTGACATTTGTTTGTCTTGCACTTCCTAACCATACACACACACCCCTGAAGGTAAAATCAACTAACATGACACATTCATGGGTTTATGATCAATCACAAATTTGATAGTTAAAGGTGAGAAAGAAGACAATTTAGAAGAAAGTGAGAGCAAACTAAGAAACTCTGTCAATTTCCTAAATGGATGGGTTCTCACTTATTTAAAGCAGCAAAGACCTGTGCTTAGAGATTCCTGCCATCCTGGTACTAAAGGACTTGACATCCCCAAGTACACATTACAAGGTATTTGAGATGTAATGCTAACTGTAAGCCATGGGAAATTTGGGCTAAAATAAAATCCAGCCTTTTATCTTATAGGCGGGGTTCTGTCCCCATCTTGAGTCCATAACAGGCCCTCTCTTAAAATCCATTGGCTTTAAAAAAATTACCTTTCATTATGATGCATTTCCTCATTTTTCTTCCATATTGAGAATGACAATTTTCATTTATGATGATCAGCCACAACATAGATGCAAATGTGCTAAGTAAAATTAGGTATATCAGAATGGCTGTCTTATAAAAGACCATTTTCCATCCTAACCCCGCAAGCAGAGAATTACTCCTGCTCTATGGACTATATGCAAATGCTCAGATTATAGCTAATTATATTGTTGCAAAGCAGAGCCAAGAAACTGCTACAATACTCCTAGCCTCCTTGGGGAACACACCATGAAAAGAACTTTTTTTTTCCTCTCCTTTGTAAATTACACTATGATATAATTGGGTCTCACTGTTCATGTAACACTCCGCTCAGGGATAGCGCAAGAGAAACGAACAATGTCTTACTAAGTCCCTGTTAAGATCATTAAATGTAGATCACAACACACTAGCAAGCGCCCAAATCTTAATGTGTCACAGTAACAAAACCAGGAAAAGAAAAAAAAAAGTGACAAGTTGCGTCATATTATTTTTCACTTACAATGGAGTTTAAGGTAATAAAGTGTTAATGAATTCGGCCCTGTGTAGTTGGCATTATGAGAGAACTTTTTTTTATTTTTTACTACATTGTAGGAAAAATTGTCATATTCTGTTAGGCAGCTGTTTAGAGAAAAGCTTTGACAGTGTATAATTGACTCTATTTTTACTGCATTTTCATACAGCATTGTTAGAATTATGTACTGTACTGAGTTCTGCTTTTCAGTTTTACACACTAAGAAATTTTTCCCTCAGACAATTTTCCTCTGGGGATCAGCTAGAGCCCAGCTAGCCAGTGAAAAGTGGCACATCTCCAGCTTTTCCTACTGGACACCTTGTTAAATTATTGTCAGATCACTTGCAGCAACAAGGGACTTCTAAGATCAACTCCCTCACCCTACAGATGGAAGACTATATAAATATATTTCCTAAAATTTACACGCAGAGCCATCAAAGTGGTCACAGAAGTTCCCGTGTATTCTCTAGGAGATAAGGCTATGAGACTTTTGATTTTTTTTTTTTTTGGTTTGTTTTGCTTTGTTTTATTTTTTCTGCATTTACCACCACCACCCCCCTCCATTTTCTTTTTCTCTTTTTTTTTAACGTCACTAGCATCTTTCTCCTAGAAAGGGACAGGGGAACACTGTTTTCTCTGTCACGCTGATTGAGTGTTGCAAACACCCTTCTTCATTCCTAAAATATTGGACTTATTATTTATTTATTTTTAGGCTTTTCTTTCCTTTTTTTCCCCCTATAGGGCATGTGCACTCTCTGGAGAGAAGGAGGGAAAGTGAGAAGTCACTCCCCAGGGAAGATGGTCACGTAACACAAACGTACCAGGCACGTTATGAAAGCTGCTGGGTCCTTACTCAGACCGCGCAGTCAGCCATGTGGGAACCAGCTGCTGCCTCCACGACCATGCCCAATCTTCACTGGCCCAATCTTGGGCTTTTTATATTTTACTTTAATTTCTCTTTAGATTCAAATCAATGTGTCATAGATTCTAAGAAGACATTCCATATTTGTCTCTTTTTTTCTCCTACCTCCAACTGTAGCAATATAATCTTGCTTCATAGTTGAGAAGAGCAGTGATAATGGAACTATTCAACAGCCACTATGACAGGGGCCCAGCTCCCAGGAAAAAAAATATATATCAGTGACTAAAAACAACTGTGTTGCCATCCCAGCATATCCTAGCTGGATATCAGCTGTGGATAAGACTGTTTCTTTTCAAGTTGACTATGTATTTGAGCCTTGGCACCATTGTATACTGACTGCATGACCGCAGGTCAGTTCACTTCTTAAAGCCCTTCCCAATGGTAGCAACCTCCTAGGGTACTGTGAAGATTAAATGAGATAATGTGTTTAGAAAACACTTAGCGACATGCCTCCCACACAGTAATTATTCAAACATCCTACTTGATCACTACAGTTATGATCCATGATGGACAAAGACCCACTGCATCCATTTTTTTTTTTTAATAAAAGGACGGCATTAATAGTCTTGTTTTGACAAACTATAAATTGGTTCTCTGACTTTCCCATCTCCATCCCCATGTGTGCACCTTCCTTTTTTCTGTTCATATTTTTTCTGTGAACTTGTGGTTGCTGCCAAATGAGTAAAGTAACATAGGAACTCAATTTATTTGAAAATGCACATGTCAATGTCACAATGTGAAAAAGGCTCCATTGCCCAGATAATACACATACACGAGTGCATGCGTGCACATGGAAAAGGCACAAGGTCTGTGTCTGAATTCTGCAGATTTCCAAGGAATGTCATTTTTACCAGTAGAGAGGGAATGATGTGTGCAGGTGAACTGATTGCCTTTATCATAGTGCTAGTAATGGCTACAACTTGCACACAGCACTCCTACATGCTCTTCATACACATTAACAGATGTATCCCTCACTGCAGTGCTGGAAGAGAGACACTATTCTTTTTTTTTTTTTTTTTTTTTTGAGATGTTTTTACTATAGGGTACATGCACTCACCAGAAAGAGAAACAGAGAGATAGAAAGCTAGAAATCATCCCCCGGGAGGGTGGCTATGCCTCAATCCCTTCTCCTCCATTCTCCTCTTGGGATCTTGGGCACGCACGCACATGCGCCCAGCATGAGTTTAAGCCACCGGGTCCGGGACTCGAACCACAGTCGACTACATGGGAGTTCAGTGACATAGCCATTACGCTAACTGCTGGTCCTGAGAAGCAGTATCTTAACTGCTTTACAAATAACAAGTTAAGGCACAGAGAAGCTAAGTGACTTAGCCAAAGTCACACAGAAAATAAGGGACTGAGTATGAGAATTCACACCCAAGGGATGTGGCTTCAGAGAGCATGATTTTAGCATTTTTTTTAGTGATCTATCTACGACTTACTGAACATTTCCTTTGTGCCCGGCACACTGTGTTTATCGCACTTCATTAACTTGCCCTTCCTCACTATCTTGAAGCCAGTAAGGGACAAAACAAGCTTCAATCTTGGTCTCTCTGATTCCCAGTCATGATGTTAGCCTCTGGAATATACTAGGCCCCAAATGATGGTAGCTTGGCGGAAACTCTAGGAAACCCACACTCCCTGAGAAATGTTTCCTTCAACACCTGTCCACACTTACCTCACCTTGCTGGGAGCCTATACAACACTTAGCACCTGCGTCTCAAGAGTTTGATGTCTTTGGTTTCCGTAATTGTGTCACATGAGTTACTTGAAGCTCCCAGAAGAAAAATTTAAGTCATTTGAGAGCCAGGTTCATATCTTTCCCCCTTTCATATTCTGAGCATCTGGTGCAGAATTAGGCACATAATAGGCACTCTCCCATTTGGGGGGACTTTGTGTAATCTAAAGAATGGAGGTGCCACTGAAAGAGATCTGGACAATCTTTGTGCTCCTAATTCTCACCCTTTGTCCATGCCCCAATTATCCCTTCAATAAGACAGGAACTTGTCACTTTGTATCAACAGCAAAACACAGAGCAGCAGAAACAACTTCATTCTCAGAATAACTTCTAGGAAAACAGGAGGCACCTCTTAAACACAAAGTCGCATGTTCATTTTATGAAAGGACTCATAAAATCAGTGCCTGATTATGTGACTGTAACTTCTGGTTTTGATAACAGTCCTACTCCAGTCTCTCTTAGAAAGTCTCCTAGTCTCCACTATGACTTTGGTGCTGGTTCTTGTTCATTTTTCTCAGTGATCTTCTTGCTCAGTCTATGACCTCTCCCACCCTTTCTAAGGTTGTGTTATCACCAAATCCATTGCCTTTCCCTTCAAGGCCTGTAGATGGACACTACTCATAGCCCTTTGTGTTCAGCGGGATCATATCACTAAGGTCTGACCAATGAAAGGCAAGTTGTCGTCAAGGAAGACTCTTCAATGGGGCCCATAGAAATCGACCACGTGTGCTCTTTTACTCTCCTCCCATTTCACAGTGCCCGTATGTTGATGACGAGAATGAAAACACCCAATGGAGGAGCTCAGTCACTCTTCCTGCCTCCCCATTAAACTAATCCTTTTTAAACTGTAGAGAGAGAAAAATAAGCTTTTGACTGAGATATGTCACTCCTCTTTTGGGTGAGTATTAGTTTACTCTAATACTTCCTTCATGATGGCAAAGGAATCAATCTTAAGCAAAGCACCAATTGTGTCATTTCTGGAATTTACCAGGCACTTTCTAATCTACATCCAAGGAGACTTTAAAAAGTGTATGGAAAATAAAAAAGTAAAAGTTTATTTTGTTGCAAACATTTTTTAGACCCATGCACAGCTTTTTCGTCATGTTCATTTTCTGTTACGTTTTTGAAGACCCCTTATAGGAGAGTCTTCTGGCCAGATACCATGCCTTATTCATAGCTGAATCCTCAGTGCATATCACAGAGCCTGAACCCGAGAAGCCTAACACTAAAACTCTTTACTCTTGGTTGAGAAGTCCAAGATTAAGGGGTCAGAAAATTTAGTCCCTAGTGAGGGTTCACACAATGCACCTTCTTGCTGAGGCCTCCCATAGTGGAAGGGGTCCACAAGTCCCCCATATAAGGGCATCAATTCCATTCATGACAATGGAGCTCATGGCCTAACTCTAAGCCTAAAGTTCAGGACAAGGCTGTGTTCTCCCAAAGGCTCCCCTCTTCAGACCATCACTTTGGGGGCTAGGTTTCAACATACAGATTGTGGGAGGACACAGACATTCAGGCCACAGCATTCTGCCCCTGCCCTCCAAATTTATCTACTTCTCACTTGCAAAACATATTCATCCTACGCCTATGACCAGAACCCCCCAATCTTAACTCATTCTAACATCAAATTTTAAATTTAAGTCAAAGTCTAATCTAAAGATGAACTCATTCCAGATATGGCTGAGGCTGAAGGTGTGATTCATCATCAAATTTCTCTCCAGCTGTGAGCCCATGAAATCAAAGTTACGTGTTTCCAAAACACAATGACAGGACAGGCATAGAATAGACATTTCCATCCCAAAAGGAAAAAAAAATTAGGAAGAAAGTGATAATTGATTCCAAGTAAGTACAAAATCAATATGGCAAATAATATCAAATAGTAAAGTTTAAGAATCCTTTTTTTTTTTTTTTTTTTTGAGAGGTTTTTGCTATAGGGCACGTTCGCTCACCAGACAGAGACAGAATGCAAGAAATCACCCCCCAGGGGGGATGACCACGCCGCAATCCCTTCTCCTCCATTCTCCTCTTGGGACTTGGGCACACACGTACACGCGCCTGGCGTGAGTTTTAAGCTACCAGGTCTGGGACACGAACCGCAGTCGACTACATGGGAATCCAGCGACATAGCCATTACGCTAACTGCTGGTCCCAAGAATCCTCTTCTTTGACTCCATGTCTCCTTGTCTGGATACACTGGAGCAGGCCCCCCAGGCTCCAGGCAGCCCCATCTGCTCAGTTCTACTGAGCGTAGCCCATATTGCAGCTCTCACAGGTCTGAGTCTCCAGCCTGAAGCTCTCCCAGGCTGGGGATGGGTGCCAGTGGCTTTACAGTTCTGATTGTCTCACCTGTCCCAGCTCTTCCTTTCTTTCTCTTGTACTCTCTTACTTCCAAATGTTCGAATATGCTGTCCTTCTTCCTGACAAATACGCTCCACCCTCATTTTTTTTATCCAATTAATTCGTCTAACTTATGGGCTTATCTCAATATCTCTTCTTTTGAGAAACTTTATGAGGAGAGGAGAGGAGAGGGAATAGGAGAGGAGGGGGGAGGAAAGGGGGAAGGGAGGGGAGGAGAAGGGAGGAAAAAAAGGAGAAGGAGAGGAAAAGAGAGGAGAAGGAGAGAGTGAGCATAAGCTATCTTGGGTGGGTATTCCATGCAACTTATCAAGCAGAACTACAACAACTTCCTGTGAGGCTGGTAGGTGCTTAACACAAAGTAACTATTATAATACTTTATCACAATAAATATTATTAGAGCAAATTGGCACGTGAGGCTGAGATCATCGGACTAGATGATCTTTTAAAGTTCCTGCAACCTTGGGAGTCCCTGGTTCTCACTCAGAAAGCCCCCGAGTGGGCTGTTTCCCTTCTTTGTAGTGATCCTGCCATCTCGCCTCCACTGCCCTTCACTGCTGTCTCTTCGATCTTTCCACTTCACCAATTCAAAATACTTTCCTAGCACATGACAATAAAGTGCAAATAGCAGAAATCAAGTCCCAAGTTTCTGTCAAATCACCTACTCATAAGACTGCCAAGTCTTATGATTAAAATTTCCTGTTAGAACAATAGACATCTGACCCAGAGCCTGGGCAGATGGCTGACACCATCACAGAGCCTTGCCCTAGACTTAGACAGTCCTTCCAGACTTGCCTTATAAAACACTGGACTTTCCCAGGGTTCCATGGTGGCTGCTCCAACACTACCAGAGAGTAGCTAGGTGGGCATACTCTTTTCTTACTCAAGGGACAAAGAGAGGATAAAACCCAGAAAAGTAGATGCCTAGAAGGCAACAAGCAATCCTGATAAGTTAACCCTTTAGGAGAAATGGAAATATGGGGCTAATCCCCACCACAAATTCGAAGACAGCCAGGAAATTTCCCAACACAATACTGTCATGAAAGACAACCCTTATATATATTTATATGCCAATGTGGAAAACATGACCTTTTTCCATGCATGGAAAATATATATACCCTGGTCATTATCCACAGATCATAGTACTATAAATACTCTCTGATTCCAAGAGCAAAAATCCAAAGGAAGGAACAATTGATCCCAGTGCCCACCTTGTTTAGTCAGCTTAGGATAGGTTATGCTGCAGTAACAAAATCAAAGGAAAAAAAATCTTTAAAATCTCCATGATTTATTCCCACAAGGTTTATTTCTTACTTATGTTAGGTTTATCATAGACTGGCTATAGTTTTGACCCATGCCATCTCCTTTCTGAAATCTATGGAACATAGATCTAGGACGATAGAATAGTCTTTATCTGAATATCACAAGCCTCATGGCAGACAGAAAGGAGAAAACGTGGCAAACCATGCAAGGGATCTTAGAACATCTGTTCAAATGTGGCACATATTACCCGGGCTTTCATTTCATCGCCCAAAGTATAAGGTCATCAGGAAAGTCATGACATGTTTTTCTCTCTTTTTCTATGCAAAAGTACATCATGACTTTCTCTATGACCCAATCATTTATTTGATCACACGTGACACCAATAAGTGGAAGAAGGCAACAAATATTTTGAAGATACAATCTACCACACCATCCCCTGACCATCTGTGACCTGGCGACTGGGCTCTGGAATTGATTTCCTTTGACAACTTAACTGAGCCAGGAGGCAGGATCAGATCGTGCTACGGGGGGGGGGGGGGGGGGGGGGGGGGGGGGGGGGGCAAAAATAATGCTGAGAATAAGAAAGGGAACTGAGTAGCTGCCTCTAAAGGGGGTGGCTGGACCAGCAGGTAATATCCTGTAATAAAGATCTCTTGGATGAACCAAGGTACAAATGTGTACTAGGCCAAACAAACCATTCAGCGTACACATATATGCACACTTGATAACTACTGCACACTTATATAGGCACATGTATGCAGACATATGCACACATGTGAATCTGTAGTCGTGCATGTGTTCACACTTACATGCACAATGCACATGTTGATGTCTAGTGTGCCCTCATTTACATGTTAACATACAGGCACATGCCACCCTCAGGCACACATGCACACTAACTCAGCGGGGAGTGGCTGCTTCTGCCGCTGGAGAGATCAAAGGCAGCTGCTCCCTCTGCATATTTAAGGAGCTCCTGCTGTTTCCCTGTATCTCTTAGCTGAGCCCCCTGCCTAGCCAAAGCCCCACTCTGGGAAATGCCTCCCACCCCTGCAACTCCACCCCAGGGAAAAGGTTTTGGAATCTAATCTCTTCCTTCCCCAAGCCTTTTAGGAAAGACCCAGAGAGTTCCCAGGCAAGTCTGGAGGAGCAACTGGCCCCAGCTTCGGTATTCACTGTAGTCAGGGATATCAGACTGACCAGACAGCCCCAGGACAGCCCCACCACGAAAACAACCAAACTCAGCCCCAGGAAAGAAAGGACTGGTATTACCTATGCACTGAAAACCTGTGCTTGTTCTCGAGGAACATGTATGCTGCAAGGAGACTTGATGTAGGAACTGAGCTCTTGCGGAACAAGCCCAAACAGGGAGCTGAGCCCCAGTCATATTCCTAGTTTTACTGAAAACCCAGTTGGACCAATTACTTCCCTTGCTGACCCTAAATTTCCTGGAACTGTAGAAATTCAGATCTACTGAAACCATTCAATCCAGGAATAATAACCACCTGGCATGCCTTACCGCTGCCTCAACCCATATCACACTGTGAGATCACTAATTCACCATTGCACCCTCCCTTTCTAGCCAACTCTGGATGTAGCTCCTGAATAATTTTGCACAAAATACCCTTTGTAGAGACACAAATTTATCAAAGTAAAAGCATAAAGGGAAACCTATCTAACTCTAATCTAAGCACAGGGCTTCACTGAATCATGAGTAAAATGAAGCCTAGAAGGGAATGCTGCTTCTAATCTCCCAGAAATAAACTAAATTGAAATAGATAAATCCTCAGTCCTCGCCTCCTTCCCCACTCGTTTTCCAACCAGAGGGGGCAAGTGAGTTTCATCTTTTGTGCCAACTCTGATTAGATGGTGATGGTTGTATGAGATACCATGTCAAAAAGAATCCTAAGACTGAGCCTGAACTCAGTAGGAAAGGGCATCAGGGTCAACTACCCACATTTACCATCAGCACAGCATGTAGAGTGGGATGCCAACCCCATTCTAGGTCCATACTTGTCCACTTAACTTATTAGAGCAAATGATACACTTCGCTGCGCATGTCAGGGAATAATCCTGACTTGCCTACAAAAGGAAATATCTTTTCCCCAAAAGTAGAGATGTTTTTATTTGAGTCCTGGGAGGTATAGAAGTCTGTTTAAAATGCCACTGCCAAGGGGAGTTAAATCATGGGTTCAACTGCCAACGAACCTTCACTTACTACCCTTGGGTCCTACAGAAGCCTATTTCTATTGCTGATTCAATCTGCCCATCATAAAATATAGGCACAATATGCACTTTCTGGTTCTTTTATGTAATAGTAATGATATCAAAACAACAGGCATAATATTATTAATTGATTGAGCACTTACTATATGTCAGATACTGAACTCTTTACACACTAATTCTCTCAATGTTTTCTAGTATCTCACCATTACTGCAAACGAAGTTGTATATGCATATTTTACAAAGAAATGAATGTTCAGAAAACTTAAGTGACTTACTCAGTATCAGTTAGGTAGTAAGAGAGAACTCTTATCTGTCTGATACCAAAGTCTTTTCTGTTTGTACTAAAGAATGGTAAAATCTGTTCTGAATCAAAATAAGAGAAAATATGAGCTCTGTGAGTAGTAAACAGAGCTTTGGAGTGGGAGTGGAAGAAATGGGATATTGGTACCCGAATCTTGGCAGTGTATCTCCAAACCTCACTTCTCAATTTCTGAATATAATATATATATATATATTTTTGGCCGTAGGTTGTATGAGAAATCATCCCCCCCTCCCCACTGGGGGATGGTCATGCCACAGTCCATTCTTCTCTCAGGATTCTGGACACACAAGCACACATGACTGGCATGATTTTCAAGCCAATGGGTCAGGGACTTGAACCATGGTCAGCCATGTGAGAATCCAGTACCCTAGTCACCATGCCACCAGCTGGCTCAAATCCTGCATCTAATTTTTTTTTTATCAATGTAAAACTAGACCAACAGAATCACCCCCAATTTACGGTTGTTAGTAAGCAGATACTGTGAATTTTATTTATACTATTGAATGCTCTTTAATATGACTCACTCCCATTTTTTTTAAAAGATGGAAGCATTAATCAATGAAAAACATACAAAGGAAATGAAAAAATAATACAAAAATACCATACAGAAGAAAATCAGAAATACTCCCAATTTTCCTAATCCCTCTAAAGGAAATAGCCACTATTAACATTTTGGAACACAACCTTCTAGAAATTTTCCATACCTTTGCACAAAATACTCTTGTCTACACAGTGAACTCCTACTACAATTCTTAGAGTTGATCTTTTCTTTTAATGATATCTTAAGTTATTCATCTATAGCATCATTTTAATTTACTGGTTACCAGTCCATTGGGTGAGTATATTGTATTTTGAGAAACCAATTCCTATTATTAGCATCTATGTTGGTTTCAATTAAATATCATCATAAAAAAATTACATCTTCATGCTAAGTAATTTCCTTTTAAAAATTCCTATAATTTGAGGATATTTTGAGGATCAAATTTACATTTGTAGGAGTTTGTTACCTAATGTTTCAAATTGCCCTCCAGAAATACATCAATTTGCTAATTCTATCAGTTTCTCATATTTTTGCCAAAACTGAACGTTTCATTTTTTAAGTCTTTTACTGGCTTCTTAACACTTGTAAACATGAAAACAGAGTGATGCACTTTAGAGGGGTCGCATGGGACACCCTGTGGGGCAGACGCATTGACTGTGGAGATGGATGTGTTGATTTATTTAAGTGGACAAGTGTCAGCATCACTTGAAAAGAAAGTGCTGACATACCAGGTCATGTGATGACACTCCACATGCAGCATTGTTATACCCAGACTTCACACACTGTAGAGAGTCATCTTCCCAAGCAGAGAGCAAGCCCTGTGAGGGCAGGGACTATGCCATATTTGTTTCTGAAACTCACTGGGGCCTACCACAGGGCTCCTACATATAGGTGGTATCTCTAAATGTATCATCTTTATCCCTAATGAGATTTATTGAAAGCATCCATCCTGTGATTCTAACAGAAAAACTGGAAAAATAAATGACCTGACTCAGGGGAGTGGACATGGGTTTGGATTCAGGAGTTCTGAGTTCAAGTTCTGACTCCTCTCCTTACTTTGGGCAAGTTCCTTAACATTTCTGAATCTATTTGTTTCATCTAGAAAAAGGGATAATTATACCAACTCCACAAGACAAGAATAATTAAATAAAGGAAAAAGACTTGCACATAATGGACTATATTGATGTTTCTTGAACTATGGTCATATTATACACTTGAATTTTTTTTCATTTTCACCTAGGGTAAAAATGCATGCTCAGAATTCACCAGTTCCAACATTTCATATGGACTTGAATTTGAATCCTGACTTTATTACCTAACAGTTTTATGACCTCAAGCAAGAAATCAAACTATTATGAATTTCAGGTCTCCTTGACTGTGAAATATTAGCTCTTACATCACAAAATATAACATAAATAGTATGAGGCCCAAAGGGGATTAGATTAATATAAGTATCAGCATAGCCAAGAGATCTATTAAGAACTCAATAAAAAAATCCTCTTTTTCTAACAACTATAAAGAGGGCCTCCCTATCAATCAACCTACGTCTTCTATCCAATATCTGTACGACAAATCACCCCAAACTTATTGATTTGAAGTAACTGTGCACTAGCTCAGAATTCTGTGAATCAGCAGTTGGGTCTGGGATCTGCTGGGTGGTTCTTCTGCTGGTCTCTGCTTCACTCATTCATGTGGCTTCGGTCATATACCAGACACTGACCTCACTCACATATCTGGCAAAAGAGATCATTGGTCCTTGGATCTCATCATCCCACAAGCTATTTGGCACTCATTCACATGATGGTGAGTGCAGAATTCCAAAGAAGCAAGAAGGAAGTTACTGTGTACAAGTCTACTAATGGTCAGACATATAACCAAGCCCAGATTCAAGAGTTGGAGAAACAGACCTACCTCTGGATGGGAGAAGCTCCAATGTCATATAAAAAAGAAGTCTTATATACTATGATAGGAAGAATACATGGCCATTTTTGCAATATATATCAGAGATGAGTGTTTCTTCCAGGTCTATCTTTGTCCAATGGCCCAGTCACCCACCCAGAAAGTCTCCTCTATGCATGTCAGAAAAGTCTTCCATAACTTTCCCAGGGTTACTTGAAATAAGTGCCAAAATGGTGCCATGATCTCCAGCCTACAAGCCTGCCGTGCAAGAGACAGAGACAAAAGAACAAATGCTTAAATTATCTGATGAATGTCAGATACATTAAACTAATTTATGTAATAATGTAAGCACAGTGATGGGAAGGTAATATGAGAGACATAAATTATACATTATTATTGTCAGCTCTAGCACTTATCTTAGTAGCATGTCAAAATACATCCTGATATGTTAACATTTATAGAAATGAACAACAAGTGCTTGTGTTGAGGGATCCGGCAGTGAGAAGCTCGATGTCATTTGCATGCATGTGCCAAGCCGTCATTGTCTTTCCCAGGACTGACAGGGTAAGGAGAAAAGTATACCCTCTGTGCTTAGTTTCCCTAACGAACCCTGGTCTGGAATCCTCCTGGCATGGGCTCCAGGACGTGATCAATGAGGAAAGCCATGAAAGAGCATCCTCTTACTCTTGTGATCACACAACTTACCAGCTCTTTGATCCACATCATTTCACCTTCCCAAACATAAGTAGCCATGTGTTCCACACATGTGTGAAATGGGAATAATTAATCCACTTTTGAAAGGTTGTCATAAAGACACGATGAAATTATTTTGGTTTTCTTCACTAAGGCATCTTTTTGGTAGAGGTGATAAGAAATGTATTTGAAGCTGTCTCAGAGTGGGAGCCTAAAAGAAGGTGGCCCCATCAATCTCAAGCATAGTTACTGACTGCTTGACTACTGCTTTGTTGATCCCATTCCATCCAAAAACTTCTCCCCAATGTTCTTCATTCCCTGGTGCGTTATGTTCCACCTATAATTCTCATATATAATTCTCAGAATGTAACACCAGAAAATTTCAACACCCTAGGGCTGACAAGGGCTACAGGGACCTGTGGGTGGATATTACATACATTAAAGGCATGACCTCCAAGACAAGCAGGACTCAGAGTTTGGGAAACTTATAAATCTCTAGATGTCAGAGGACTCTGTTAAGTAGGACATCTACAAGGAAGCATGGCCCCAGGGAGGGCATATGGGATACAGGATCAGGCAAGTGAGCCCCCAGCCTTAGGAGGCATGATGACACTGGGATGACAGATAGCCCTGAGTCATGTATGTACCCCAACTTCAGGACAGGGAGCCAGGGACGGGTCTCCAGCTAAACCAAGTCAAACCCCGAGCTTAGGCAACCCCAGGGCAGGGAAACTGAGAGGAGAAGAAGACAGGAATTCAGTAGAGGACTCCTGGAGGGGCACCATGCATAGCTCCAGAAGCAAGGCAGAAGTAGACCAGAGATGCTGAAGCATCACTGTTATGGACACATAAGGGCAGGCTTAATTTATAGAGAGGGTGGAATGGGTAGCGACCTCAGAAGTAGGTAGATGGAGAGACAGAAGCCAGAGATGTGGTAGGAGGAGAGCCATGGCTCTGGGGCTGGATCTGGGCCCTGAAGTCTCTGCCTCCCTTCTCCTCTCTTTAAGACCCCTGTGTTCTAAGCCTATTAGTTTTTCCACAGTTTGAATTCAGGCAAATCTAGTTCTCCTTCTAGACCTCTGTTTCTCTATTCTGAACATGAACCAAAGAGACCTCATGTCATTTCATGCCTCATATGGACCACCCATACAGGTCTGGACCCGAGAGTGACATCTCTTCATATACTAGACCCTGGCAGCCTCTCCTGTCTGGTCCTAGTCCTGGCCCTGCCCTTTTCCACCTTCCAGGAACTGTGTGGAGAACCCTAGAGTTGTAACAGCCAGCACATTTGGGGTTTCCAGAGAAATCCTCAAGATCAGATATGCTCTGTTCTAATACACCACCTGAGATCTAATTCAACGAGTTAGAATAAATAAATCCTAGCACTGTAACAGCAGATTTCTAACAAGGAGCTTTACTATTCAAATGGGACCTCTTGAAGGTCAGAATACTTTAAAAAACTGTGTATCACCATTTGCCCAGCAGTGTCTCATGCTTTAGATGAAAGTCAGAAAAACACTGGATGAGTGAGAAGTCATGGGTCATTCTTTGGAGAAAGTTGATAAAGAAGAGATTCCTTTTGTTGAGTATATTCTTCTTGGTGTAACCAGACCAACACATGACATTTAACTTGAGTATGGTCAGCAAACTATGATCCCCAGGCCAAAGATGGCCCCAATTCCTGCTTTTCTATGTAAAGTTTTATTACAACAGAGCTACTCCCATCTGTTTGTCTATGGCTACTTTCACACTCAACAAAAGCAGAGGTGAGTGGTTATGGCAGAGACTGGCCTTTACAGGAAAAGTTCGCTATCTCTGAGCTAGAGAATCACAGAATAAAATGCATAGTCAAGTGCCAATTGCCATATGAATAGATCCTAAATGCTCTGCTAAAAACTCTCTCCATGCCATTTCCTGCATCTAAAATATGGTGTCTTCTTCAACTCAGTTTTCCTACAGGACTTAATATTTACAACCCGAGGAGACAAGAAGGTGGAGGTGCCCATGAAGCTGGTAGGAGGGCCAATCTTCTCTTCATCTTATCTACAACCCCCCTGACACCCAACCAGCAATATCATTTTCCCCATCTTCTTGCAAAGCCAAGCAACTTTGCCCACCCATTTGCCATTCGACAAAGTCTTTTAAACAGATGACTTTTAATAAGTTAATCCATTCATTGTCTGGAGCTCTGAAAACTGACATAAAAGCACAATGACGCCTAATTAAACTTGTTCTGTGAAAACTAATTTGTCAAACCCAGAAGCACAGTTCATAGATAAATGCTAATATTTGAAAGTCAAATTAAAGTTGAAAAGGTTTGTAATAACAGTTAATTAACTCTTGTTTTGTTTTCCTTCGCTGCAAACTTGAACCAACTGCATTGCGGGCGCCTCTTTAACATTTTGGACCACAAAGATAAAATTCAAAGCTTTGAGATACGCCTTTGATGTTGGTATTCTCTGCAGATTCGATATTATTTTAAGTCTCTTTGTTTAAAAATTCATTTTTATTATCCCTGCATGAAATGCATGGCAATTCCCCAAATAACGAGCCATCAGTGCAATTAACATCGTCGATCGACACCAGCGTCCTGATAATTAATACAGACGCGCTGCCTCCCCAGCGAGAACTGTGAGGGCTTGATTTTTCAGAGCAACTGTTCATTTACAGACTCAGCTTCAACCTAATGAAAATGGATTGTGAAACTTTAATGAACAAGACTTTGCTGTCATAATAATAAAGACTTTGAAACAACGCGGAGGCCTCCATAGCAAGCGTCTGGCGCTGTGCTTGTTGCTACGGTACATCAAACCAATTAAGCCATATGATGAATATTTACACCGAGGTTTTTTTCAACTCTATGACATAAGATAAACTCGTAAAAGTGAGCATTAATTCTGCATCAACAGTTTCTGACATTACATCTCAGCAAAGATGCATCTGCCCAGCCAAGAGGCTATGTCTGCCCACCTCTGTTTTGTCTTAATAAATGTCAACAAAGGATTAGAATGTTCTGAAAATCCAATTTGCATACACAGGTTATGAGTAAAAGTGGAAGGAAAACATACTCTTTGAGGAGCGTGTGGGTGTGTGTGCGCGCGCGTGTGGGTTTCTCTGGTAGGTGCTTGTCTAACAGAGTATTGACCTGTGTCTGAGCATCTTTGTACTTGGGGGAGTGTGTGCCTGCTTTGTGCATGTGGATCTATGGGTGTATATGAGCAATAGTGCATAAGCTCCACTCTCTGTGTATGTATCATATTAGCATATAAATCTCTATCTCTGTGGATGTATAAATACATGAGCTGGATTTTATGAGTTGGTTTGGGTTTGCATGACCATTTCTTCTATCTATTCAACAATATGTATTGAGCATCTATTATGCCCTAGACAATGTAAAATTGCAAAAGTCATGACATCTTTGACAGCACCTCCATTCAGGGAGCTATGGGCTAGTGACAGCCTCTATATGTTAGTTAATAGCCAATCACAGTAAAGCAGGGTAAGTGCTAAGATGAGGGAAGGGAAGAGTGTTTTTGGTGTATGTATCTGGGACACACAATGTGAATTAAGAGAAATTAGAAATGACTTCTCAAAAGAAGTGGTACTCAGGAGAGGGCCTAGAAGTAAGGACGAGTTAGCCAGGCAAAGGAAGGGAGCCAGAGGAAGAAAACTCACTTGAGTGCCTTTGTGTGCATATGTGTATCTGGATATTGTCCAGGATCATGAGCATGCCTATGTGTGTGCTTTGAGCAACACATGCACACATGCACCTCCACATACCCAAGCCTCAGTGTCTGGAAAGCACAGCACTCCCTGGTGGGAAATATCTCCAACCTAGACACCATTCCTCTGGATTGTAAATGATCATTTGCAGAGCAAAGGGACACAGCCTTTGGAAGGCTCAAAGTAGCAATCCTGGATTTAAAGATTAGTTGTCCCACTTCAAATTTAACCCAAGTTTGCTAGTCAAGGGTTCACGTACTTACTGTTGCCTGTGGTTATTATTTAAAGAAGGGTAGGACTTCCCAGAGGTTTATAAAAGATGGATTTAGTCTCTGATTTTGAGCACAAGCTCAATAGCTTAGGAATTTTCAAGAAAAGGAATTTCCAATCTTTTTCTAGAAGAATGCCAGATATAGAGAAGTCGACCAAATTATAGGAACACCAGAGCCTCGCTGTATCCCAGCACATATTTTGCACACATGCATGAGCACAAGAGTAAGTCCCAACACTAACACAGTAAAAGAGAGGAGGAAAGAAGGAAGAGCAAAAAAGCAGTAAAAGTAAAGAGAAGTCAATGAGTTAGCATTGCCAAACAGTCATGTCTATGCTTCTCAGAGAAGCTATACTGGAGCAACGTAAGATTCCACAATGGGTTTCCAGTTAGAGAACAGGTCATAACTGATAGTCTGTGTGCCCAGAGTACAGCCAGGTACAAGGAATGAAGCAATCCAGGTCTGAACCAGCTGAAAGAGCTGTCACAAACCCATGTGCTTTTCCACAGGGAGCCCTTCAGGCACTTGGAAACTCAATTTACTCAAAATTCTTGGCTGTTTTTGCAGCCAAACAGAGGAGAAGAGGCAGTCAATTAAATCGGAAGAGAAAATCTGCTATTCACAGATGAATCAACAGAAGTGATGAGGCAAAAGTTTGTTCTGGAGCCATTCATCATGAAAGCAAACAATCCTACCCACGGGCCTTACTGAACAGTGGTTAGTGTTCATAATGATGACCCTGAGTCACCAAGAGAAGCTGAGTCATACTGTTTCCTCAGGTGAAGAAGAATGTAAAGATCTGCAGGAAAATAATTTTTAAATGATTTTAAGATTTGAAACGTTAGCTCTTGACTATCAAGGAAAGTTCAACTATCCAGACTCAGATTCACCAGTATATACCAAATACCATCTACGCATTGGGCTAGACGTTTCCACCACTTACTTCACAGAATCCTTATTTAAAAACCTCAGAATCAGGAGCCAGCAGATGGCATAGTGGTTATATCACTGGACTCCCACATGGTTGACCATGGTTCAAGTCTTGAACCTGGTGGCTTGAAACTCACGCAAGGTGCATGTGCATGCATGCCCAAGATCCCAGGAGGAAAGGGGATCGTGGCATGGTCATCCCTCCCGGCAGGTGATTTCTCACTTTCCCTGTCGCTGTCTCTATCTCTCTATCTCTCTTTCTCTAGCAAGACCATGTGCCCTAAGGCAAAAATCTCTTTAAAAAAAATTCAGAAACAGAATTTATTACTACCAGTTTAGATTTTAAGTTTGGTAAAAGAAGCAGAGAGAGCTTGAGTAGTAAGGACAGGTCTTCTTGTTCTCCTTCTTACTGCTTCCCTATACTTCTTCTAGGGCAACAAGTAAACTCAGCTTTTCAGAGTTGTGAGATCATGCAAGAGATGCTGAAAACCTTCCCTGCACATCAATCAGCAGATGATGCCTTATGACTGGACAGGCTCTTTTCTCTTCCCATTTGTACAAAATTTCCGTCAGCATCCTAATCCTGCCTTCCTTATCAGACCCACAGAAATAGGGACTTCTGAAACCAAGGACTGAAGAAATACGTTAGGCTACTGAAGGTGACACATCAGAGGACATAGATCCCCCTACACATCAAAGGAGCTCAGGGGAAGGAAAGTGGCATTTATCTTTTCCCAAGTGTCCTCCACCAAGCCTGCACTATTGTCTTGAACTTAAGTATATCTGTAATGCACATATACCAGTGCACCTTATCAAATTAATCTATGCTGTGCAGACACCATGCAAGCATAATCTCTACTTTACATTGCAGCAAATGGGTAATATGACCCTGAGAAATCTAAGATTCAGAGGAAGTTTGGTAAGTTACCCAAAGTCCTAAAATACAAATGTTAGTGCTAGGATTTAATACAAGATGTTTGACTCTAGGTCTCATATTCTTTCTGCTATATTATGCTGCCTCTGAGAATAAGCCCTGGGTAAAAAGTGCTAAGCCTATCACATCTGCAGAAAGTCCTTCCAATCACAGTACAAAAAAAAAGTAGGTTTAGTTTCTCTTATAATGGGCTATCTGGACAGTCCAGCTGCTCCCTGGCTGGAGTCCCCTAAGTCTTAAAGGATGTGGGCAGAAGACCTGGTTTTATCTCTTAAAACCCGGAGGGCCTCAATATCCAGCCAAGAGATCTAGAACCAGAGATCCTCAGGGACCCCGTGTAGTACCTTGACTGATGTTTTGGCAACATTCCCAAAGGCTGCTACTGCAAAACTCTCCATGGCTGGGAGTTCATGCCAGGGATGAATGCTGTCTTTGCAGAGAGTTCTTGTTCTACAGAATTAAACTAGAGTTAAAATCTGTCTCTCTACAGCTTCTACCTCCTGGTTCCAACACGGAGTTCTTCCTCCATGGGACCTTCTTTTTGTTTGGAAAGTGGAAGCATGAGGACATGCCCCGCCCCACCACCAAGGACACATATCTAAGGTTTACTGGTGATTTCTGTTTTCCTAAGTGAGCTTCAGCAGGCCTCAAACCTTGGGCTGTGAAGTAGTCAGACTGCCACCACTGGGACAATCTGGTCCCTCTGCAGTGGGACTGAAAGGAGGGCATGTGCTCTGGTCAGGCTTGAGCCTCAGCAACCTCTGTCGGACCCCAGACAGTGTCCCCTCCTATCACGTAGCACCCACTCACTATCCTCAACTCAGGGACTATCACTCCCAGGAACACAAAGATATTCAAAGTACTTAGCAAAGTACCTTGGGCAAATGTCCACTTATTACGCTATTATTATTTCTATTATTATTGTTATTACCTGGCAACAGTAGCAGTACGTAATAGCAGGGGAAGTCACTGAAGAGCCTAAGCTGCCTTTGATAAACACCAATTGTGCTGATAAGAAATTCAGGCTCTAATTTCAATTCCTCTTCAAAGATGATGATGATGATGATGATGATGATGATGAGAGGGAGGACTTTGATAACAAGAGACACAGTGAAAGCAATCGCCATTTCTACAATGCTCGCAAGTGTCAGGCACTTGGAACTGAATGCTTAAAACCCTATAGAGTGGGTACTGTTGTTTGCCCCCATTTTATAGACAAAGAAACTAAGCTTAGCGAGCCCAAGTAACAAGCCAAGGTCACATCACCAGTGAGAGATGGGATTAGCATTCTGCTGGTCCCAAAGCCCCTGAGTCCTGGCTATTCACTGCGTGATATTTCATGATACTAACTTGCTGTGTGAGATTGGATAAGACACTTGCCCTCCCTGGGCCTCAATTCTCCATTGCCCACAGCTTTTACAGCTTTAGGAGGCAAAAGAATTGACTTGAAAAAGACAGTAGAGGTTCCTGGGGAAGCCACATCTCCCCGACTGGGCACATCACCCTCCACCTTCCTGAATATGAATTCCCTCCTGGCTGCCTGGGTAGTTCTCAGGCTCATCTGAACATGCAAATCAGAATTAATTATTCAAGACTGGGCCTACTTTGCATACCAATTCCATTTTCTTCTGTGTGGGAAGGTTCTCACCCCTTTTAACAGTTTAGAATAATGTGCATCAGACCTCAAAAGTGAAAACAAAAGTTAAAAAAAAAAAAAAGGAGAAAAGGAATAAGTTGGTTTCTTTTGCAGGTTCTTTTCCCTGGCTGGGGCTGGGCTGAGGTTGCATAGCAACCAGGCAGGCAAAAACCTCTACAGGCTGGATTAGCCTCTGCCATTGATGGTGGGCAAGGGGTTCCTGAGTTTCTAGATCATGGCTATTTTTGAGAATCTGATGAAAGTTATGGACTCTCTCCTCCAGAAAAAAATACAAATTCAAAATGTGGCATACCGTTATGGGTTATTCTCTGAGATCCTAAAGCTCAGCCATAGACCGCCCTCCCCACCCCAGTTGAGAAGCCTAGGATGGCTCGAATCAGAAATGGTGCATACGTGAAGACCCATCGGGTTTCTGAGGAGGAAGGTGAATCAAGGAGAGATAGAAAAGATGCCTGAGGCAGTGGCCCCCAACTCAGTCAAGCAGTTTACCCAAGCTGCCTGAAGACCCTTGTGCCCTTCATTGAGACAAAAATAAACCAGAGACCATCACAAAGTACCAGAGTCTTTTTTATGCTTTCAATTGTCAGGGGGTGCTTGTGCTCACCAGAGAGACTTGGTAAGACAGAGAGAGGGAGTGGAAGAGGGAGAAAGCATTCCCCAATGAGGCATGGTCCTGCTGCAATCCCTTCCCCATTTTTCCATCCTGTCAGGACTTGGAGCACACATGCATATGCACCCATCATGTTCTCAAGCCACCAGATCTGGGATTCGAACTGCAGTTGTCATGCAGGATCCAGACCACTAAGCCATGCTAGTACCAGAGTCATAACCAGCTCACCTGAGTGTATGTGCTTAAAGGACAATGTCTTCAATTGCTTTCCTACAAAAGATATAAACATGTGGGGTTTTTTTTCCCAGAGATTTGTGCTATAGGATGTGTGTGCTCACCAGAGAGACAGAGACAGGAAGTGAGAAATCATCTCCCTCCAAGGGGATGACCATGCCACAATCCCTTTTCTGCCATTCTCCTCACAGGATCTTGGGCACACACATACATGTGCCCAGTGTGAGTTTTAAGCCACTGGATCCAGGACTCAAACCACTGTTGACTATGTGGGAGTCCAGAGACATAACCGTTATGCCAGCTGCTGGTCTCTTATCTCTAAATTAATTATTTTATATGATCATAACAACAGCAATAACAAAAAACCCACATTGAAACAAAGTTGAGAAGAAAATAAGTAAAATTCCCATGGCAGTTTTCTTTGAGTGAGATAATAATGGGTTCTTTTTCTTTTCGTGATTTTCTGCCTTTTTCCCCTAGTTTTCTATAATAAAAGTGTGCCTCATGATGAAAAACATGTAGGTGACATTAAAATTTTTAAAAGTAGACTGGTGGGTGGGTGGCCCACATCAAATCTCTGAGAACAGAGAAGAAAGTGGGTTTTACACATGAGAACAACTACGATGAGCTAAATGTAAGCAGAGAAAAGAACACAGGTCAGATGAGCAGCAGAAGAATAAACCATACACTGAGAGAGAGAGAGGAGCAGAAACCAGCACGCCTATGCTATCATTCTTCCCCAGAAAAAGAGGACAAGTCACACCCTGGATTCTGACTCTCTAGGTGACCTGAGATCCAAAACATGATTGGATCCAAGTTCTGTGAAACGGCTCTAGTGATAACAAATCCCCTTTCTGCCTAAGCAGGTTTGAATGGGCCTGGTCTCATGTACCCAAGTAACACCTAACACAGAGGGCCGCCTACCAGAACCAGGATGTCTACCATATGATTGAGTGTCTGGGACATCTGAGTGAGTGTGGGTGACATCTGAGAATTATGTGGAACATCTGCATGGGTGTGTTTGTGTAACAGGCTGAGTGTGTGTAACATCCAAGCGTTTGTGACATCTTGAGAGGGAGTGTGTGAGAGATCAAAGTAAGTATATGTAGCACTGGAATAAGTATGCATAGTTAGCTGGAGTCAATAAATGTTTAAATCTGTGACCTGTCAGTTGTGATTTCTATCAATTTCCCCTCCACAATTTGGTCTTACATTCAGCCCAAGGGTCCCATCTTTGCAGATCTCATCTGGGATCAGAGCAGACTTTCTCTGGAAGCTTTTCCGCCCAGGTTCACAGGCAGCTAAATTCATCCTCTCCCAGCATTTCAGCCAATGTCAGCTGATTTTCTGCAACCCCTTCGGAAAATTCTGGCCCTGAGCCAGGGGTAAGTCCACCTTTGACCTTAGCACAGGACAGGGATCTCATCTGATGCTCAAAACAACTCATTCTGGGTAGAGATAACTGTTCTGAGGTCCATAGTATTGAACGGACATGATCAAGTTATGATTTCTGTTCTCTCGACTCCAGAGTCTATGTCTTTCCCTTTATATCACACTCCTTCCGGCTATGTGCTGCAGCTGTAATGGTCAGTTTTTCTCAGCCCTACACCAGTTTCAGTTCACTTCCAAGTGCCCATCAATCGCTCCTGTATGGGCATTCATGGCAACACTGAGCCTGTGGCAACAGGAAAAACTACAGGCCCCTCTTGCTGGTGGCTTGGCACCCACTAGCACAGGACTGACACAGGATTGAAGGACACGGGCCTCCAAAACAGTCAGGCCTATACCCAAGAGATGCCAGAAAGGAAGATGTTTTCTACTGGTTCCTTGGAACTGGTTTTATTTGGAGAGTCAATGATGTAGAGATTGCTGTATGACAGAGTCCTAATAAAAGGGCTTCATTGGTCTTATTTTATTAAGGGAAAAACACAATCTAGAAAGCCCAGGACACACATAGCCTGATTGAAGATTTTTGAGCAGTTGAGATCTGTCAAAGCTCTACCAGGAAAAATGAAGAAACTCTAGCAGTTTCCAGTGAGTACTAGAGAAGCATCTTACTTGGCTGAAGCCTGGAAAAAGAATGTGTTGTCTCACCACATATTGAAGCCTCTGAGGCCTGTGATATTGCTGACTGACCTTGTTAAAAGCTTACTTCATCGATAGTCCAACAAGATCTCCTCAGCCCATGGTACCATCTGCGGTGGACAATAAAATTGTATGGGCTAACTTCTAGTTCATTCTCTAAACTATTAATATGTCTGCATTTCCCAGATGGAAATTCCTACAACTAGATTGGAAATACAAAGGGATTTTCCCTCTAAAGAGGAACCTGTCTGGCTCTAGCCCTATCCCACCCAGGAATCATACAGAACAATTCCTGTCATTGACACCTCACTGCGAATAAATACATTAGAATCATTCCCAGGAGCAGGATTTTATGAAAGGATGTGGGGAACATACACATAAACTGGCTAATCTTGAGGAGAGGTGGAGGATGAGGAAACATAGAGGCAGCAAACAGAAGGACCAGAAGATAAAATTTACTAGCATCTCAATTTGCAGAAGCCTGTCCGCTCATGTCCAAAATGGCAATCTTTGTGGCTGAGCACTAATGAAATGATTTCTGCATGTTGGGCACAGTGGTAAGCACTTCAAATATGTTAACCATCTTCATTTCTCTCTCTGGCTCTTGGACTCATTATTTTACACTGACAAAGTAATTCATAGGTTAAAAGATGGCCAAAATGGCTAAGATAAATTAGTGTGATAGTAAGAAGATCCAGGAAAGAGACTAGCCTACCAAGGTAACTCTTGTGTGTCACTGACATTAGTTTGGGAAAAAAAAATTTTTTGCCCATCTTCTCCATAAACTCTTTTCAATGGCTCTATTTTATCCTACCTGTCTTTTTCCCACTTGGCTAGGAAGCCATCAAGTGAAAAATGGTAGATTTCTATTAGAAATAGAAGACAAAATCACAAGCACCAATATTAATGAGGTGATTTAAAAAATATATATATATATTCAATCAAGAGTAATTGAGGCCGAGCATAGTAAGTCATGGAAAATTATAAACTATGCCCACTCTTGGGCATAACTGACTATTAAAATCTTTTTCACACTATTGCCTACAGAAAGCAGCTGGGCACTGTGCCACCAGGGAGGTGGCAGAAGAATGGCCTCATTCCCTAAACAGGCTTGCAAAAAAAAGGGGGGGACAATCAATTGGATTGCTGAATCAAACTTAACTTTTGTTGTGCCATGCCAAGTGGATTTTAGACAAAGAACAGTTAAGAGTTGACTCTTCAAGAGCAATCCATGAAATGGATCATTCATTTCAAAATATTTATTAAATACATTTATTGAATACCCACTGTGCATTTTTGCATCAGTTGTCCCTTTTTCCAAACCAAATCATTTTATTCGCCCTTGTTTACAAAGACCAAAACTGAAGTTCAGAGAAGCCAAAGTAATCTGCCCAAGGTCACAATCAATCCACAGTGGAACCGCCATTGTTCATTTTGACTTCACTCTCAGAGTTCATCTCATGGCCCCAGAGATGACAATTTACTCATTATGTATTCCCTGGCCAAGGTTCAGTTAAGCCAACAGAATTATTTGTTATCCAGAATTTCTGGCACCTGGCAATTTTAACATCCTTCCCTATTTCACTCAGAGTTAAAGAGTAAGCCCTTCTATCTCAACCTTGGTATTACACAATGTCCAGATCTCTTTTCTGATACTGGCCAGTAGAGTTAATTAGAGTTATTTCTAGGAAGGAACTACTTTCAGAAATTATCTTGTTAAAAGTATCGTTCACTATTTAAGACTGAGTGGATTTGGAAAGAGAGTGGGCATCTTGGGATTCCAGAATGTTCGAGTTGTCTTATCTAGCACTTATCTTCTTGCTACCCTTCCTTTTTCCTCCTATGCCCCCATGTTACGTGGTAGGACCTAGAAAATGACAGGGACATCACTGACTTGGATATGAGCTGATCCTCATCATGTATCTTTCGTTTCTTTCCAGTAATCCCTTCATATATGACTGTTTTGTTGTGTTGCACTCCATATTCTAAGAAAATAAAAACAAAAACAGAAAGCAGAGGAAAAATAAGAATTCTATTTGAATGCAGTGTATGATGATCTAAGACTTGTTTTTGTCAAGATTAGAGGTCACATTGTACGATGGAAAGAACTCTTAACCAAAGATCAATTAACAAAGGCTCCAGCCTCAAATTCACCACCTGTTACTGGTGTAACCATGGGATGTTGGTTTAACCTCCTTGACTCTCAAGTCTTCAACTTCAGTTGGAACTAACGATGCTCACCTAACTCATAAGATGGTTGTGAAGATCAAGTAATATGAGTCTAAAAGTACTTGCAACATATTAAAGTGCTATGAAAATTGCATATGTCTCATGCTTGTGCCTTGTCCCAACAGAATCTTAATTTCTGATACAGGTAATTCAAGCATTACCTGGACTATAAGTGGAGGAGCATGAAAAGAGTAAAAGCTTTGGGATCAGACTGATGCTGGTTCAAATGGTAAATCCACCACTTTACTAGTCAAATGCCCTTGAACAAATTAATTATCCTCGCTGAGTCTCAGTGTTTCACTTTAAGAGTGAAAACAGCAACACCTTCCTGAGTTGAGGAGAGGACTACAGTGCCGTGCTGGTACATGTTAACAACAGATTATAGGTCAGATTTCTGAACAACAAAAAGCCTTGGTTTTAACATTTGCTGGTGTTCATGTATAAATACCTCACATCAGCAGACTTCATGTTACCAACATGGCATCACTAAATGTCAAATTGAGAAGAAATGAGCACAACTGACTCTCAGCCTGAGCTTGCCCATCCCTCAGATGAAATAAGTTAATGACTATGAAGACCCTGGGCATATTTTCCACTTGCTAAGAAATCAATAATTGTTTGTTTCCTTTATTTGGCTTGGACCCTATGCTCCAAAGCTCAAAATCTGAGGCAGATTCTGAACCAAACTGGAAAAATAAAAAGTCTACAAGAAGATATTGTTGGAATTAAGGAAATGAGGATAGTAACTGGAAAGAAGGGGAATCTTGGTGCCTCAGTGAAGACCAAATAACTAGAGAAAGATTATCAGCAGAAAAAGAGGAATTCTTTCTCCAAGGCTTGGACACAGTAAAGGATCTGGAATTCATACCCCACTTGGTATCACAGCCAGACCCCTTTCACTCCACCATCACCAAGGTAACTGGGCCAGTTGCCTGGCAACAACACCCACCTCTCAACTCCTCTTCACACCCATGTATATGCCCTGACCTCTGGTGACAGTCCTTCCCCAGATGCCACTGCCTGCTCTAACAATACATTTCTCCTCTCCGGTCCCCAGTCACTGGCCAGCGGCCATTTAACCAGAGTATACCTGCCCAGAAACACAATTCTGCCTTCTCTCCTGGAGGAAAAACATCAAAGACAAAGAGCCCAGACCAGTAGCCTCGAGACAGGTCATCTAGTCTCAGCTCCACACTGGAACAGCTGCTGTGGGACATTGGACTAGTTGCTTGACCTCTCTGAGATTTTGTTTCTTCGGTGGCCAAATGGAGTTTTCCCTCAAATCTATACAATGGGGATTTTCTTTCATCTGCAAATTGGGGGATTATAATGCCTGCTGGGTCACCACACAGAGTTGTCCTCGGGCCCATGTGTGTGATGAGTGCTCCAAAGTACCTCACATGCAAGAGGAGGCCAGGTGATTATTACAGTTGCCAACAGTACTGGCGTGAAGCACACATCCAGCCTCTCCAGAGTCTCCAGCGCTAGGCTGAGGCCCTGGCACCAGGAAACCAAGAGATGAGTGAAGCCGAATCTCTTCCAGGACAAAGCAGGTGACATGTTCTAATGGATTCTGAAGAGGGTTTGTGTTCCTGCACTTAACCATTGTAGAGCCATTTGTATAGGCAGCCCGGAATCCTGTCCAACAGCTCTTTCTCTCCGAGAAGGAAATTGGCAGCCCAGGGAAGTGAGCGGCTCTCAGGTTGGACTTGATTAGGGACCAATTTGGGCCTGTTAGCTGAGCCTCCAGTATCATCTCGGCCAATTACTGGCCCAGCCTGGCTGCAGCTGGCTGCTCCCCTCCAAGCTGGACACTTTTATTTCCAGCAGAGCTCTCCCCTGTGCCTGAGGCAAGAGATCAGGGTGACTGTAGCCCATTAAAACGATAGAGAGAGAAATAATTTACTCAGTAAGGTAATGGTGTGGGTGGGGCTTGAGCTGGAGCTTTAATTAAAAAAAAAAAAATCCTCAATAAACAGTCTTGTGGCTTGCATATAATAAGTATGGGAATTTATAAACTCTCCCCAGCTATGGGGCTCTGATGACTATTAAACTTCACGTCTGGCAGAGGAATGTTGGCTTGATGGGCTAACTGTGCTATTTCACCTCTGCCAAGCCAAACAGGCTGGCAACCCAGGGGGAGCCCAGCACTGTGCTCAGCTGGCCCCCACTCTTCATGGGCTCTCTGGGTTGGGCTAATCCCCAGCTAGGGCTGGCCCTTAGGAAAACCAGTATGGCCAAAACGGTCTCCTTTCTGCTCCTTGCTCAGCCTCTGCAGGAACCTGGCGCTTGCTCCTGCCTCCCACCAATCAGAGCCTTGCTCCCAGGAATGCAGGGGAGAAGGGACAAGTTTCAGACTAACTTGTTGCTTCTTCTTCAAGGCTGGTACCTCCTGTAGATTCAACAGCTTTCACTCTAGCCTAGCATTCAAAGCCCCACAATCTGGCCCTTCTAAGCTCATTTCTTGCTACTCTCTATTTCTGCTTCCCCCTCCAGCATTTGCTTATGCTGCTACCTTTGCCTAGAAAGTCCACTCCTGAGAGAAAGAAGGAGCAACAGGGAAACCTTGTAATCCCAGAGATAAGAGACAGGAGCAGCTGGCCATGTGTGCTGACGCCATTCTGCCCTTCAGCCATCCAGGACCAACAGGCAGACTCAAGCCAAGCCACTTGACTTGAGTTCATCAGTAAGGACCCCTACCCAACCTGCTGTGGGGAAGGAGGGACCCTCCGGCCTTCAAAAACCAATAGCTGGTTCCTTCGATACCAGAAAAAGTAGCAACTGGGAGACTCTCCAATCCCAGAGATAGAAGGACCAGCAGGCAGGCCCAAGCCAAGTTGCTGGGCTTGGCTTGAGTTCATCAGCAAGAATCCCCTCCCAGCCTGCTGGGGGAAGGAAGGGCCTGCCACCCTGCATGATGCACTTGTATACCAGGCAACTTAGTCCACAGCCTTACTTTCTATCTGTCAGTGCAACCTTCATCCACATTTGTTGCAATTGGGTTTGAGTAAACAAGAACCAAACACCTGCAAGTAAGAGTCTTTAGAGGAATTCTTTCTCCATGACTCCCTTCAGAGTGAAAGGAGAGAAACTTCCCTCTGAATGCCTAAACTCTAAACTCCTACTGTGGATTTCATACTCCCACCCACAGTAGAAGAGGGAAAATGGCACAGATTTTATGCCTATCCTAGAGAAGTGCAGGAGCACACAGCTACAGAAACATACTCCAAAGAAGTAGGAAAGTGAGTATCCCACCAGATGACTAAAAATCAAAGTGGAGTTCAAAGAAATAGGAGAAAATCAGGAAATAACTCACCCTCAAAAAATTATTACTCCTCACCAACTATGAATAAAATATAAGAGATTGAATAAATGTCATAAAAATAATCTAAAATATTAATTTTAACAATATTCAACAAGATATAAGAGAAAACAATTGCAGGAGATGAGCGAATCCTTCCATGACATGATGGAGGAACTCTGTAAGGAGATAGATACACTGAAAAAGAGTCAAACAGAATTTCCGGAAGTAAAGAATATGATGCAGGAAATAAAGATCTCTTTTGAAAGTATCAACAGCGAATTAGACCACATAGAAGAAGGAATCTCTGACCTTGAAGACAAAACCTCTGACTTAGTCCAAGTAACTAAAAAGAATAGAATGAATGAATGACCATTAAAAATGAATACAATATATGGAAAATCCCAGACATCATTAAACAGCCAAATATCTGTGTACTAGGTATTCTGGGTGAAGAAACAGGTAAAAGCATAGAAAATATTTTTTATATTATATTAACTGAAAACTTTCCAAGTTTAGAGAGACAAGCAGACATCCAAATCCAGATGATACAAAAGGCATTAGACAGATACAACCTAAGAAGATCTTCTTCAAGTTATATCAGAGCCAAATTGTTAAAAATCAAAGACAAAATTCTAAAAGTGGCAAGACAGAAACTCCAAATTACTTACAAAGTTTACCCTGTTAGACCAACTCAGATCTCTTCACAGAAACAATGCAAGTAAGGAAAGAATGAGAAGACATCATTAAAACTGTGAAATAAAAGCAGTTTCAGCAGTTTCATTGTATAGAACTAGCTAACAGAGAAAAAGTCCAAAATGTTACAACTGAGTCTTCGGACTGAATTTAAAAAAAATAAGCCCAAATCAAAACTTTGTAAAGCCTATAAATCACCAAATCATTGGCTTTATCATATTTTCACCTTTAAACATCTCTTTCCAATTTTGTTTTAACTTTGCTTTTGTGAGGACTTATTTCTATATGCATAGTCCAATACTATAGTCTTACAAGAACTCAGTGTGTGAAAAAAAATGTTTTTTTCTGTCTCCTCCCAATGATCTACTGTTATGTACATTTTTACTTATCTCTAACTGAACCAATGATTGATACCCACAGATTTTTCAGATTTATAAACTCTTATACCCCACAGTTCTCTACATGGAAATTACAAATTCTTCTTTCATTGACTATGTTAAGATTATCTTTGTAAATTTATGAGATTGTTTGTTGCTGATTTTTAATCAATATGTTTTTCTTTTGAACTGTACTTCACAAAAAGATTTCATAGGCAATTCAGTGCATACTTGCAGCATAACCATTGGGGTGAGTTTCAAATGTTCACAACACAATGTTAAATGTTGAAGATAGTGAATATGTTTACATCCTCAATTTGTTTATTATACACCATATGCATACTTTAAAAAACTATTCTGTAACCTACAAATATGTGTAATGATTATATGTAAATAATAAATTACAATAAATATTTAAAGAAAAAAAAATAAAAGAAAGTACACTCCATTATCTTCTTGCCTGCTGTTGTCATTAAGTACATGGACTCCAAGGCCAAGCTAGTGTTTGAATCCCAGCTCATACCATCACCAGCTGTTTAACTCTGGGCAAGTGTCCTAACCTGTTAGTGTCTCCGATTCCTTGACTATAAGACGGAGATCATGATATTTGTACCATAGGGTTATTACGGTGATTGAATGACTATACCATTGTCCCTCTTATCTGTGGTTTTGCTTTCCATGGCTTCAGGTACCCATAGTCAACTGTGGTTCAAAAATATGAACTGGAAAATTCCAAAAATAAGCAATTTATAAGTTTTGAATTACACTCCATTCTAAGTATCATGGCATAATCTCAAGCCATTCCATTGCATCCTGCCCAGGACATGAATCATATCTTTGTGCAGTGTATCTGCACTATATGTAATACCCACCTATTAGTCATTTGGTAAGCTTATCAGACCAAGAAAACAGTATATATATGGCCCAATACTACCTGCAGTTTCAGGCATCCAAAGAGGGTCTTGGAATGTATCTCCCATGGATAAGAGGAGACTACTGCGCGTGTGTGTGTGTGTGTGTGTGTGTGTGTGTGTATGTGTGTGTGATGCTTGGTATATAGCATTATAGTGGGTGTATATATGTATACATATATATATATAAGTTATAACCTAGCTATTTGTTATTATACTTTAAAACAAATGTCAGCAAACTATGAGCTGCAGGCCAAATCTGGCTACCTGTCTCCACAAATGACGCTGAATTGGCGTGCAGTCACACCTATCATCTACAACTGTTTCCTGGTCTAATGACAGAGTTGAGCATGTGTGACAGAGACTATAACCCCAAAGCCTAAACTATTTACTACCTGCCTCTTTATAGAAGATGCCAATTCTAACATCCCATCCCAGGCTGTCTTAGGCACCCCTCTTTTAGGACCCCATACCCCTGTGCCTTTCCCTTTTACATGGCCTATTGCAGTGTCTGCTTCCACCATTCAACTGCGAGCCCTTCAAGGGAAGAATACACAGTTTCTTTATTTGTTTTTATTCCACAGGGCATAGATGAATGAATTATGAATAATGAATGACCTAGGAAGGGATTATATCTTGAGCCTCAAAGACACCCAAGCACAAGCCTATTAAACTGAACAATGCTTCCCAATTTGGAAGAGACAGAGCCAGCTCACTGAGTGGGGGTTCTGTGATATTTACAGCAATGGCCTCACCTTTGTTTGATTCTTGTCTCTGTGCCCCAAGGTAAAGCCATTTCAAAATTAAATAGCTTGAAAAACATGAACTGATAGGGGAGAAGGAAGAAAAATTTGATATCCATACACAAGTTTTCATTATTATTAATTCTCAGCATTTCAAAAAAAATCTCATTTTCTTCTTTTTCATCCTCTTTCATCAACCTTAGTGCAATGCTCAGAGGTGGCTCGCCAAGCTTTGTACATGAGGCTTGAGGGAATGGGTGGTGATCAGGTAGGAACAGAGCTGGGACCCAAGAAACACAGCAGGAAATAACATTCCCAAGTCACACGGGGCTGAGAAAATGGAAAGATGATCAAGTATGAGGTGTTCAAGAACTTTCTTCCGCCTAACTTTGGGTCCAGAAATGGGTCCATCTAAGCTTGAAGACAAAAGTGGCGGGAGGAAGGATGCTGTTCACTTTGGTTTATACTTAATGTCACACTTACACAAGCAGGGACTACTAACAGTCTTGTAAGAAATTCTTCAGCTTCAATATCAGATATAAAAAGTTTTCTATGTAGAGGAAGAGGAACAAGGAGATTTGGTTATGGGCAGGTGAACAGACAAAAAAAGGAACCCCAGTCCTTGCCTTCAGGGAATCAATCCTCTATTCAGAGGTTAAAACCAGTAGGACTGTAACTGTCTTGTAAATTGGAGTGAAAACCCAACCAACAACGTGTACAATGAGCCCTAGAGATCGGATTGGATCCTATTACTGTGAAATCTCAGTTTAACCAAAGATTCCCAGCCAGTGACGCACTCACTGTAAGCAATATTTAAAACAATAAAATCTCCTGTAACAGGAAAAGAATTCGAAGAAGCCCTTGGGGTCTTTGTAAAAAGATTTGGCCTACATAAACACTTGCTATATAAATTGGGTACTGGAGAACACTGAACAAAAGATCAGGTGAGATGTGACTTCGATAGTTACCAAGAGGAGAAAGGGTAGCAGAAATCCCAAAGCTGGAAACAATCTCAGCATTTCCCGCTATGTATTCCTTGGGATGTTTCTAGGTATTTACCTAAAAATTGTTTTAAAAAAAAATGTATTTGCAGTAGCACTTTTAGTAGGTTGTTATGCAGCGTGACTCTTAGAAAGGGATAGGATATACATTATGTCTTAAATGTCTTACTTTTATTTGAACAGGAAACATCTTTCTTACAGAAAAACTATCACCTTGCTCTCATATTTTGCATTAGGGATCAAGGTGTTGGTAATATTGTGAGCTCTTTAAGGAAGGAATGACTTCTCTTTTTTTGCTACCGCCCATGCCCAGGACAGAACTTGGAATGAAGAGTTTAGAAAATGTTTGTGAATAAAAACAGTTTAAAGTAAAAGGCTGTTGTCCTAAGCTTAAGTCACAGATTTGTCACAGCCTCAGGCCTGTATAGATTTTTCCATAGCCCAGAGAGGATAGAGAGTTCAGTGAAATTGCTTCTCCACTTTGCAGACTCTCTCTAAGCTTAACTAAGAACACTGGGGGTTTTCAAAAGAAATTCATATGGCACAGGTACTTGTACCATGAGCTTTGGACTAAGGCTTCTCTTTCTTGAGAGATGATTGAAATAGATTCTTCTGAAATGGTGATGTCCTTAGACTCTGCTTCAGAACTCAAGATGACCAAGCAGTTCAAGACTACCTCAAAGTAGCCATCACATAAGAATAGTGACATGGGTCAATTTCATCTGAAATTAGCTGGTTTTCCAAGCTAGCAGCGTTTTAGAGAATGTTTTAGGAAGAAATGCCAATTCCAGATGCAAATAAGTTTCTAATAATCTTCATGAACAAAACTCTATAACATTCTTGCAGTGTACCCTTGCATATACTATTAAAGTGCCTGAAAATTATAGAAATTATTTTATCGGCTACATTAATTTCCTCTTGAAACATCTCAACATATCAACTCAAAATTAAGCATCAGAATTCTGCAGTTGCATTTAAATATGTTAATAATCACAGGTAAATAAACCCAAGGCTGAAATTGGCCACAAAGAATGGAGGGCAGCTTGTTGGAGGTTCACAAACACAATGTAGGATAATTATATGCTAACACACTTAACCTTGGGAACACAGAGAAAATTTACAAAGATCAATTGCTCATAAAAAAAGGAAAAAAAAAACTTAATCAAATGAGAGAGTTATCTAGTAAATGGTGAGGAAATTGATGGGAATCCCTTTGATAACACCATTTTGATTTGATTAGTTGTACTATTTTTATATCTTTAGTAAACAGCATTTGATTATACCACTGAGCTCCTTTTCTGCAGAAAAACATTACAAACCCATTCGTGGCTAAGAACAAAGTATAGAAGCTGGATTCGGAAAGCAGTTTTAAAATTACAACCTACGCTATCTCCTTCTCCTTGTCTTCTGGTTGTATTAGTCTGATGGGACTGCCATAACTAACATCACAGAGTGGGTCGTGTAAGCAAAATTTAATTTCCTCCTAATTCTGGAGGCCAGAAGTCAGATAGCAAGGTGTCCATAGGTTGGTTTCTTCTGAGTCTCTCTCCTTGGGTTATACAATTGATTCCCTTTTTCTCCCTGTGTCTTCATAGGGTCTTCCCTCTGTACTCGCGTCCAAATTTCCTCTTATAAGGACACCAGTCAGATAGGTTCAGGGCCCATCTTAGTGACCTCTCTTTAACTGAATTACCTCTTATTTTTTTTTAAGTCCATGTATTTCTTTCTTTCATAAGCAATAGAGATAAGCACTTCCAACAAGTTCTTGATGTGCCCCAGCCAGCCCAGGACTGCAGACATACACATGCCCCACACACTCAGCGAGGTCTCCAGGTATGAATCCTGGATCTTCCCATGGGGGTCAAGACTCTCAAAGCATCGCAGTCAAAGCATCGCGATTCACTGCCATACCAGGAACCAGCCCCAACTTGATTACCTCTTTAAAGACCTTAGTCCAATTGCATTCTGAAGTGTGACTGGGGATTGGGACCTCAACGTATGAATTCAGGGATATAGGTGAGGGGGACATGATTAGGCTCATAATTAGTAGGCACTAGCTTCCTTTTTCTCCCTTTCGTTAAAAATTTACACTTATGCTCCTTGAGTCTGTCCCCCATAATAAAGAACAGGTATTTTTGTCGATTTTCTCTCCTAAATTTCTTTCTCAAGTCCACATCATCTCTCATATAAATCCTTAGGGTAGCTTTTTCATCCAGCAGTCAGATTTTTCAACGTAAACATCGTAGAGCTGCTTCCCTGCTTAAAATCTTACCTGGGTATATATAAGCATCCGAAAGTTCTAAAAACTTGCCAATTATATTTTGATAGATTTAGCCAAAAGAAAGAATCAGAAAATTCTACAAGCTCATACTTGCAAAGATTTCTGTTACAGCATTGTTTACAACAGAGAAAATTGAAAAATCACTCAATAACAGAAAATTATTTACATAAACTCTACATGGATATAAGTGAATTAAAATATCATACAGCCTAACAAGGATGGGGCCAGGAAATATGTTCATTAACAATAAAAAAAAATTCCTCTATTAAATAATAAAAAACTAAGTAAGTGGGGCCAGCAGGTGGCATAGTGGGTAAGGCATGGGACTCCTACAAGGCTGAGCACAGTTCAAGTCTTGGACCCCATGGTTTGAAACTCATGCTGGGTGCATGTGAATGCATGCCCAAAATCCCGGGAGAAAAATAAAGCAGCAGGGATGGTGGTGTCACCATCCTCCCTGTGGGGTGATTTCTCACTATCTCTCTGGTGAGCAAATGCACCCTATGGCAAATTCTTAAAAATAAATAAAACTAAATAAGTAATAGGATAAACATAATTTTCTTATTTAAAATAAGAATCTAATATTGCTAGAAGAAAGAAGAGTAGAGATATGGAAAGGTATAGATCAAATTGTTGCCAGTGGTTATCTTTGACTGCGTGGAATGAAAAGTTCATCTTTTTGTTTATACGCATTACCTAATTCTTTTTTATTAGAGGTTTTTGCTATAAGGCACGTGTGCTCACCAGAGAGAGACAGAGACAGAAAGCGAGAAATCACCCCCCCCCCGGGGGGGGATGGCCACGCCACAATCACTTCTCCTCAATTCTCCTCTCAGGATCTTGGGCACACATGCACCTGGTGTGAGTTTTAAGCCACCAGGTCCAGGACGCGAACCACGGTCAACAATGTGGGAGTCCAGCGACATAGCCATTACGCTAACTGCTGGACCCTACCTAATTCTTTTTTTTTTTTTTTTTTTGAGAGGTTTTTAGCTATAGGGCGCGTGCGCTCGCCAGACAGACAGAGAGAGACATAGAGACAGAAAGTGAGAAATCACCCCCCAGGGGGGATGGTCACGCCGCAATCCCTTCTCCTCCATTCTCCTCTCGGGATCTTGGGCACGCACACACGCACACCCGCCCGGTGTGAGTTGTAAGCCACCGGGTCGGAGACGCGAACCACGGTCGACCACGTGGGAGTCCAGCGACATAGCCATTACGCTAACTGCTGGTTCCCACCTACCTAATTCTTAAAAGTAAATATAGAGTGTTGATGTAATAAAGAATTGAAGTTTGAAAAGCAAAACTCTGCCACTTCCCAGTTTCTCATAGCTAGAAGTTCAAACTTCGTAGCATGATGTCCCAGATCTTAACCCTGGATACCGACTACCTTTTCAGTTGTACTTTCTGTCACCCCACCCCACCATCTCTTACCCCGACTCCACGGTTTCCTCATCCTTCAGCATGTCATGCTATCTCTCATATCTGTGCCTTTTTCATATGCTTCTCTACTGGACTGCTTTTCCCCATATTTTTTTTTTTAAGAGAGAGATTTTTGCTATAGGGCATGTGTGCTCGCCGGAGAGACAGAAAGCAAGAAATCACCCTCAGGGGGGATGTCCACACCACAATCTCTTCTCCTCCATTCTCCTCTAGGGATTTTGGGCACACATGCACATGTGTGTGACCCGAGTTTTAAGCTGCTGGGTCCAGGACTCGAACCGCAGTTGACTACGTGGGAATCCAGTGATGTAACCATTACAACACCTGCTGGTCCCTCCACATATGCTTTACTCTTTGACTGACAAACTTCTATTTAAAACCTTCTTAAAGGCTGATCTAGGACACAATGCTTAGTTGCAGAGGAAGCTGGATCCCACATGGTCAACCAGGTTTCAGTCCCAGCCCTGTCAGCTTGAAAAGCCCCTGGATGTGTACACATGTGCTCAGGATCCTGAGGAGATGGAGAACGGGAGGAAAAAAGACTGTGGCATGACCAGGCATCATTAGGAGGACTACTTTCTTCTTCTTTCTCTTTCTTTCTCTCCCTCATGCATGCATACAGGCCCTCTAGAAAAAAATAAAAATAAAATCCATAACAAACATTGCCTCCTTGGTGTAATATTTTCTATCCTTTGAGACATAGCTGCTTCCTTTTCTGAACCTCCACAATATCTATACTTCTATCACAGCAAGGAGCTTTTTCCACCTTGATTTTTAATATTTTTTAATGTTCCTCATACCACTATGAGGGAACTTCAAAGATTCTATCAGGATCTTAGGAGTTAATAAGCCCAGGAGTTGATTCCCTCCGCTAATGCAGAATCTTTTCTCTAGAGCACAGTGGGAGGACATAAGGAATTCTGAACCCCTTTACAGAGTGCGACTTCACAGGTCATCATGCCCCCTCCAGTCACCCATGCCCTAACTCAGGTCCCAGTCTGAGGAAGACTACACCGCACCCACTGTATTGGGCAGCAGCCATATTAGGAGGGAGAGGAAGCCAGCACAAAAAGCTGCCTCCTCCTGCCCTGGTTTTTCCCACTTACTCAGAGACCATTAAGAAAATGGTCACTTCTGCCATCGTCCACCATACCTCACTCTCCTTCCCCATTTAGGACACCTCATTGGGTCAGAAACACATCCCAGCTGTCAGAGGTTCTGCTCTGACTCCGTGTCTCACCTCCTGCTATCTTTTCTGACTGGTACAGACTCATTCCTGCTCTCAAAATGAAGAGAGATTCTCATCAGTTGCTCTTAAAAGGCTGCATGATTCTTCTTCTCCTTGATACAATAGCAAACCTTTCCATAGAAACAAATAACAGTGTAGCTCATCACCTATGTCAAGGTGTCCATAAAACTGTCCATAAAGATTTGCACCCTCTCTTTACACTGCCTTTTCACGCCTTCTTAAAATGAATATACAAGAAGATATACTCACAGAGACAACAGCATTAATATCCAGTCTTTGGATGGCCCATAGATACCCAGAGGCTTACAAAATCACTAGATTAATCCTTTGCCAACGTGAGGAAGAAAACGAGGAGTGTTCTTCTCCCTGGAATCAGGCAGCCTACAGAGGCTTCTCCCATGGGTTGTGGTCCTAGTTCCCCTCTAAGGTAAAACACAGACAGAACTTTCTACATACCACACTATAGTGTGATCCATGACGAGGTCCATGGATCATAAAACAGCTGGGAAGAGCAAGGAAGGGCCAGACCACTGCTTCCTCCCATTCAGCCTCAACATCTTACTCCTTTCTCTTTTTTTGAGAGAGAAATTTTTGCTACAGTGCATGTGTGCTCACCAGAGAGACAGAGAGAGACAGAAAGTGAGACTCAACCCCCAAGGGGTTGACCACGCCACAATCCTTTCTCCCCCATTTCCTCTTGTGATTTTGAGCACACACGCACACATGCCAGCATGAGTTTCAAGCCTCCATTCCAGGACTTGAACCGTGGTCGGCCTTGTGGGAGTCCAGCAAGGTAATTATTACACAATCTCCTGGTTCACCTCACTCTCTCTTATGCCAGAAAGTCCGGGTTGAGAGGTGCTGCTAGAGGGTAGATGCTCAGGAAGGGGATGGGGGTCCATCCTTGCACCGTATGAGCTAGAGTGTGTTTGCATGGGGGCCTTATTCTTAAGATCGGCCCTTTCTTCTTGCCTTATGACTTTTTCTTCTCTAAGCCTCCTTTAGGAAATCTAACAAAGCATATTCAAACTCACTTCCCAACTCGGGGAGAACAAGTAAATGGGACTAGAGAGAGAGTCACACTGACACAGCCCACACACTGACCTCTCACTTCTCAGGGGGGCCCTCCCATCTCAGGAAGATCCATCCTCAGGTCTAAAACCACACATAGGAAAAAATACACTAAGAATGACAATTGAATCTCTAAGAGAACTGGAAGACACTGAAAGGAAGAAAGAATAAAGCCAGTTTAGTAGGAATCAAAGAACAAGAGCATACTGAGTGACTTCTATGAGGCTATCTCCATGGAAGACATTTATACTTATATAGGATGTGTTTGACCATGGTTCTAACCAGAGTGAATAAGTAGGGCCCAAACCCAGACTTATAGATTCCAAATCTTGTTCTTTTTCCAGCCCCATATTGGTGTTCAGACCAATTGATTCAGGTGGCCACAAAAAGATTAAATAACTACAGTGACTTTGCAGGTATTACTTGTTGGGATCTAGGACTGAATCAAGACTGGCTTACCTCTAAAATCCTATGAGTCTCTGCTAGGAGCAATTCCTTGAGATGCACACTACACAGCCACACACACTGATTCTCCACCTGTCTCTGGGTAGTGTAGCGCCCAACTAATCCCTGCACTGCTCTAAGCAACTAACCCAAGGAAGTGTTGCTATGCATATTTGTTACAGGAGAGGAGCCAGGTGGCTAAGAGACATAGAGTCCCAGGAGGAATGAGAGTCCCAATACCTACTCTGCAGTCACTATGATGACCATCAGAAGAAATGTCACAGAGGCTGCTTTCCGAAACCTCCATTAGCCCAGAGCCACTTCTTTCAATGTGTAAACCACAGAGAAATCCCTAAGCAGCTCAAATTTAGTTACCGCTTCCTGGAAAGAGGTCAGAAAACAAAGAGACCAAAGACTATATAGTAAATAAAATCATAGGCCATGACCTCAGACACACTTAGGTTCAAATCCCTCAAGACACCAGGAAAATAATTTTGCCTCTTTATGCTTAATTCTCCTCAACTGGTAAATGGGACTGTTAATAATACCTACCTCAGAGAGCTGTTAGGGAACTCCAAGGAGACAAGGTGGGAAAGTACCCAGAGGCATCTGTCCCAGAGTAAAGGCCCATCAAAGGAGGCTGTTAAAAGGGGAGAGATTGAGCTTTGTATTTAGAAGCAAAAAAGTTTGCATCCTCTTTTTGCACAGCTCTGGAATCTGAGATATCCAAGGTCAAGGCACCAGCAAATTTGACGTCTAAAGTGGATCCATTCGAGCTCTTTCCCTGCTGCCAGTGCACAGAGGCAGAGGCTGGGGTGCGTTCAAGATTCGGCTCCACCCATAATCCACTGCCACGGCCGAGGAAGGCGTTGTTGCTGGAGGTGTAACGGACGTTCATTCTGCTTTATAAAAGGTGCTGAAGACCGCCCTCGTCCACGATGGCCTAGCACGTGGAATTTGTGAAGTCGCCAAAGCCTTAGACAAGCACACGCCCACCTGTGTGTGCTTGCATCCACCTGTGATGAACCCATATATGTCAAGTTGGCAGAGACCCTTTGTGCCAAACACCAAATCAACCTGATTAAGGTTGATGATAATAATAAAGTAGGAGAATGGGTAGGCCTCTGTAAAATTGACAGAGAGGGAAACCCTGTAACGTGGTTGATTGCAGCTGTGTAGTAGTTAAGGACTATGGCAAGGAATCTCAGGCCAAGGAGGTCATTGAAGAGTATTTCAGATGCAAGAAATAAAAAGATAATAAAAATCAGCTCATGAAGAGAAAAGAAAAAGGATCCATTTTATAGATGACACTTTCTTGTTGTATCCTCAGGTAGTAGACGGGTTGAGGCAGCTCTCTGGGGTCTTTTGCATATGAGCACTAACCCCATTCATGAGGGTAGAGCTCATGATTGAATCCCAAAGGCCCCCAACTCTCAATACGAACATTTTGAAGGTTAAGATTTCAACACATGAATTTTAGGAGGGACACAAACTTTCAGACCATAGAAGTCACCTTTCTCAGTCTCAATGTCTCCACTTGTAAACATCTCACATGACAACAAAACCGAACAAAACCTCATAGACATCTTCATTACTTCTCTCATTCCCCACTTTCTTACCATAGTCCAGGCTGCGATCATCTTTCACCTGGACCAGTTCTCATTACCAAGCACGCTGCTGAACACAACTGGCATGTTGTGGTAGCAAGACTTTCTTGGTGAAAAAAGTAGCTGGCTGATTTGCATTCTGGAGGAAGTGCTTTATCTAAGTAGACAGATACCAGTGGTAACAGTCTGCAGAGTAGCAGCGTCCCTCAGACCTTGCTGAGTCTTTTACCAAATCTGTTAACAACTTCATACTGTTTTTGTTTAACAAGATAGACCATTCATTCAGCTAAGTATGGAATGCACATACAACCTGATGAGACTTCACACACATGCACACTTGTGTAACCACCATCTGGAAATACGAATCTTCTTACCGCCCCATAAGTTTCCTTTGTGCTGCTTCTCAGTGATTACCAGCTTCCTCAGAGATAAATTCTGTCCTGATTTCTATCACCATACAGTCGTTTGTCTGTTCTTGAACTTAATAGGAGTGAATCATACACTTGTGCACTGTCACGTCTGGCTTCTTTCACATAAGGGTGAGTCTGTGATAGGCATCCAGGTATTGCGGCACGACAATGGTTTATGGTTCCTCACTTTATTCTCACTGCTCCCCTGACTCCCACTCTGCACTCTCTCTGGTCTCTTTTCTTCTCTGTGAATATGTTATGCATCCTCCAGCTAAATGATTTTTCACTTAGTCTACCTTCTCCTTGGAGTGCTTTCTCTCTCCCCTCACCTAACTCCATTTCATCCTTTAGAACTCAGATCCAACCTGGCTTCCTTGGGGCAAGCTTTTCTTGACTGCCCCTTCCCTTGTCTGAGGTCAGACCAGATACCTGACTATATTCTCCAGTCATGGCCTCCGTAGATGACTCTCAGCCTTCTCCTTAAGACTGTTTTCTCTCTGAGAGCAGGATCCATGCACCCTTTGTGCTCACCCTTGCATCCCCAGTGCCCATTATCACAGGCACTAAAAACAAATGAATAATGTGCCCAGCTCAGCGTCTAGGTATGGTGTTCTGGTCCCCTCCCCTCCTGGTGCTACTGTGAGGACTAAATACTTGACACTCTACATTACTGACTGAGTATTCCCCAACCTTCAGAGGTGGCCCTGGAAGAAATCACCTCACTGCTCTTTTCTGGAATGATTTTTTTAATGTATTTTCACCAGAGGGGCCAAATGATGGCATAGAAGAAATTTGCAATTGGATCCACATGGAAAGGTCCCTGGTTTGTATCCTGGGGTCTCCCCCAACACCCTGGGCACCATGTGCCTATGATCAGGGCTGGCTAAGGCTGGAGGTGCATTGCTGTGTAAAGACTGTTGGGAGTCTCCCTCTCTTTTTCTTTCTGTGTCTCTCTCTCATTGAAGAAATAAATAAATACTTAAAAAAGAATATTTCCACCAGAGACATTCTTTTAAAGCAAAAGAATCTCTGACTCATGCTTCATAGAGGGCTGTGGCATTTTTCTGAGTTTCCTTTATGGCTCTTTCAGGAAGGGTCTCCTTCAGCCCAATGAAGAAGGTTGTGATCAAGTCTACATGCACAGAAAATAAAGGATCAGGAGAAAATGTAATAAATGTTAACACTGTTTTTTTTCAGGGTGCTGGGACAATGGAAGATATCCTTCTCCATATTTTACTATAATTTCTAAGTGTGCTTGCTGGGACCAGCAGTTAGCATAATGGCTATGTCGCTGAACTCCCATGTAGTCGACCACGGTTCAAGTCCCAGACCCGGTGGTTTAAATTCACGCTGGTTGTATGTGCGTGCATGCCCAAGATCCCGAGAGGAGAATGGAGGAGAAGGGACTGTGGCATGGCCATCCCCACTAGGGGGTGATTTCTTGCTTTCTTTCTCTCTGTCTTTGTCTTTCTGGCGAGCACACGCGCCCTATAGCAAAAACCTCTCCAAAAAAAAAAATTTTTTTTAAATGTGCTTGCTAAATTGAACAAGAATTGTGTTCATAATAATAATGCGGCCTGTCTAATCTCAGATTGCATTTGATTATTGACACACACAGACATAATGCCACAGCCTGGGAAAGGCAGCCTTTCTTGGGTAGCTCAGTGAGTGGCAAAGGGAACACAAATGACCTAGAGTCCATCTTCTTCCCATCTCAGGGAATGTCTGCCTGCCTGGGGACTGATCAAAAAGCTTGGACCTAAACAAGCTGAGATTCCCCCCGCCCGGGGGAGCTCCACAAGCCTCAGGATCAAAGTTGCTAGGTCTCCAGAGACAGAGAGAAACCTCTACATCTCGGCAAATTTATGAACAGTTTTTCTGGCTTCCATTTTTGGGTTGTTTTGTTTTCATTTTTGTCAGAATAAACCCCTTCATTTAAGTCAAATGGTCCTCATCCTCACCTGACTTCTATCACTCTTATCACCTCCTCCTGGTCCGCTCCCAGTATCAACCCTCTCTCTTAAAACATGCTTCCATCAGCTGAATGCAGCATCCAGGTTGCATATGATGGTGGGAGGCTGGGTTAGAACCATCATCAGTTTGAACATCAGATACTCATTAATATTAGGATCTAGTCACAATGAAGAGGTTAAGAGCAGACAGTCTCAAACGGATTGTCCCCTCCAAAGCCCAGCAACTGCTCCAACTGTGTGACACTGGCCAAGCTCTTTGACCTCTCTGTGCCTCAGATCCCTTGTCTATAAAGTGATGATAATAGTAGGACCCAAGGAGAGGGCAGCTGGATGATTAACAAGGTTCATCCACGTGAAGTTCTAGAACAAGCCTGGCAGAAGAGAGCCTGTGCCAGTGTCAACCGTTACTGTGGTTGTAAACAGAACGGCACTGGTTTTCACTTAGGCTTTCATGTTTTTTTTTGTGAAGAGTGAAGCATTTTGTTGCTAAAACTCCCCATTGACTGATATTAAGATTAAAGTAAAACCCCCTCAGCTCTTGGGGGTTTCCCCATCTAGGACTATGCAGTTGATTTTTGAACCTACAAGCAGCCAAACGAATTTGCATTTTCCGAGAGAAATTCCAGAGGGAACGTGAGAGACACAGTGAGAGAGAGGCAGAGAAAGAACAGTGACAGAGAGGAGAGGGAGAGACCGAGACAGAGAAACAACAGATGGAAACTGCTAGCCTGGCATCGGGAACCAGGGCCTCAGAAAAGCTGTTCATTTCCCAGCTGGGTTTTGTTTTTTTGATTTTTCATTTGTGTTCACACTTCTCCCTCTTGTGGCTCATCAGAAAATCACAAGTGCTCCATGCAGTTCAATGAATTTCTAAACTGGCAAACACTCAACCGCTGGCAGTTCTATCCAATGTAGCTGGTTAAACCCCACCTGAATCCCAGGAAGGGGAAGAGGCAGGCCAGGCAAGGAGTCCAGGCTGTGTAGCAGCCACTGCCTGCTCTTCATCCAAGTGTCAGGTGAACAGAAAGAACCTTCTCCTCTTTCTCATCATTAAGGAAGAAGTCCTTGGGAATGCTGTAGTGTCAGATCCTCCTGGGGATACCCCCAGAAGGCTCTGGGTGTGGGGAGTGGAATCATGTAGGGATAAGCCAGTTGGCGAGAAAAGTAATACAAACCAGTCCAAAGGAGAATGGTACCCAGCAGTCCATCCTTGCTCAGCAGTCCATCCTCTGCTCCAAGCGAGCCCGTACCCTCTGCTCGCTGTAACCTTCCTCAGAGTGCCCGTCCCTCCGCACCTAGAGTAAATGTCAGCCTTTCCTGATACCTTTTGCCAACCTTCTCCAGACTCTTACCCCCAGTGGAAGTGTTTCCTCCTCTCCCACAGCACCTGTCTGTGTCTCTAAGGTGACACTGATCAGCTCTACCTTCTATTGCAAGTGTATGTGTCCTTGTCTATCACCCCACAAGACAGCAACAGGGAAAGGAAAAAGGCTGGATTTCACATCTCTCCAAAGACCTGAGCTTCCAGCGACAGGCCTCCTATATAGAAGGTGTGTTGTAAACACTTCATGAATGTGACCTCACCCATGAGCAATGGACGGCTGCATTTTATGACAGAGAGGCCTGGTGAGCCTGGGTCTGAGGGCACACATTTCTTTCCATGAGGATTGCTCAAAGATGCTTAGCTATACCTCCATTTCATACTTATAGTGCACATGCATTTGAAAAGTATTTAAATGACCTCTGCAACTTATTCTCTCAAAAGAAGAGGAAGAAACAGAGGAAAGAAGAAAGGAAGGGAGGAAGGAAAGAAGGAAGGAAGAGGAGGAGAAAAGGAGAGAAGGAAGGAAAGGAGAAGTGAAAGAATAGAGGAAGAAACATATTTTTAAAAAGGAGGAGAAGAGAAGGATGAGAAAGTGGGAAAAGAATGAAGAGGGGGAAAAAGGAAAAGGTAAAGAAGATAGCAAACATGAACAGTTGGTGAATCTAGTTGCAGGAATATGAACGTGCACTGGGTGTTTTCTTTCCATTTTTCTGTAGCTTTGAAGTTTTTCAAAACAAAAAAACTCAAAAAAATGTGCTTAACTTGGCTTGTAAGTTTTTAAAGTAAGGTAAATGCTAGCGTAAGAAATAAAATCAGGGCCCAGCTGCCATAGTGCATGCTGGCTGGTGCTGCTGCTGGAAGGGCTGAGGCCACACAGGAGGCCCAGGTCCAATTCCTTACCCACCCTACAAGCCAGGTGGACTGGTGTGCACCTGTCGTCCCAGCCACTGGGATTTCTAAACTGTCAAACACTCAACCGCTGACAGTTCTAGCCAAAGTAGCTGATTAAACCCCACCTGAATCCCATGAGGCAGGAGGATCATGACATAGAAAGGCCCTGTTTAAAAATAAATAAATAAATAAACACAATCCAAAGTTAACTTCTCAACCTAGAGACCTCATATAGGCTTTAGGGGGTTACAAAATTTAAGAAACTTTAAGTTCTGCATTCATGCCTTTTCCTAGGCGAAAAGGTTTTATATCATTCATCAGATTCTCAAGGGGTTTGTAACACCTCAGGTCCCCCCAAAATATTAGAATATCATTTAAAAGGAACTAAAACAATTGTTATTACCAGACACATAAGAATCAGTAGCCTGAACTATTCAAAGTTCAGAGACAAGAAATGCCTTGGACATCATGTTGTCCTGACCTCTACATCCAGATGGGGAAACGAAGCCAAAGAGAGGGCAGTGCATTTTTCTCCAACAGATTAACATGTTTCACTGGCTCATGAATGACAACCAGGCCACAGTGCTCTCTGTGTGCCACGGGGAATATTTTCTCCTGGAAAATTCATCCTGAAAAACATTACCAGACAAAGGCCATCTTGCCGAGGACGTGGCTCTTTGTTCTGACCCCGATGACCACATGCTTACAGAGTTGGTTGTAAAGGAGGCTTTGTCAAGGAGGTTTATGGGCACCTCAGTGGGACCAGTGACACTCTCAGCTATAGGGGAGAAGGAGAGGGCCACTAACTAAGATTGATGAATGTTGCCAGCCCTGGCAGGCCAAGCACAATGCAGGGATGGCCGAATAGGGGAACAAAATTAGTTTGTAAGATTAGAACGTATTAACACAAGTCAGACAACTGTCATGTCACAGCTCTTCACCATAATGCTGATTGGCAGGCAAGCACTTCTGATTCTGATGGCCACGGAGGCAAGGCATCTGCAATCTGTCTCGCATGACATCCTGCTGGCTGGCAGATTCCCCCTGCTAGAAAAGTCAGCTTTTCTTAGAAAACTGTGTCCCTTGGGTCTAGTTTGGCAGCTCCCCAGGCCAAAAGTGCATAGCAAGGTGGGAGAAGACAGAGAGGAAGTAGTGGCTGCCGAGACTTCAGCTGGGGAGGAAAAGTAAGCTTTCTGAGATCAATGCGACAAGTACTTTGGGATCACTCACAGACCTGGTACCAGGATGATGATAGCAGGAAGAGGCAGGAGACATAATCTCTTTCTTAAGGAAGGTTCAAGCTTCCTGGTTGCCCAGTCCTATGGATGTGGTCATGTTTGATATCATGCAAAGCAAGCCTGAGTCAGGGCCTTCACTTGGTTGAGACCCTTGCAGCTGATTCTAATGAATGCCCACTGATCTCTGCCCCACCTAACAGGAGTTCAGGAGATGAGTGTATTAATGTTCGTTACCACTCAAGCTAGAGGAGTTTACACATGGTCACAACTGATTCATTCTCAAGTCCTGGATGGCACTTCTTTATTGGTTTGCATTTTTGAATGTGTGCCTTCTAAATAGATTTTTATTAAATAGTGAATAAACATAGAAGACTATTTATATATGTTAGTTCAGGTAGGTAGTCCAGATTATTATACTGCAATGATAAACAACCCTAAAATGCCAGTGGCTTAACACTACAGATATGGATTCCTCGCCTCTGCAAAATCAGCTACTGGTCTGGACACATCTCCAGGGTAATTTATGTCTCTATGCAATGGCTCAGGCATCTGTACTGCTTTGCTCATGTGGCTCCTCCCTCTCAACCTGAGGCCATAGCAGGGAAAGGGTCAGCTGGAGGGTCATGCAGTGACTTTTTCTTGCTTTAGAAGAAACACACATACATATATCAATCCTTCAATCTTGCTTGTAACTCATTGGCTTAAAGCAATCACATGCTTTTCTAACATCGAAGCGTTGGAAACTGGGAGGGAAAATGTGAAATGTCTTTGCCATAACATCCTCATGCTTATTAACAATTTTAAGAAGAGCATTATCATTACATGTGCCTTGCATGCCCTTTACTTTCTCCCTCAGATGTAACTACCATCCCGAATTTTGTATTTATCTCTTTTTTTTCTTTATAGTTTCACCACACATTTTTGTATAGCTGAAAAACATATTATTCAGTTTTGTATTTTTTGAACTTCACATAAATCATACTGTATATATTTTGTGACTTTACTTCTTCTACTCAGCATTATTTTTTTAACATTTATTCATTTATATACACAGCCACAATTCACTTATTTTTCAGTTTTGTAGATTTCCATAGAAAAAATGTAATGAAATATTTATTCATATGTTGTTGAATGGACATTTGAGTTGTCTCCAGGTTTGAATACTATAAAGGGTGCAACTTTGCACAGTCTTGCACAAGACTTCTGATAAATTTGAGGGAAAAAAATTTCTGTACGAAGTTATCTAAGCTGGAATGTCCAAGACGTAAATAGAAATGATGAGCAAAGAAATTGCTAAACAAATTCTGACTATACAAAACAATAAACTTTATGGATTAAAAAACAAACAAACAAGCAAACAAAAAAACAAGGATAAATACACCAAATCAATAACACCTCTCTGGCAAGGATTGGTTGGAGATAAAATATTCTTAGGTTCTTCCAATGTTTGCTAGAGTAGTAAATACATTGTTTAATTTTTGAATTTGGCAAGTTAACCAAGCATGATACATTTCCAGGGCAACAGCCAAAAGAACAAAAGTAAAGGCAAAAACTTAATACGGAGAAAAAATACTCAATTCAGAAACAGACAAGAAGGAAAATAAAAAGAAAGAAAAGGTGAGAAACATAGCACAAAATATGGTGGTAGAAATAAATGGTTGTAATTAATGTAAATAACCTGGGCATAAAGACAAATATTGTCAGAATGATTTTTAAAAAGCAAACAACCATCTCTGATCAGGTGCCACCAAGGGTGGCAGGTACAGGGTCCCCAGGCACGGCTCTGTGGAACTGAGATGTGACCCTGCATGGAATATCTACCCTCAGACTGTGGGTTCAAGGCTGCTGGGACTCTAAATAAATACTATAATTATTTCTAAAGTTAAATTGTGATGTTTCTACATTAGTTCGTAGACTGTAATAATTTTAGCACTATTAGACTTATTTTTACTTTAAATGTTAGCTTTAACTCAACTCTTTTTTTAAAAAATTATTTATTTAATGTTATTATTATTATTATTTAAATTTGGCCAGAGAGAGACAGAGAGAGAGAAAGAATGTGAGAAAGCAAGTTACCAGGTCTGGGACTCAAACTGCTGCTAGACATGTGGGAATCCAGCTCCTTAACCACCACACCACCTGCAAGCCCTTCAACCCAACTCTTAAATCATTTGTTCTGGTTGTGGTTTATAGTTTTCTCATGAATGTCATAGAGAAAACTCATGCCCCCAAAGAACTAAGATAGTTTTTTATAGCCATCTGCACATGTCCTCACCAGAGAGATACAGAGACAGCGAAAGAGAGATAAAGCAATCTACAATAGAATGTGGCCAAGTCTCAGTCTCTTTTCCATTTTGTCATTTTTTTTCAGGATTTGGTGCATGCACACAGTGATCTCAAACTGCAGTCAGACATTTGGGCTCCAGCTTCCTTAACTACTAGATTAAGGGGCTAGCCCTAAGATAGATGCTTAAATGGAAGCTAGAGATAAACAGATTTGCTGATGAACTGGCTATAGGTTGTAAGAGAACGGAAAAATCAGATATTAACCCAAGGCTTTCAGCCTAAGCAACTAGAATAAGGGATTTGTCACTGAAAGGAAAATGACTACCAGAACTAAGGACAGAGATGGAAAATTTATCAAGGAAATATTGAAATGAGGCAGCAGCAGCTTTATATACTCTAGATGCTCCTGAGGAATCAGTGGAGATATCCTACATCCCAGATAATTTCTTAGTGCATATTTCAAATTAGAAATCTAAAAGGACTTATCACACATCTTTAGTCAGGGATAGAATTCAATCAAGGTATGACATGCTGTGATCTAAAAAAGCCATTTTGCACATTATTTAAGATTTGAATGGTAGGGACATACATCAGATAGAAAATTTTTCCTTATGAACTACATTGGACTTCATTGGGGTCTGTTAACAATTTTTGTATCATTTATTGATACACTCATTTAATTAAATGAAGACTTTATAGTTATGTTCATCATCTGTGAGAAATGGATCATTAAATTTTACAGGGGTGTTCTAAAAAAGGCAGGTATAACTTTTCATAAATGGGTGGAACTAGGAGCCAGAAGAAAAGTCAGTATTTTTCCTTCGTAACCTTGGTTGCTATTGCAAACTACATAAACTCCCATGTCCACATTAGAAGTTATTTCATTATACATATCGCATCAGATAGAAGTATATGGTTACATTTATATCTGTGAGTAGGGAGCATAGAGATGCCCCTGCACATGCAGCAAATGAGAAGTTTGATCACTGTTTATCATAAAGTGGAAAAAGTCTCAGAAAAAGGCATTGTTTTTTCTCTGTATTTCAAACTGTCAGTTGCAATATCCAATCTACTCTCTCAACTTCTTCACATAATTTTTAAAGTAGGCTTAGAAAAGGAAGATTTCATAACTGGGTCAAGGACTGGAGAAAAAAAGACACTCAAAGATCATGGGATTTATGCTACATCAGGGTCTCTGTTAATCAATGAGGCAGAAAATGAATGCTACTTCTGTTATTTTGATTTCTTTGTAAATATTCAAATGTCTATTTAGTATTATTTTCCTTCTGTTTGAAAAACTTATTTTAACATTTCTCATAGCATATATCTGTTGATATTGAATTCTTTCAGCCTTTGTATGCCTGAACAAGTGTTTTTCTCAAGAAAATTTACTTATATTTATGAGGAAAAAATGTACATATATTATTGAGTGGGATAAAATCTGCATATCATCAAATTTACCTCTTTAACCATTGTGAATTGTATAATAAGTATGTCTTGGAGAATATAGAATTCTTGATTGATATTCCTCTCTGCCCACACTTTGTGTTTCTCCATTGTCTTCTGCCTGACATTATTTCTAGTGAAAAGTCTGCTGTCATTCTTAGCTTTGCTCTTCTGTACATTAATTTATTTTTATCTCCATCAGTTAAAATTTTACTTTTATTATTCATTTTAAGTAAATAAATTATTATATGCCCTGATATCATTTTATTATTGTTATTGTGATTTGGATTATTTCAGCTTCTTGAATATGTTGTTTTCATCAAACTTGGAGAGATTTTGTCTGTTATTTCCTCAAATATTTTCTCAGATCCATTCCTAGTGTCTCTTTCAAAAATACCAATTACAACTGGACAAAGGCTTTCTTTTATTCCCTTGGGGATTGAAGATATGCCTCTTATCTATGTCCTGGTATAGTCTCATTACTGAACAATGATCAATATTTTTCTTTATGGTATTTACCCTACTCGTATCAAATTTCCATATCACTGATGCAAAAATTGTGAAGTCTTACTCTTCTACTGTTAATTGGAAAAAATGTTAGGCTAGCTTGTGGCATGGTGGTTGGGGTGGCTAAATTCCACATGGCCAACTGTACAGTTCAAGCCCTGACCTGGCAGCTTGAAAAACAGGCACATGTGTGTGTGTAACCAAAACCCAGAGAGGAGAATGGAGGAGAAAGATATGCAACATGAAGGAGAACGGATTGCAGTTACCCTGGGGAGTAATTTCTTACTAAGTTCTCTCTCTCCCTCTCTCTCTCTCTCTCCCTCCCTCCCTCCCTCCCTCCCTCTCTCTCTCCTTGTGTCTACAGTGAGAATACACACCCAAAACCACAACGAAAAGAAAAAACATGCCAAGAATTTATCTAGACAGACTGTTTACATTATGGGGATCTTTCCTTTGTCCTATGAAATTTCTGAATTTGAAATATTTCATAAAACATCTTACTTTGATTTGATGACTAATAATACTTCTTTGATTAAAAGTTGGTTAGATGCTATTTTTGGCCTGAACTAAGTGTAATATAAGGTACAGTTATAATGCTTCTCTCCTCTACTTTTTTATCCTTTTTTTAGTTTTTTGCCATAAGACGTATGTGCCTGCCAGAGAGAAGAAAAATGAGAAATCCCTCTCCCCTCCAGGGGGCATGGATACACCACAATCTCTTCTCCTCCAGTCTCATCTCAATATTTTGAGCATGCACACACAAGCACTTGGAGTGATTCTCAAGACTCTAAGTCCAGGACTCAAAACTTGCAGTTGGCCATGTAAGATCCAATACCTTAACCTCCAGTTCACCTCCTGGACCCCATTTGGTCATTTTTAATAGTCTTGCTATTTTCAAATATTGTGAACCCCCTTTCTATTTCTCTAAAATTAAATATTTTTATTTATATCCTCTGTCTGATGAGTCTGATATCTATATCCAGTATGGGTCTATATTTTCTCATTTTTTTTCCTTCTTATTCTTTTTTAGAGTACCTTATTTCTTTTGTTTCTAGTGGGGTTTTTGGCTTAAATTCATATATCTTGGAATTTTATCTGTGCAAATGCTTTGAGATTTTTGAATTTTTTTCTTCCAGAGAGAATTGTGCTTTCATCAGGTTAAAGGGCCACTTTAATCAAAATTCTTGGCCTGGAGCCTTTTTTTTTTCATCACCCAGATAACATGTATTTACACTGCAAACTCATGTTAGAGCCATCTTGTGGCACTGATTTTTCTCTCTAGAATCAAGACAGGAAATTTTCCTTCTAGTCTCTGGGTCAGATGTTCTGGGTTATTGCTACCTCACTCTTATACTGAGGACAAACTCCTTTAGAACTCTGACCTTTTGCTGTTGCTTCTCTTTAGACTTTCCATGTCCAGCAAGTGCTGTGATTTGTTTCAACTCAACAGCACTATGCAAGGCTGTGAAAAACAGCTCTGCTCTTTTTCATCTGCCTTAGCAAATGCCCTCATGGGAAAAGTCTGCCTGTTGGGTTTTACTTTCATTTGGTTCATGGCTTCTTATTTTCTTGCCAGCTCATTAAAGCCTTCGATAACATGTTGTATATAATTTATCCACTGTTCTTCACTGTTTTCAGAAAGGGTTGATCAGGTACCACTATCTGTTACATACTAGAATGAAAGCTCCAGGTACCTCTGTCTTTATTCAAAATGAATTCCACAGGAAGGGGTCAAGATACCACCTGCATCTTTGCTGCTCTGTATTACATTCTGAGGAAATAGGACACACAAAGATGGGAACCCCATCCTGCACTCTAGTAGTTATAGTGGGCTTACTGGTCTGCATCTGGCCTGGTAGTTCTGGCTGTCCCCTCCCTGAGACCAGATTCCACTGTTACCCCTGGCCCAATATCCAGCCAGGTCTGCTCTGCAGTTCTGCATCTTCCTTACCCTCACCTCCTAATGCAAATCAGTCCAGCCTGATTCCCATACCTGCAAGACATATAAACATGGGTTAGGCCATAAATTCTTGACTGTACTTCATTTTTAATTACCCACTTTTTTTTTCCTAGAAGTTCTACCCAATTCTTCTGCTAACTTCCCCATCTCTCTCAATACCTTTGGGAAAACACTGCAAAGTTCTGTATCCTTACCTATGCTGGAACCAGATACTGTCAACCATAGGTTCCAGAAGGCAGCATGTGGTAAGAACAGAATAAGCTCAAACTCTGGAAATAAAAATATCAAAGTTTATACCCCATATTTCCATTATGAATTACCACTTACATTCTCTAAGGCTCCTTTTCCTCATTTGTAAATATATTTGTATCAAATTATTGGAAGTACCAGAGATGATGTTTAGAAAGTCTTACATTGATAACAGGTGCTTAATTAGATGCTAAATGACTAGAAGGACAAAAACAATGATTGTGAAGAATATATCATCAAGATTGTGTTACTCTCTACTTTAAAGACTGGACTTGTAGCAATTGCAGAAAGCTGAGAAGTCGCTGTTGTTATATATCAGTGCTGATACAGGACAGTGTTATAAACTAGCTAAGGCCAAAATAGAACAGAACCTAGTGTGGGGTTAAAAAAGGACTGTAAACCAAAACACTAAAGCTACAATAAAACTCAGAATATGGTAGAAGAAAAGAACTTGGATAGAAACCAGGCAAATAATGCCATAAGAACAAATGGTAGAAAATATTTCTTGCTCCATTCTTCCCTCCCTCACCACAGGTAGAGATTACTAATTGATGATGATGACAAATAACTGCAAGGAAAATAATAACAACTAAACTTAGTCTTGGTCTAAGCTCTTTAATAAATGAACTTATTTAATCCTAACAATAACTTCATAATGTAGGTTTTGCTATTGTTGGCATTTTATAGATGAAGACTTCAAAGCACAAAGAAATTATGAAGCTTGTCCAAAATCAAGGAAGCAGCAGAATAGTCTGACTCCAAAATCCAAGCTCTTAACCTCTTTGGAATGCTGCTTCCACAACATGAGCATACCTTCCTGTTTGTATTAAATTTTCATCTTTGGTCCAAAGATTCCTGGCTTAGGATTTTCCCTAGTGAGATACTTGTGGAGGCAACAGATACGCAGTATCTTTGGACCCTGTTTATTGGTAGCTTCTCCATGTGATTACGTATAAGCCAAATAATAGTAAGGTAGAAGAGGTGTTTCCAGAGCGGTTTGCCCTTACCTCAGTCATGGAACTTCTCTTATCCTATTATCCTTATGTGTTTCTGTGTCTGGCTTCAGGATTACATGCACATTTCTCAAAGGAGGAATTTTCCTGTTCTTGCATTTATCTGTCCCCAGATCTATCATGGTCTCTATAGACATCTGTACAAAAGTGTAACCCAATAACTATTTTACATGTGCAAATAACAAAAGCAATAATAACTAGCATATTATTTTGTACTTTCAATGTGCTAGGGTGTATTAGACAAGTCTCATAGATTGTTTCTAATGCTTACAACATGTGAGCTCAGTGTTATTCTCATTTTATAGATAAACTATATAGTACATCTTCTCATGAAAGTGTTTCTCAACTTCTTTCTACTGTTGTTTTTTTAAAAGATCTAGTTAAGGGACCAGTAGTTGGAGTAATGGCTATGTTGCTGGACTCCCATGTAGTCCACTGTGGTTCAAGTTCTGGACCTGGTGGCTTAAACTCATGCCAAGAACATGTGCGTGTGTGCCCAAGATCCTGAGAGGAGAATGGAGGAGAAGGGATTGTGGCATGTTCATCCTTCCTGAAAGGTGATTTCTCACTTTCTTTTTCTCTGTCTCTCTCTGTCTTTCTGGAGAGCACACAAGCCCTAGAGCAAAAAACCTCTCTCAAAAAAAAAAAAAAAAAAAAAAAATCTAGTTAAGAGCGAGAAGACTCCTCCTCCATTGCAGCTGAGAACTAGTGATTTCAGGGAATTAGACAAATGAAGATTGTCTGCTGATAATTCATTCTCCAGCCCCCAGTGGTAGGGAGCCCCCTGTATCCTTCTCTCTGTCTCTCTCTGCCTTTCTCTGCCTTCTCATTTTTTTGTAATTTTTCTTTTTAAAAAATGTTTTAAGGTAAAGTATTCTCTTGGCTTTCAGACCCTCCTTTATCTTGCTAATAATTCTCATTCCCTCCTCCCACTTAGGAGAGGCAAGGGGCATGCCTTCAGAAGAAGATTCCTCCATTGCAGCTGAGAACTAGCGCTTTCACGCAGCCCACTCCTGAACTATGCAGTTTTCATCTTTTGCTTTTTTAAAAAAATAAATAATTTTTCCTTTTTCTTTCTCTTTCTCTCACTCTCTTTTCTCTTTCTCTGTTTTCTTTTCTTTTTTTTCTTTTACCTCATCACTTCGCTGCTCAATCTCCATGCACTGAGTGTCTAGACAGATCTAAGGGAGCCATAGCCAAATATCCAAATACTACTGGGGTCAACATAATCCTCAGTACCCACTGAATCTGCTACATAAAGGGATAAAAACAGAATCACCTCCTCCTGCACGCTCCTGAACATTCAGATTGAACTTTTAGAAATTAAGAAGAAACGTATAACCCATCAGATGACTAGAAAGATCTAGTTAAGAGCACTAGGTTGGGCCTGGATTAAAAATAAAGTCACCATCCCAAGCACATGGAAGGATGAGCTGGTTGGAAACTTGCCTATGGCATCAGAATAGAAGCTGAGCAGAAAAAGTGGATTGAACTCCTCCATCAGATTGCATTGGGAAAGAATCCTCCATACTGCCCATGGCTGTTGGATCTATGCCTATCTTGGCTATAAAACCAAAGTTCTATCTATTTGGCCTCCACATTTTTCCCATTGATCGTCATTCCATTTTCATATTCTGATCTCCTCCTATGCCAGAGTACAAAGAGGCAGCTCCAGTCTGAACATTGGTATTACTGGACTTCTAATGCTTAGATACACAAGAGACCTAAGTTAGATCTGATCATACATAGACAATATTATGTAAGGGAAAGAGCATAAGCTTTGGAGTCAGACAAAGTTGGATTCTTATCCTGGATCTGCTATTTACTAGTCATGAAATTTGAAGCAAAATATTTAAAGTCTATGAGACAAAGTTTCTCATCTCTATAATGGGCATAATGAAATCCAAGATGCTTGTAAAATGTCTAGTATCTCAATAAATGCTTGTCTCTTTCCTCCTCCTGTTTCTTAAGCAGCATCTGAGAACTGACTTTTATCAACAATAGACAAATATGAGTGTAGATTGCCTAAAAATGTAATTACAATTCATTCTTCTCTATATTGGGAGTAGAAGAAATAAAAATTTAGTTATATATGGGCTGGCCCCATAGTTTAGTGATTAAGAAAGTCAGATCCCACATAGCTAACCATGGTTCAAGTTCTGGCCTGAAGGTTTGAAAAATATGCCAGGCATGTGGGTACCCCAAATCCCCACAGGATGAAGGAGATGGGATTATAGAATAACCACCTCTATTGGGGAATGCTTTCTCCCTTATTCTTACTCTGTATCTCTCTGGCAAATGCACATAACTTCTAGCAATTAAAAAAATAGTTAATTATGTCATGATCAATCATTTCTTTTTAAGAGAAAATAAAATCTAATTTCATTCTTATCTACAGAAGCACTTTCAACATTAATACCTCAATGGAATTCTTATTTAAGGTAATCCCTCTCTTAGAAAAAAATTTTCCTGTCAACAAACTGAAGTTACTGAATTCACTTCCTTGCCTTTATTAAACAACAACAAAGTATAATGACTTCTAGAGCTTTTGATTGCCATGTGTTCTAGTCTGTTGTGCCACTAATAACGGAACTACCCAAGTCTGTGTAATTTATAAAGAATAGAGGTTTATTCAGCTTATATTTCAGGAAACCCAAGTTTAGGGGGCATATCTGGGTGAGTCTTCCTGTTGATAGGGACAGCCTGCAGAGTCCAAAGTGGCACAGTACATAACAAGATAAAGCCTGTGTGTGTGTCTGTGTCCATGTGTCTATCTCATTCTCCCTTCTTATAAACCCATCAGGATTCAATCATTGGGCCCCACCCTGATAATCTCAATTCTAATCACCTCCCAAAGGTTTCACTTCTTAATCCCACAGTCAGGTTAAGTTTTCACCCTCTTAATCCTGTCACAACCGAAGTTCATTATACAAATGTGGTGGACCAGCATGTATCCAGCATGCCCTAAACAAAGAAACTCGGTGTTTTTGTTACCAGGACTGCCTCCTCTTGGCTCGCGGATCTCCATGCCCATCTTTACAGACCCCTCCATGGATCCAGAGAACTTAGTTGAATTGGAATTTTATTTTGGAGAGATGTTCAGGCAGGAAACTTGGATCCAGAGTCCACTGACCACAATCTGATAAGATTTCCTTTCCTGCTACACAAAGGACAGAGCAATTGCTGAGTTAGACCCAGAAAACAAGGGCTTTGTTTTGCGTGGTTACCACATGGTCCCTTCCTCTCTCTTTGGAATTTGACAAGCAAATTGGCATTTGTGTTGCTGAGACTGTCATAGAATAGTGATTGTTAATTATACCCTAGTTGTCCTGCCTCATTCTGCCATGGATGTATTATGCTAAATGCATGCAGTGAGCAAAAGATCTTAAATTTGATTTCAAGTTGCATCTCTCAGCATGCTGCCAGACCCGCCCCAGGTCAGTGGGCTCCCAAAAGGCCTGCTGGGAGTTCTGCTCCAGAATTCCTGGTTCAGTTAGACCTGGAAGTATTCAAAGGGTCCAGCAGATGTCAGTATGAATTTTTGAGTCTCTCTAGGTTGAGTATTAACAGATCAAATTACATCACCCACTGCCCTGGAGAGCTGTCTCTAGACAGGGTATTGGGCTTTAGACAGACAGTATTTTCCATGAGGATGTAGTCCTCTAATTGGTAAAATTCTGACCTTACATCTCAACCCCAAAGCTGGATGACTGATGCAGTCACAATTATAAAGAACCTTCAAGGGATGAGACAAGAGAATAAAGCGGCTGTTTCTAAGTATGAATCTGTCTGCCAGCTATCTGGCTTCTTCTGATAACCTGTTTGGATTGATTCTTAGCATCTCCAGCTTCCGACCTGGCCAGTTCTCCCTTTATAACTAATGTAGCAAGACTTTAGGTTGATGACAGCTTTAGACTCAGCGACCAGAGGCAACACTGTCAAGCTGGGCTTAGGAGTGCTGATACACTCCTCTGAATATCTTTTTACACTTGATCTTAGCCAAAAGGCTGAGACAGGATCTCTGAATATCTTTTTTTTGATTCATTTCAGGATACTTCACATACCAAGAAGAGTATAGACAATACAATAACAAACATCTGTATATCTGCTACACAAATTTAATACCTGGTAACATTTTTCCCTATATTCTGCAGATCTATTTATTATTAATGAAATAAGGTCACCTATACCCCTCCTCAATATCATTCCCTTCTCTCTTTCCCCAGGCATTATCTGGAAATTCACATATAACCTTCCCATCTGTCTTAATTTCTTTGTGTTGCCCTATCACCATACCACACACTGAGTGGCTGAGACAACAGAAATTTATTTTCTCATTGTTCTGAAGGGCCAAAGTCTGAAATCAAGATGTGGGCAGGGCCATGCACCCTCTGAAAGCACTCAAGAAGGATCTGTTCCAGACTTCTCTCCTAGCTTCTGGTAGTTCTGTGACATGAGGTAGTAAAATTTCAGTCTTTACTTGACATTTTCCCCATGTATGTGTCTCTGTGTTCAAACTTCCCCCTTTTTATAAGGACACCAGTCATATTTAGTTACAAACCTACCCTGGTCCAGTAGGGCCTCATCTTAATTCATTATATCTGCGATAACCCCATTTCCAAATAAGATCAGATTCTGAGGCACCAGAGGTAAGGACTGTAACATATGAATGGGGGGGGGGGGGGGACAAAATTCACCTATAATACTATCCATGTATTAATACTTTCAATTTATATCATTTTCCCATAAATACATTTAGCATTTTGTCTACACTCTTCTTTTGCATGATGGCACCATGCTTCGTGTATCTTTTGTAACATTCTTTTTTTTACCCAACAATATGGTTTTAAGAGGATCCATTTAACACATTTTTTCCAGTTCATTTATAATACTTCACTGTATGAATTTATGACTATCAATCTCACCTGTGTACTAAAATTAAAAATATCTACAAGGCTCAGAATGTCATTTGATTAGTAGATTATGACAGATACATTCATCTCAGGCTTGAACTACACGAGCTCTCTGGTTCCAGCCCTTGTCAACACTACATGAACCTTTAACTATGTTCTGTAATTTTGCAATTTTAGGATTTTAGGCTTCAGCAGGTTCTGTCATTAAGGAAGTTTCAGGCAACAAGAAGAAATCCACTTAATTGTTGGGGAATATTATTAAACAACAGGGAAGAGAAAATAGATGTTTTAATTAATGAAGAAGTTTTAAAAGCTCAAGGTCAGCTTGAGAAGGCCCTGGGCTGACAGTATTATGTTCCAAGCTTGAGGTATGTACTTTTAGGAGGAAGGCAGAGGCTGGAGACAAGTGTGGTCTATTCTCTGGCTCTCCAGAACCATCTTTTTTTTTTTTTTAGAGGTTTTTGCTATAGGGCACGTGCGCTCACCAGCCAGACAAAGAGAGACAGAGAGACAGAAAGCAGGAAATCACCCCCCAGGGGGAATGGCCACGCTGCAATCCCTTCTCCTCCATTCTCCTCCCGGGATCTTGGACACACACGCACACACGCCCAGCGTGAGTTTAAGCCACCGGGTCCGGGACACGAACCGCGGTCGACAACGTGGGAGTCCAGCGACATAGCCATTACACTAACTGCTGGTCCCTCTCCAGAACCATCTTTGAGGAGAAGACCAAACTCCTGTTCTTCGATCATGCATTACAGTGAGCAGCCAACCCTGCAATGGCGAGTAAATGAGCAACCTAAAAGCAGCAGAAAGGCTGCCCAGACCTTCCTGCAAGTCAACAGCCATAGCCTCATCTGCTCACGTGGGGTCTCCTCTGTGCAGGGTTTAGCCATTACTGACCTGAGATTCAGCCAAGTGAAGGAAGTCTCAATCTTAAAGGCAGAAGACACTGCACACTTGAGGAGAGTTTGTGTGGCCAACCATGCAGAGGAGAGGAAGGTCCCACCAACACCTCCAAGTACTCTACAAGGCTGTCAAATTCAGGTGCCAAGAGATAGACAAGGAAATAGCCTGAGCAAGTTCTTAGAGACACTGGAAACAACCACTGGTCACCTGACAGAGCTCCCAGCATGGCTGCAGTGACTGGGGGCTTCTTGAGGTTCAATCCTAATGGAAAAATGTGTTGACCACCGTTGCCTTTGGCCACTTCCTTCCTCTGCAATGTTAACATCTATATGTAAGCACCATCTACCTGTTCCATGTCCTTTTTAACTCGCTGCAGAACCCCTGTGAGAGAGCTTCATGTCACTCTCAAATATTGGGCCCTTGAGGAAGATGGTAGGAAATCAGATGGGATTTGTTTTCCAGAATTGGAAAATGAAATTGGACAAGAATGTTAAGGAAACATCTCCATTTTCTTTGCCTGCTTATCTGGGTCTTTAAAACTGCCTGTTCCAAATTTGGAAATTCTCTCCGAAGACCTCCATGTAAAAAGAGCTGACCTGATATGACACAGTGAATTACCTCAGATGAGTCATGTGATGCAATTCTTGAAATAAACCTTCTTAATGGAACTCCCAGACTTTCAACTTTAGAAGTATTTTAGAAGTATGGAAAAGCTCATTTTAAGATGTTGACAAGTTTGAGGCCTAAAGAATGAAGGTTTCAAAGACTGTTAAAAATTAGCATGGCTCCCCCTCCCCCTTGTTCCTCACAGCTAAGCTTAGAGCAGCCCAAAAAACTACAAAATGGGATTAAAACTCTGAAAGTTTCCCTTTCTCTTACTCTCCCTAAAGTCAAACACCTGAGGAGGCTCACCCTCTTGCACTGTCTTCATACTCCAGCTGTCACTCATGGTCACCATGGAGCTCACCAAAGTAAAAAATGCAACTATTTTAAAAGTTCATGGCTAGGCCTGCAGTGGGACTGATTCAGTTTCAGGGCGGAGAATACAGAGACCATCAACTTTAGCAAAAATATCACATTAACCGGAAGCCATGTAGGAAAACTGATAAGATTCCTGTTTTCTGTGAGGCCAAAATTTGAAAATTATCAAATTGCCTTTTATGGATTTTTCTATGGATTTCTATACGGGCTCTATAGCTTCCTTGGGGGCTCTCCTATACATATTCATATGCTAATATTCTCTAACTTCTGCTTTTATAACACACACTTATGTATTCATATAGAAGTATTCTCTAATATTTGCTTTTATCAATCATGCTTAGTACCAAAAATGTATAAAAAGCTGGGATAAAAATTACACTGGAGACAATAAAATTGTGGCCATAAACAGAATCTCTACAGAGGGATTGTTGGCAATCTCTAACAAAAAGAACTGTTTTTATTTTATTTTATTTTATTTCAAGTTCTTTTATACATTCAATCATGTTATTTAGTTTGCAAAGTGAATATTCCAACAGGTATACATTTCTCACCAGTCCAGTCACATCTGGTCTCTACAGCCTTCTCCTGTCTATATTCTGATATTCTGAAGTTTTTAATATTTTTAAGTTACATGCTAGAAAGCCTCCTTTTGATAACATTTAGAAGGCTTGTGATAAAGAACACACATATACCCTTTCTCCTTTGGTAACCTTTCTAATTATTCATATCAAAGATCACTTAAGGAAAAACACTAGACCACTTCAGCTCAAAAAGAACTACTAAAGCAATTGTTCTCACTGTCTGCCATTGCTTTAAAAAATCAAACTGAGGGACCAGCAGTTAGCGTAATGACTATGTCACTAAACTCCCATGTAGCCGACGGCGGTTCAAGTCCCGGACCCAGTGACTTAAACTCACGCTGGGCGTGTGTGCATGCGTGCCCAAGATCCTGATAGGGGAATGGAAGAGAAGGAATTGCAGCGTGGCCATCTCCCCTGGGGGGTGATTTCTCACTTTCTGTCTCTCTGTCTCTCTCTGTCTTTCTGGCAAGTGAACGCGCCCTATAGCAAAAACTTCTCAAAAAAAAAAAAAAATCAAACTGATAATGTATAGCATCCATTTTGAATTGTTTTTTTTTTTTTTACTCTGAAACTAGAATGTGAAGTAACTATTTTAGAGATTTTCCTGGTGTCAACAAGAAATTACACAGAATCTCTATTTTCATTATGCTATATTTCATTCTCATTCTTATTTTCTTTCTCCCTGAAATAATTTTCATATCTATTACTGTAATTTTAACCAGTGAATAACTAAAGATTTTGTATTTGTGCTTAAATTTAATGAATAAAAATGTAAACTTGTTTTTTCAAATAAAGAGAAAGTTTACAATTTACCAAAATGTCACCCCTCTACTTTCAAGATCCCACAAGGTGTTTGGGCTTAGGTATACATGAATGCAATAAAATGTATATGTTCCAAGTGAATCAATTATGGCTTTGGTTTCAGTCTGTTCAAATCCTGTCTATTATTACTAGTTATTGTACATGATCTTAGAAACGCTGAACCTAAGTTTTCCGGTTTTTCTTTTGTTTGTTTGTTTCTTTGCTTTTTGAGGGAGAGATTTTTCCTATGGGGTGTGTGTGCTTGCTGGAGAGATAGAGAGAGACAGGGAGACAGAAAGTGAGAAATCACCCACCGGGGGTATGGCCATGCCACAATCCCTTCTCCTCCATTCTCCTCACACCCACACACACCCCTGGCATGAGTTTTAAGCTACTGGGTCTGGGACTCAAACCGTAGTTGGCCGTGTAGGAGTCCAGCAACAACCATTACACCATCTGCTGGTCCTGAACCTAAGTTTTCCTAATAAAAAGAGATCAGTAAAAAGAGATTAGTAATAACTACTTAGCAGGGCGGTTTAGAAATTCAGTAAAGTAGTGTGTGTACAGTGCCTGGTACAGACCAGACACGCAGAAGATGGCGGCTATGGGAATAGTAGCTATTATTTCTTGGATACAGGTCCCAGCTCTTCAATTTACTCTGTAATTTTCAGCATATCTCTTTAGTCGTAAGTGTAGGATACAGAGATGGACCAGTATGGTCTCTACCTCCTTGCAGGATAAGTACTGACTGTCTTTAACATGTTCTGGGTCTATATTTGAAGTACTATCAAGCAGGACCAGGACACCCAAATAGATGCAAAACTGGGGTTTGGTGGCCTCTAATTCTAGCCACATTTATGGAGCATTTTCCATTAGGCACTATTTTAAAACTTTTCCATTTAACAACAGGTTTAACTCTCATAATGATTTTATGAGTAGACATTATCATTTCCCATCTTTTGGATGAGGCAATGAAGGTGCAAAGAGGCATGTATCTTGTCCAAGATCACAAAACTGGGGGAGGAAGGATTCAAACCAAGATAGTCACTATACTTTACAGCTTTTCTGAAGGGATTGACATACCCATAATTAACTCAGCACCCTTGAGTCTAAAATCAGAAGTAATCCCAGCACTTATTCATTTTTATTTTCCTTTTCTAGGCCTACAACATACCCTGATGGTATGTTTGCTTGAGGATGATGGTTCTACAAAGGCCCAGAGCCACATCTACCGTCCAGTAAGTATCTGGTGCTATGTTTCTGTTTTTTTCCTAACTAACTTCTGTAGTCAAATAGATGTGGATCCAATCCCTATATCAGTATTATTTGATTTTGCCAATGCTACTTAACCTCTCCAAGCCTCGATCTCCTCATTTGTGCTGGAGAATATTAATGGGAATATTAATAACAGCAAATAACTCACAAATGTGATAATGAGAGGTGATACATGGTAAATTGACTGCATGCATGAGGTACTCAGTAAATACAATTAGCACTAGTTCCATTCTTTCGAGCAAACTTCAGATGGAAACACTAAGCCAAGGAAAGGCTTCTTCAGCTCTCTTTTGTTCCAAGTCCCAGAATGGGGCTCTTTGCTCTAGAGTTCTGTTAATGACTTCCTGTCTGGGTCAACCAGGACGCCCAGAAGCTGCTCATAGTACACATCCAAGGCTGCATTAAAATAGGTGGGACTTTGAGGGTCTCATCAGTTGAAGCTGAATCATGTCACCCTGCCCGCCTTACACTTTTTAGCCTGGAGAGGAAGGACAGAACATTCTCCCACCTTCCATGGTAAATTTTAACTGTAAATTCCATCCAGGACTTGATGTCATTCTTTCATTCTACTTTTAAATTTTCCTTTTCAAAAGTTCTGCCTTCCTGAATAATATTGTTTCATATTTTTTTTTCTTCAAGACTTTGGCCTGAGTTTTTTATTCTGTGTCCCACTTCCTTTTCTCCTCTTCTTCTTTTGCTTATGAATAATGTTTCCTTTATGTGTAACACTCTCTACATGCTATGAATTTGTAGGTATTAAAAAAAGATATTGTTGAAGAGACCATAAATATTCTGAGGTTTATTATAGCCAGAGACAAGACATTATAGAGCTGCAGGTGTTCTGAGGACAAGATGGGATCTAATAATGGAAGCGTACATGTCTCAATGCCCTTGAATAGGCCCTTGGTTCCCTCAGCTTAGATTTGTTTCCCTTTCCTAGTCTTTATCACAATTTATATTAGAAAATTGACTTACACACCTAATGTTCCCAGCTCTAATTATTCCACAAAGGAAAACTCCAAGGGCATATTACATTACCATTAAGCAAGAACAATTATTTTCTTCCAACTGGCACATTTTCTTTAACTTCTCTTTTTAATTCTCCCTTGAGGTTGGAATTTGGTGATAATTATCCCTTCACCCATAATCCTTCTAACAGATAAAATTATTGATGGCCCTGATCTACCACAGTTGGTGGTTGGCATGGTTGGAAATGTGGGGGGAGGAGAATAGAGAAAGAAGGGATGGGTATTTTTTCAATTTTGGATGCTTCGTTTTGATGGGAGTGGGCCATTAGGAGCTGAGGGATAGTCACACTTTTGATTTTATAAACTTAAGTAAGAAGTGTAGAAAACATGAACATGAATAGGAAAATAGCATATCACAGAGAAGACCTACTGGAAAAATAACCAATGTGGTGGTTTTTAAGTATGTCTGAAAATTCTTTGATATTACTGTCTTTAAATAGTGGAGCTTAATTCCTCTCTTAATGAATGTGGGCTAGACATAGTGACATGCTTCTAATTAATAAAAGATGGTGGAAATAATCTAAGTGACTTTTAAGACTAGATCATAAAAAAAGATGAATTATGTCTCACTCTCTCTCTCTTGGATCTCTCACCCTGGAGGAATCTAAATGCCAAGCCATGAGAACACTTAAGCAGTTGTGGAGAGATCTATAAGAAGAGAAACTGAGGTCTCCATCAACAACTAGCACCAAGTTGGAAGTCATATGAACAAGCCATCTTGGAAGTAAAGCCTCCATTCCTGAAACTGTCTTCACATGACTACAGTTCTAACTGATATCTTTTTTAAAAAGTAATATTTTATTGATACTTGAATGTATTATGAAAATCACACTTTTAAAGTATACAAGTCAGTGGTATATTTTAGTATATTCACAGTTGTGCAGTGATTACCACTAATTTTTATTATCCTCAAATAAACCCCATATTCATTAGCAGTTACTTCCCATTCCCCCTCCTCCAACCCCCTGACAACCACTAATATACTTTCTGACTGTATTTATTTGGCTATTCAGGATATGTTGTATAGTTAGAATCATAATATGCTATCTTTTTTGTACTAGCTTCTTTCACTTAATGTAATGTTTACAAGGTCAATCTATGTTGTAGCATATATCAATGTCATTCTTTCTTATTGCCAAATAATACTCCATTTATGGTTATCTAACTTTTTTAAATCTATTCATAAGTTGGTAGATATTTAGATTGTTTTCACCTTCTGGTTATTAGGAAGCTTTCCATATAAAATTTTATGTGAGCATATATTTTCATTTCTCTGGAGCACATACCTTGAGTGAAATTGTTGGGCCATATGATAAGTATGTTTAACAGTTTAAGGAACTAATAAAATGTTTTCCAAAGTAGATGCACCAATTTAAAATGCCTCCAGCAATGTGTGAAGATTACAATTTTTTCGCATCCATGTCAATATTTATTATTGTTTGCCTTCTTTATTTTAACCATTCTGGTCAGTATGAAGTAATATCTCATTACAATTTTGATTTTCATTTCCCTAATGACTGATGATGTTTAACATAGTTTATGTACTTTGTCATTTTTATGTCTTCTTTGAATAAAGATTTATTTCAATCCTTTGCCCATTTTTAATTGAGTTATTTATAGGTTTATTGTTGACATAACCATTTGTTATAGATTCTGATACTCTTTTATCAGTTTTATCATTTTTAACAATTTTTTTTCTGTTACATAGGTTGTCTTTTAACTTTATTTATGGTGTTCTTTGGAGCACAAAAGTTTTTTGTTTGTGGTTTTATTATTTTTTTTAATTTAGATGAAGTCCAATTTATCTGGCTGTCTTTTTGTCATTTGAGTTTTGGGTGTCATATCCAAAAAACCATTGCCTAACCCAAGATTATGATGATTTACATCTATATTTTCTTCAGAGAGTTTTAAAAATTTAGGTTTTACATTTATGTCTACAAGTTAATTTTAGTGTATGGTGTGAGGTAAGGGTTAAACCTTATTCTTATCCATGTGAATATTCAGTTGGAATTTTACAGAAACTCCAAACACATTCTACCCTCTCTGGTGACAGCTATGCTGCTGTTTTTGCAGATATTGTGGTTCTAAAGATGCTGGTTTTCAAGAATACCACAAGTGTGTGGTACAGGATCAAGTAATAAGACCAGTTAAATCACACAAAAAGCTGCTCTTACCAAAATCAGCAGTTTTTCTCAATAAACACCCCATAAATTAATTCAAGCTTTCAGTTAATTTCCAGAGCTCTGAAAAAGTTGATTTTGACAATCTTTTCCATGTCCTTATTGTTTTTGTGAAGGAAGGGACTTTTGGGAATCCTTATTCTGACTTTTTGACTAGCAACTAATGAAGAATCCTGAGTCATATCTGCACAGTTAGGCCATCTCTGAATGTCTGAACCATAGGAATGTAAGAATAAGTTTGTTGGGGTTTTTATGTTTGTTTGTTTGTTTTTCTGGAGAGGTTTTTGCTATAGGGCATGTGCACTCACCAGAAAGACAGAGAGAGACAAAGAGACAGAAAGTGAGAAATCATCCCCCAGGGGGGATGGACATGCTGTAATCCCTTCTCCTCCACTCTCCTCTCAGGGTCTTGGGCATGCATTCATACGTGCCTGGTATCAGTTTAAGCCACTGGGTCCAGGACTCAAACCACAGTCAACTACATGGGAGTCCAGTGACATAGCCATTACACCAACTGCTGGTCCCTGTTGTTGTTTTAAGCCACCAAATTTTGGAATAACTTCTTTTGTTCAATAAATAACATGAAATCAGTCACTACTTTCAAAGGTTTCAGTGGTTGTCATGTGGAAACAGATGTGTCCCCTGACATTAAAATTAAGAGTAGATAAAGTTTCAAATTATGACTTTATGTAGGGTAGAACTTCATGACCTTGAAGTCTTCAGAACTATCGAATAATAGAGTAATGACTTTCACTGGAGCTGTGTGAGCAATGAGAAATTCTTTTTCCAATGGATATTGTCAAGGGAGTTCAGTCATAAAGAAACTGAGGTTCTGGATCATCTATATAGACCTTTCCAACTCTGAGATGGTGACCAAAATAATGGTGGTAATGATGTTGACAAAACTTACATTTGCACAGAGCTTTATAGCTTACTAAGAACGTCCATATAAATTATCTCTTTTAATATTAATGTTAACCCTAAAAGTGGGGGCAGGCATGAGTAGTAATTCTACTTTACAGATGAGAAAACAGAAACTCAACTCTTTGTTGTCCAAAGTCAACAAGAGTAAAGTAGTAGAGACAATATTTTTAACTCACGGAGGGATCCCCCTGATTCCAACTCATGAGTGGTCTTTCCCCATATCTCACTGCCTATCTAGCCTAATAAAACCAAGTGTTTAAATTTCCTCAATCTAGGTAGTACATGTAGCTATCTTCTACCCAAAATATGAACTTCCTGAAAACCCAGTCCTAATCTTAAACCTGTCCTAGGGCCTATAGATAGAAGAAAATTTCAATCACTATTTGTGATCCCAGCCAAGGAAATGCTAACCTTAAAATCAATTATCCACTCTCAGTTTCAAGCTTATCTCTGTGATATGAGATATAAATGACACCTTTATGCCACGGCCTCAATCATGAACCATTAAGCTATATAGATGATCCAATTCCCTTCCTGGTCTAGCAGTTGTCTTTCACAGAGAACTGGTAGGGAGCCAGGAGAGAAAGAGTGATTATGGTAGAGTTAAGAGCTGGTGGAAGGTGAGCTTCTTCTACTTTCCTCTGCAGCACGTCTCTGGCCATGGCCTTTTGTCTCTTCTCCAAAAAGTCTTGACTATTCTGATTCTTCTTTTTATAAACCACCTGTTATTTTAACATTTTCCTTCACTAGATTCAGCTCTGCACCAACTTCTGAGCCTCTGAAATCACTCTATCACTGACAGTTTCCTATATCATATCTCTGTGTTCCATGCCCTGGGGCCTGAAACACAACCTATCTCCCTCTCCCCAGGTGCTGCCACCATCTCCTCTATCCCTCCTGGTTCTTCTCTCTGGAACCTGGTTACAAGGAGGGACATCATTATCTTGTATTCCTTCTTTCCCACCTTTCTTTTCTCTAAAACTAGCCCCATAAAATCCTGTCAATGAATGTATTTGCTTCATGCTCAAGGTTATACTGGGTGCTTCCTATGTGCCACACCCTTAAAGAGTTTGCCACCATCCTGACCCACCCAGATTTATGTTTACTATTCTCTGTCCTTATATCTCCTCAAGAGGCTGATCCCCAAGGAGCCCATCATTCTGGCTGTCTCACTACAGTCTTAGCCAATGGAAAGCACTGGTGAGAGGTCAGAAGGTGAGAAGAAAAGGTCCAGGTATTTCTGTCCTGCTGCCTCCCTGCCAGGCTTCATGTCTCTAACAGTGGCTGAGTCTGCATAGCTCCCACTAGGTAGTCCCTCTGGCACAATTCCAGCTCTCAGTGGACTTTGGTAACACTATTTCTCCCTTGACATATCTGTCCTAAGAATGGTAAGAACTTGAAACTGGTGTTTGTCTCTGAGTAGCTCAGCATACTCAATAAGCTTTAACTGTGCCTACCAGTTTCCAAGCAGTCTTATTATTAAAACTTTATCTGAACCATCTACCTTAAATTTGATCTGCTATCTAAACCCTGACTAATATACATACAGTACCACAACCAATGCTATAATGTAGAGCTTTTTCTCATATTGCCCAAAAGGTACTCTTCTTTACACTCTTCCAGTTCTGTGATATTATTAACTGACTAGCCTAATATTGAGAAATGGGCATGGCTTTGATCTTGGATATAAGAGGCTGGGTTTAGCCCTCATTCTGTGTGCTTTTGAGAAAATTGCTTGCTACCCCTTAACACATGTTGCAGTCTCCTCAACTATAAAATAAAAGGTTAAACTATATCAGTAATTTTTAAAGAAGGGCCCACAATCTTGGGACATTGCCAAGGTCCTTTCAGGAGTTCCGTGAGGTCAAAATTATTTTCATAATAACACTGAAAACGTGTTTTTTCTGTTTTCTCTTTTTTCACTTGCTCACATTTCTATGAATGGTACAAAACCAATGATAGATAAAATTTCTCATTATCATTACCAGGGCAATGGCACAAAACTGTACTTATGGCCATTGCATTATTTACTGCCACACAGTAAAGTAAAATTTTAAAATAACAATTTCACTTAAGAATATCCTTGATAAAACAGTAAAAAATTGTAATGTTATTAAATATTGACCCATTGGTATATGTTTACAGATTATATATAGTTTTTCTGGGTGATAAAATGAGAACTACACTTCAGGCATTGCTAATGTATACCAACATACACAAGTAACAGTCACTTTCAAGAAGAAAGAAAGGGTGTGATGATTTTAACTGCAAGGCAAACTAGTTGCTTCTCCTATGGAACACTAGTTTTACTTGAAAGAATCACTGACAGACTATAGTTATTGAGACAGAGGTGTTTGGCAGACCTTTTCTTGAAAATGTACAAAGTAACAATGTCTCCACAAGGAAAACAATGGATGGTATTTATTGCCATTGAAAATATTTGAGCTCTCAAGCTTGATAACTTTCCAATATTTGAAGACTTATGTTGATATCAGCTATGATATTAACAAAAGATATTTGCTGATTACACAATAAAAGATGTTAACATCTGGACAATCTGTACAACTTGGTGAGATATATCAAAAACTTTATTTCTAGAAGTGAAGGCTTTGTATGAGGACTCAGGAGATCTTGGTTTGAATCTGGAGTCTGTCATTTACTTGCTAACTCAGCTCTATTGTTTCATCTGTAAAACAAGGTTTCTCTGTTGTCTCATCTGTAAAATGGGTATAATAGGCTACCTCAGACTATTATAAAACAACTGACTAAATAATGTGTGGTAATAAATGTTAATGTACATTCAATAAATTAATGTTTAAAATAATACAAAACAAGTGCTTGGCACATGGTAAGTGTACAAATGTTTTCCATCATTATCATCCTTATTCGGGTGGGAGCACTTAGATACCACCTCTCCATATAATACAGGACTTCAAGACAAAGCTCTGGTAATACATATTGCCAGATTTAGATGCTAGCACCACTTATTAGTTAGAACCTTGGATAAATGATTTAACAATATGACCATATATAATAATACATTTGAATATACTAATTAATAATCATACAATAATTTTGAAAAATAAATGAGATAGGTCTTAGCTGCTTAGCCCAAGGTCTGGTACATTAAGTTAACTTGCTTAGACTAGTAACTGGGAATTCAAAAATATTTCTTTTCTTTTTGGAGAGGTTTTTGCTATAGGGCATGTGTGCTCGCCAGAAAGACTGAGAGAGAAAGAGAGACAGAAAGCAAAAAATCACCCCCCAGGGGGATGGCCATGTCACAATCCCTTCTCTTCTTGGGATCTTGGGCATGCATGTACATGTTCCTGGCATGAGTTTAAGCCACTGGGTCCGAGACTCAAACTGCGGTCGACTACATCAGAGTTCAGCACCATAGCCATTACACTAACTGCTGGTCCCTCAAAAATGTTTCTTGACATTTGGCATACAATTATATTAGAATTGATAGCATTAAAACTTTCACAGAAAGATTCACAGATTTTTGTGATATTCTCAAGCAGTGATAGCAGTAAACAAGTTCTCTAAAAAATCAAAAGCTCTATTTTTAGCATCTGCCTATTACTGTAGTACAAATACTCACATTCTGGCCAATTTCAAGCTATTAACTTCAGGCCACCCCATGCAGAGTTGGGAAGAAATTCTCACAGTTGTCACTTGGGAGCTGGTATGAGCCAGCTTCAGCACACCATTGCTTTCAAGGATACTTTGGAAGTGGAATCAATGAATTCCATCTGAGGACTCTGTTCACCAAGAGAACAGAGGGTTGGTTACACAAGAGCAGAGAAGCAAAGGAAACCGAGTTTGTGGTGTTCTTAGAGACATTTTGAAAGTCATTGTGATTTCTCACTAATCACTCAGAATTTGACCCATTTATGCACCTAGGAAAATAAGAAGATTCTCTACGCACTTTTAATCATTGGAAAGGTTTTCGTGGCATGAAACCTTGCAAAGAAAAAAGTTTAAGATACAATTTAATCAGAAAGTTCAAGACACATTTTGCATCATTCCCTTTATTAAAGAAAAAAATTTTCCTTTGAGTATATTATGTCCAACTCTAAAATTCACTTTAAAGTTTAGGAAAGAGTAAATTTAACTTAAAAAAGAAAAAAAAAAAAAAAAAAAAAAAAACCTGCTAGGCAGTTGAAATGCTCTGGTTCCAAAGTTAAAAAAAAAATTAAAAAAAAAAAGCAAGATTATATATTATATAGCAAAGATAGAGAAAACAAGCAGAAACAAGCGGAGTCACCCATGACAATCTGTCATGTCAACAATTTATGCATTTTCAACATCTGCAACTGAAAAGCCACAGAAGTCAAAAGCTAAAAACAAAAAAGACTCCCAATGACCACAGATGGTTTGCCGCTGCTGCTGTAAGATTTCACCCTCTGTTTCATGAAAAAATAAATTAATTATAAATAAGGAGGTGAAGAGAGTCAGTATGTATTCAGGTGTATTCACAGGCGTGTATGCAGAGGGGGCAGGAAAAAGAACTGAATGACTATCATCTCCGGCACTTGCTACACGAAACTCTCCTCCATGTTACTGCAGAGTAAGAAGGAGTCCACAAGTCGAGGCTGGACCAGCTGTTGGAAGTCAGAGTCCTGGAGGCCTTCGGGGCAGACTCCAGCCAATCTACGCAGAGCAGCCTGCGGAGAAAACAGAAGAGATGACACAGGGCAGACTGGGCTCTGCCCAGGTGGACGTATCTCCCACCACTGCCCCAAGAGATGCATTCCTGGAAGTGGCTCATTTACCAGTCAATTTGAGCTGATCATCATGGCCAGCAGGCACCTGAGTGACGATTTGGGCCACCTGGTCACCACAATAACCTTACCACTTGGTCACCTGGGTTCGTTTGCACCTTTGTCACTTTGGCAGATGTTGTCCGAAAGCTCTTAACATCTATAGAGACTGAATAATAGTCTTGCCATCTTGGTTTTTCAGACATATTAGGAACCTAGTCATTTTAAAGAACTGTCATTGTAAGGATCATGTCAACTTAACGAGATGTTTAATTTCAAAATGTGTTTGTCCTATGGACTGGAGCTTCCAGAAGCATGGATAGAATATTATTGCCCCCACATCCCTAGGATAACCCGAGAACAAGGACTATTCATTTACCCATAAATCAGCAGGTCCTATACAAAGTACTACAGAATGTGAAGGAAGGCGGAGAGAAGGAAAACATAGAGTCGAAGTAGACACAGATTCTGTCACTGAGAAATTCAACGTCCAGTGAGAGGAATGAACAGGAAAGAGGGGTGCAAGCAAAATGGAACCTCTCCCCAGTTGGCTGCACACTGAGTGTTGAATACTTTATTCCCATTTCATGTCTATGTGCCCCACTCTTCCCTATCACACAAAACCCCCCCATTTTTAATTTTTTAATTACTTTTTCTTTTTAGCCAGCAGATACATTCATCCTGCAAGGCCTGGCCCCTTGTCACCTCCCCTGAGCTTTCTCTAATCATCCTGAAGCAGACACAGTCCTCCTATGCACCAGAGCCCCTGGGTTGACCTCAACTTTCTCACACTGGACTGTAACATGTTTTAGGTGTTTCAACTCTGAGCTCTCACAGAGTAGGGATTTTCTTTTACATCTTTCTGTATCTTTAGCAGGTGATACAGAAGCTGGCATAGGGCTCAATAAATGTTTGATGAAAAACTTCAAAACAGAGCTCTACTTACAGAGCAACCTAAAACTGTGAATATGGCTGGTCACTAACTTAGACCCGTTTACCAGTTACCAAGGCAATGCATACCAAGTGCTTGATGAATATTAGTTCTTTCCTCCTTCTCAAACACCTACACAAACAAGGGACAAAGTGCCTCCTTCCCACCAACCCCAGAAACGTGGTGGGAAAGATCTAAAATGACAGAAGAAGCAAAGGAGAGAATGCTAATACTCACCGAGTTTCTACAGATAGTGTCCCATTTAATCTCTACAAAATGCTGCAAGGTGACTATCATGCTTCCCATTTTGGAAATAAGGAAACTCTGGTTCATAGAGAAAAAGTGGCTTTCCTCAAGGCCATGCAGCAGTCCAACCTCAGGGCACTCACACCTAAACAGATGGGCAGGATGCTGCACCCACAGGACATTGCATACAAGGCAGGAGTAGAGATCATCATATAGATATGACAGGTAGCCTGTAGCTGATAAATCAGGCCAAGGAGGTGAAAAAAGAGGACGGTCTGAGTCACAGGTGCTGTCTTGTCCACGCTGACTCAAGGAGGAAGAACATGAGCCTCTGGCCAGATGAGCAGAATCTGAGACATTGGTGCAGAAAGTGATTGCATGGGACTGTCTGCAATGAGTGTGTCCTGCCTCTCCTGTAGCATAGTTTACTTCCAGGGCTAAAGAGGCTGCACTCCATAGCACCCTCTGGTTCCTTTTGGTTCTAACTGAGAAAAATAACCCCATTGCCCATGAGCAGATGGTGAGGATATGAAGCCATCCATGTATTTTACATCATCAGGAATAAAAAATAAAGCAGGGGCAGGGAAAATAAAGAGGGATAAAGAAATTAAGAAATCAATCTATCTAAAAGGCAAAGAAAATGAAAGAGAAAAATAAAAGGGAGAGAAAATAAAGAGACAATGGAAAAAAATGAAAGGGAACTATTAAAACAGAGAGACAGGGGACAGCAGGTGGTTTCATGGTTAAAGTGCTGGACTCCCACATGGTCAACCACAGTTTGTAGCAACTTGAAACTCATGCCAGGCGCATGTGTGAACATGCCCAAAATCCCAAGAGGAGAAGGGATTGTGGTGTGGCCATCCCTTCAAGGAGTGATTTCTTGCTTTCTGTCTCTATGTGTCTCTCTATCTCTCTGGCAAGTGCATGGACCCTATATCAAAAATCTCTTTAAAAAGAGAGAGAGACTGGATTAGCTCTATAGTGCAGCAGTTAGGTGCTATGCAGAAGAAGCCAGATCCCACATGGTTGAACAGGGTTTGAGTCCTGGTCCCATTGGCAATAAAAAACATACTATGCATATGAGCATGGCCAGGATCCTGACAGGCTTGGAGAATTATAGAAAAAAGATTGGGGATTAGGTCTTGTTGGAAATTATTTTTCTCTCTCAAATATTTAAATGTCAGAAAGACAGAGAGAAACTTGGGGAAGGAAATGAGAACAAGCAAGATGGGGAGATGGATAAAGTAAAGAAAATAGTGCAAAGAAAAATATCTTGGAGGCAGTGTGGATAGTAGGGAGTAGGAGGGGGTGAGCATGCAGAGAGGGAAGGAAGGAGTAGAATGGGGAAGAGAGGAATGAGGAGGATAAAAAGAAAGGGAGGGAGGGAAAAAAGAAGAAAGAGAAACTGCTAAGAGAAGAGGCAATCTCTAGGAAGAGAGAAAGGCAAAATGCAAAAAACAACCTGAGAGAATAACAGCCTCATCTCCCCAAGATCCTCCAAAAGTCTGCAAGACATAACCCCAAGAGCACCCATCCTCAGCGTCCCACAAGCTCAAAAGACCCTTCACCCTCCCAAGCCTTCTCTTGGCCTCTGCTTTGCAGGAAGGGTTAACAGTCATCCCAAAATCTCACTCCCAGACAGCCTAAAAACACCCAAGTATTAAACAAGCCCAGCAGCTCACTGACAGCTGCTTCATTAAGGAAAAATCAATTCTGTTTATAAGAGGTGATCTGTGCATCCACTTTTCCAGACATGGGAGACAACTGAAATTTCCTCCCTCCACCTGAAGAGAGCCTTTGAAACTGGAAATAAGGCCTTGAAGAAGAGCAGGAAAGGTGGTCAACAAGTCCCTATGCCAGACTTCTTCAAGTGGAGTCCATCTCACTAGCCAGGGGAATCACACACAAATGTTGGAGCCCTTCTGGGACCAAACACTAGGGCCTGCGGTGTTGGGGGGACAAGTCTGCCGGTCCCAAAGCCAGGAAATGAAGTCACCAAACTCAAGGTCCTATGGAGACACAAAGAGCGCTAAGAGAAGACCCCTGCCCTGAGGAGGTTCCAGGTCAGAGAGGGGGTAATACAAATCTTCCTTCAAAAGTCAACACAGCAAGACAAGGGACAGGAGAGGTGGAGAGAAACAGACAGCTGGAAATAAGATGATCTAGTCAAAAAGTAAAGGCCCCCAAGCTCAGGCAGGCCTGTGTTGGAATTTTAAGAGCCTCGCACCTGGAACATGATCACACAACTTGCCTCAGATGTGGTACAAAGGCCAAGACAGGAGCCAGGTACATGCTGTGTCCTCCTTGTCTTGGCACCGCAAAGTCCTGGAAAGCCTCGTGGAGGAGAAGGAATGGGATCGGGGCCTTGAAGTATGGGCAAGATGTTAATCAAGAATCCTAGGGAGACCATCTGCTGGGGCAACGGCCAAGGCGCAGGACTCTGGTTTGGCCTAGCTGAACAGGGCCTGAGAGAGTGGAGGGACTTCAGCCTCACTGGTGGGTCAGAGCCAGACTGTGGAGGACTGAGCAGCTGGGTTGTTGCCCACAGATAATGGGGTACCATGGAACAGTTCCCTGAGGGTTCATGGAAGTGTTATGATTATAAACTACATTAGGAAAATTAACTCAGCAACCACAAGGGGGATGGATCAGGGAGAATGGAGGCTCTCTTTGTCACCCACCAACTCATCCATAAGAACACGGGTAATCTCTTTTCCACTGGAAATATCGTCAACTGATTATGATTAAAAAGAGTAGTCAGCCCTTCTGCATGCTCGCCTTCAAAGTAATAAGGGCCACGGTAACAGTACAAACCCTCAGATCTGAGTATATCTTTGTAGTTTCCCAAGTGTTTGCAATGCAACCAACATCTCCTCAGGATCTATCAGTGAGGCAGTTGCTAGCTGTGGAAGTAAGAAGGTAATGGAAGTTGGGACCAATTGTTCTGTGTTTGCCATCTATGTATTCCCTCCCTTTTACTTTCCAGACTAGGCAGAATTGAGAGGGTCCGTGGATGGGAATATGTTACATTTTTCATTTCATTAACCTCCAACTGAAACTTAAATCCCCCTCGGTTGTGAATGTAGCAACAAACCATGAAGACTTATGTATCTCGTAAGTTGTTGAAGGTACCTTCAAATACCATTTGCAACCATCACAAGATTACAATAATGGCTCAGCCACAGCGGTACAAATGGTAGGGCACCACTGTACTATGCTGGAGCCACAGGGGAGACCCCGGTTCTGTTCCTGGTCAACCTGAACACATAGGGCACAGATTGTCTGGGAGACTGGAACAGAAGGATTGCAGCATAGTAAGACTCTATCAGGGCTGCCTATCTGTGTGTGTGTGTGTGTGTGTGTGTGTGTGTATAATACTACAACACTTGTAATAATACTTATTAGACCACTGTTAGCTCTTATTGAATGTGTTGATTAAATGTACATATATTAATATATGTTTATTTAATACTTATTTTAATATGTTATAATATTTTAATTCTCTATGTTTTATTGTATGCATTTAAGGCATTATTCTGAAAATGGGGGGTGGTGACATAGGTTCACCTGACCACCAAAGGCACAAGAAGAGTTAAGAATGCCCTGTGTGTACCAGATAAAAGCCTCAAGAGAGTAGAATTTGGTCTTTTTTTTCCTCCACAGCTGTATCCCCATAGCCTAAAAGAGCAAATGGCACATAGAATCACTCAGTAAACATTTACTGAATAAAATTTATAGCACTTACTGACATACTCAATGTCACACAGCTTGTTAACATTAATTAATTAACCAGGACCGATCTGTCTGACTACAGTGCCCTGCTGTTCCTACAATCACACAATGCCCGTAAATAACTCCCAGAAATGAGATAAACTCAGTTAAGGAAAAAAAAAAAAAAAAAAAAAAAACTCAGTAGAGTGGCTAGGAGAGAACTGTACTGGGAAACAGGTTGGTGCATCTTGAAATCCTTTGCTTCTGCTTCTGCCTTGGGCCCTTTAAGGACCAAAGATCAGGTGCCCTCTTGTGGAAGTTCAGTGGCCCTGTTTGTACAGTGGCTTCCCTAATCCTCTGTGCTTTCAGCCAGAAGCTGCTCTGCTTGGGATCCTTAGGGAGACCCAGTAGGGAGAAGTCAGCACTAAGCATACATTCCCCTCTGGTGCTGTTGACTACCTCATGGGGGACTCTAGTATCAAGAAGCTGGATAGGGACCTCCCAGCATGCACTTCCTCGGGTTCAAGGTGAAGATCCTGGTGGCTGCTTGACTAATCCTCTATCGTGTCACGTTCTCTCCTGTCCTGTCCCACAAAGGAGGAGGGGGCTACCACATTGGGAAAGCCCCAGTAAAGGGGCCCTCTCCAGGAGAAAGGTGGGGGGCTTTTTTCACTTTGGATCAGGCAGGAGACGTCCATATCCTAGTGCCATTTTCTGCAGCTACCTTGACATCAGTTCCACCACCCACCACACCACTCTGGGTTTGATTTGTTAAGATTCCTCAGAACCTTGAGGATGCATGGCTACTAAAATTGTGGTGGTAGGAGGACAGGGGAGTTTCTCAGCCTCCATCTTTCGCATACAGTCAGCCTTCCATGTTTACTCATTCCATATCCATGAAGTCAACTAATTATTGATTGAAAGTATTTGTAAAAAAAAAAAAATTGTTGCATCTGTACTGAACAGGTAGCCCTTTTTTCTTCTAATTATTCCCTAAACAATACACTATAACAGCTACTTACATAGCATGTACATTGAATCAGATATTTCAAGGAATCTAGAGATGATCTCAAGTATATGTGAGGAGAGCCAGCCTGGTGTGGTGGATCCCACCTGTCCCTCAAACTGTGCAGGTTGGGTCTCAGACTCAGCAGCTTGAAAAACTACGCTTGGCACATGTATGTGCATGGCCAACATTCCAAAAGGAGAAATGGAAGAGAAGGAATTGCAAAATGACCATCCACTATGGGCAGTGGGGGATTCTTTCTCACTTCTCTCTCTCTCTCTCTCTCTCTCTCTCTCTCTCTCTCTCTCTCTCTCTCTCTCTTACCAGAGAGCACATGTCCTCTCTAGCAAATTAAAAAAGAAAAAAAAAAACTATGAAGCATACAGGAGAAAATGAGTAGATTATAGGAAAATACTGTTATTTTAGATAAGGGATTTGAGCATCCTAGGATCTTGCTATTTGAGGGAGACCCTGGAATCAATCCCCTGCAGATACTGAGGAATGATTGCATATGCCCTCATGTAAGTTTCTTTGCAGTTCCATGAATTAAGTGAAACACCTATTACATTATCACCATTTTAAAGAGAAAAGCTGAAGACCAGAGAGGTTTCATAGTTTACCCAAGCCAGGTACAATGTAGCCAGTTCCCCTGGCCCCTGCTCTGCAATCCCGAAGGTCAGGGACAAAGCTGGGGGACTGCTGAGAACTCACCAGGCAGGCCACGAGTACAGCGTCACTGCTGTTCCTCTCCGATGGGGATCTGCAGAGCTCGATGAGACGGGACATACCTGCATGAGACACAGGAATAGGCTGACACCCAGATGGCGAAGCCTGGACATCCTGACTACAGGAGCTCGTCTTTTCTCACACACCTACTCTGCACAGGGCCCACTGGAGGCAGGAGGCTCTCAGGGCCCCCGTCATCCTCCCAATCTCACGGGGAGGGGGCTGAATCCATCTAGAAGAATCTGTGGTGGACACTTGATACTTTCTTGGCTGTGAACAAACAGATCCTGGTCAGGGTCTCTGAGGTGGTGCTCTGAAAATATTTGTTGGTTAAATAAATGACTAATTAAATGAATGAGTGATTTAATGAATGAACTAATGGATGAGTTAGTAGTGAATAAACAAAGTAATGAATGGACAAAAGAATAAATTTGAATAAATAAACACATTATCAGGAGATAGGTAAATGAACGTGAAACAAATAACTGAATGAATGAGTGAATGAGTGAGTGAATGAAAGAGCAGAGTCCTATTAACAGGGAGTCTGCAGGTGAGCCATTGTTCTGGCCCACTTTCACCTCTCTAGATCATTCCTCTTTCTTGCTTCAGCACCAGGTTACAAACTGGAGTAGAGGCTGGACCCTGGGCCTCCACCCAGCATTTCCCAGAGATTGGGGTGCCCCCCAGCCAATCCTTGCCATGTCCACTGTTGCTTCCATGAAATCAGGGCTGCCCGAGCCCCTCCTCCACTTCAGCCACACCCGGCGCCACTTACAGCTGAGCCGCACGGCCTCCCGGGCCACGTCTGGGTCTCGGCTGAGTCGGGCCAGGGTCACTGCAGCTTTCTGCTGGACTCGTTCACAGGCTGCCACCTCAGCAGGGGTCCCAGATCGTGGCTTCTCAGACAGCATGCCCATGATAAGCTGGACCCCTAGGCAGGAAACAGTGAACAGTGGGTGCCCTCGCCCAGCCAGCATCTTCTCCTGGACCAGATGGATGGGCAATTCAGCTTTGAAGCTGAAGCCGTCAGGGTAACTTCAGGGTCTCAGCCACAGGGAGCCTGCTGGGCAAGGCCATCTTTCTACTCCTGCAACTTCCTGGGGTGTCTCGGATTCCATGTACCAAGTCACTACACTTGAGGACACCCTTATTTATGTTTTTAATGCTATGACTGGGCTTTTCCCACATACCCAGTACTATGCTAACTGCACAATAAGTACATCATTCACTAAAAGTGCCAATAGCCTCATGAAGTCGGTACTACTATAATTCCACCACAAATCCCAGAGAGAAGTAAAGGATTTTGCCCAGGGTCACGCAGTTGCTGGCTTTGGAGCCTGACACTGGCACCTGAATAACTAGTTATGCTCCATCACCTATTCACCCAGTGCTGGTTGCATCTGAGACAGACCCAGGTCCAGAGGTGATGAGTCTACCCGGTGAATGGGGACCCAAACCCAGACTGAATCATCACTAGACCAGATGTTTCAGAGCAGACTTAAGTACTAGAATGGAGTGAAGAAGTCCGACTGTGAGATCCGGGCCTGAACGTAGTCAGCTGAAAAGTCTCCCACCAACTGCTGATCTACCAGACTTGTTTTCTGATCTATAAATTTTCACCCACCTCCCCTACCTTGGCCTTCCCTTTCTTTCTGCAGGGCATGCTCTGTTCTCTTAGTAGAAAATAAGCTAAATAGCTCCCATCCTGTAGGTTATAGCAGAAGTCTACCTCCTATGTGAGCTGTGCCCCAAATCCTCCAGGCCACATCCCCCTTTTCTGCACACAGTGGTACCTGCCAGCTTATAATAGAATTTAAACCAGACACAATTCAAAGATGTATTTTGGTTTGCTTTTTGCTCTACACGGTGTCTAATATTTATTTTTAACTTTTGCAAATACGCAAATTGAGGTTTTCATTAAAATCTAATTTCTTACTTCTAAAAAGTTACCTCCCAACTAACACTCTTTCCTAAAAGAGCAGATAGGCTTAGCACAGTGCTGGTTCTGTCAGAGGTTCCTGTAGCACATTTTACACTAACCCTCACGTCATCCCTATGAGATGGGCATTGTTACTATCCTCATTTGGCCGATGGAAAAACAGAGAGGTCAAATACATAACAGAGCCAGGATTCAAAACCACACAGTATGAGACTTCAGAAAAAAAAATCGTGGAAAAATGGAATTCAAGTACAAGTTAATTTTTCAAAAAAAAATTGTAGAAATCTATGCATAGTTTTCTCATAATATTGTTTCGAAGACCCTGTATATATTGAGTTGTCAGGAAAGTCATGATGCATTTTTGCATAGAAAAATATAGAAAAACACGCCATGACTTGCTCAATGACGGAATAGTTTCACTTTTCACAGTCTCAACCGCGAGGCCATCCTCCCTCTATTGCATGTCTCTACTGTGGATGTTACACCTTTTTCATGTTATCACTGTTGTTCTCCTCCCAGACTGAGACCCTCCAGGACAAAGGCTGGGACTTATTTCTCTCTCTGCCCCTATTGTATATAGTACAATGCCGGGCATGTATTAACAGTGGTCTCAATAGCTGTTGACAGCGTGAGTTGGTCAGTAATATAAAGCCCTCTTGAGATGCCGGATATTCCAGTCTCAAATTCCTAGGCCTATGAAGACTCTCTCCCACCAACCCCTTGAACAGAGGCTGTAAGTACTGAAGGAACGGGGGGCATAAATGATTCCACTCAGCCTCTTGGACTCAGCTGGCTCAGCGAAGGTTTTCATTATTAGCTCAATCACATAAAATTAACACAAAATGATGTCTTTCAATTAGTAACAGAGCAGTGGGGGATGGGGAAGTGTATGTTTGTTAAGACAGCAGGGCAGCCGGAGGGAAGGGGGTTTCACAAGAGCAGAAGCACCCGACCCAGGCTCCCAGCACACTCTGCCTCATTAGCGTCTCTGGTTTCCAACTGGTTGCTAATTGCTCCCTTATTTCCCAGTCACAGGAAGCCCTCTCCACTCTCTGTTCCCAGCTGCAGGGCAGACACCTTGTCCTAGGCAGAGACTGCTTAGAACCACTTCCAGGCCGAGGAAACTGGGCCTACCTCCCCTGGACCTTAGTGACACCCTCAGCACAAGGTGGAACTAGGGGCAAGTGGGAGAAGAGGTTCTCCCAGGGAGGGGTCAAGGCATTCAGCTTGTCCCGACCTGGCCCCCCGCAACCCCCTTCTCAGACACTTCAGCTTTCTCCTGGTGCCAAATGCAACAAATAGGAATAATTTAAAGTTGGAATACATCCTTCAGCAGGAATAGATTTTTACCTTGTGGCTCATAATGAAGTATCTGCCTTCACCTCATCACCCCACTTAAAATAGTAACCACCACTCTTGCCCCACCCTGCCCCAGGATTACCTTACCCCTCTCTGCTCTATTTTCCCCACACATTATCACCATCTGACATTTTCCATGTTCTTGTTCATTGTTTGTCTTCCCCGAGAATGGAGGCCCCATGAAGGCAAACATTTACGTGTCGGCCCAGTTGCACATATGGCACATGTAAATACGCTCTTGAAAACATGGAGACACATGTACATATGTGCATACCTCCACACGGACATTCATTCACACAAGCACAAAGGCAGGGGTCCAGTGTACCCAGTACAGCATGTACACTACTGCAAAGACTCACCATTCTCCTGGATGATGTCAGAGGCACACTGCTCTAGGACAGACATGTTTGCCAAGATGGTCACAATCTGGACAAAGAGAAGTGAGAAACTAAGGAAACGGGCACACCTGGGGGTCCTCTGTGCCGGCTCATCCTCTGACACCTAGCCCCTGCTATGAACTGAGCTCCCCACCCCAGCTGCTTTCCCAGATACCAACTCCCACCTCCTTTTAACCTGAAATGAATGAAGGCTAAGGTCAAGTCAGAGAGCAGGAGTGGGAAGCGGGAGCATTACATGCCAAGAATCGGGAGTTGCATGGATTTAACGAGACCATTTATATTCGGCAGCACTTGCCAAGTCTATGGTCTGTAAGCCTCGCTTTCGGTCATCATGGAGGGCTCTGCCTGTAGTAAAGGGGTGCTGACACCCAGTGAATGGTGAGTCGTGGTTCTGACCTCAGGGTCTGTAACCCACATCACCTGCGCCTCCCCCCAGCATTGTCAAAGGAGCACAGAGAACTCACAAAACAACAGTGAATTGAGAAATGGGTCCCTTGTTGTCAACGAGGGACTAAGGGACCCATTTCAGGGAAACCCCCCAACTGTAAAGGATGCCAAAACATAATTGGAATATATTGCAAACGTGGTACCTATTAACTCACATGCCCCCAACAATGCCATTCCTGAAATAAATAGCAAAATGAAAATGCACCCCCTTACACAGAAATGAACAGTACTCTCAAGTGGGGATTAAAATAAATAATAAAATAAAATAAAAAGCCCTTCTCTCTGGTACAGGCCTAGCTCTCTGGAAATATTTCTTCATAGGTTGGACATGCTACAAGCAGGGACTGTGCTCCCATCTCCAAGATGGCAACTGAGTCTCCTGAGGACAATTTAGACAACTTAAATTTCAAAATTCTATAAGACTTCTACCAAGAAAGAGTATTGCCTGGATTTTCATTGGTTTAACAATGGCACATTACTTTGGATAATTGCATACATTTCTTCTTCTTTTAAACAGAAAGGAAAAGGGTTTCCATGTTAAGAGAATATCGATCTTCCCTTCTTCCTCTCTAAATATATATTGAAAAAGAACGCTGAATTTTCAGGCTGCTGCGGAATCCACGTGTATCAGCCCTTCTGGCTCAGCCCTGGCCAGGGGTCTGGGTGGGTAAGCATGACGGGAGGGTTTTGCCAGAGCAGGGACAGGACCATGTCCTGACAGCTTTATAATGAAGGCTGCTCTGCACCACCAGGTATTTATGAGAGGAAGGACAAGCTTATATTTACATTTAAACAAAATAATAAGACTGCAAGAGGTTTAGTTCTTTGAAGCTCTTCTTTCCTCCTTTGGAATCGTGTTGTGGGCTGAAAGAAAAGAGTTAGGGGGGAAAGATAAGTTGAAGATGCAGTCACACCGTTTTATGAGAGAGAGGATAACAGATCCAGTCCACGTCAGGCTACGGTTTATTCAGCTTTGTCTGGGCCATTAGCAGTAACAGGGGGGGGGCTGTTCTATTCCAACCATTACCAGTCTGGCCTCCATGAATAAAAACACTTGCGTGACATACAGATTTGGGAGAGAGAGAAGGAAGAAAAGAAGGAAGGAAGGAAGGAAGGAAGGAAGGAAGGAAGGAAGGAAGGAAGGAAGGAAGGAAGGAAGGAAAGAAGGGAGGGAGGGAGGGAGGGAGGGAGGGAAGAAGGAAAGAAGGAAGGAAGGAAGACAAAATTAAAAAAGAAAAAAAAGAAACCTTTGTCTGCAGCAACGAGTTCATTACACAGTAATTAAGAGCTGTGTCACAGGCACCAGGTAGGTCTTTGTGTCAGACTAATTTAGATCCCGTTAATGAAAATTACTTCCTCTTTACAGAGACTGTACCCCATGTGGTTTTCTGAGGTGCAGATGAAGTATTCAATTAAGCACAATTTGAATAAATGCCAATTAAGCCCCACTCTGAGCCCCCCTTTGAAACACCCTCACGTGCATCATGATGTAGAGAAGAAAAGGTCCTGTTTCTGCTACCAGTCACAACCATGCCTGGGATTTTAAAGACAACTGGTTTACCTGGCTGGATATCAGAGAGCAATGTTGTCAGGGCAGAGCGTGCAGCAGCCAGGCAGGCAGCTTCCCCTGCCCAGACTAATTCAGTCCTATCTAAAGATGTTCAGGTAAGACCTATTCCTCCCGAGGGAAAGGGTACTATTCTCCCTGCAGTAATTTGGTGAGTACCAAGGACCTCAACCTGGAGAGAGGTCCTAGGTGAGAGGCACTGTCATATAGTGACTGACCAGGTGGCTCAGTCTCCATCTAAATCCTGACTGTGTCGCTTATTTTCCATATGACCTTGGCCATGCTACATAACCTCTGTGCCTTGGTTAACAAAAGTGTACTAGTTTTCTATTGCAGCTATAACAAATGACCACAAACCTAGTGGCTTAAAACAATACAATTGTATTATCTTATGGTTCTGGAGAGCAGAAGTCCTAAGTAGGTCTTCTTACAGAGCTAAAATCAAAATGTTGACAGATCTATGGTTCTTCTGTCGGCACTCAGGGGGAAATCTGTTTCCCTGCCACTTCTAGTGGTTTCTTGCATTCCATAGTTCTTGGCACTGTACCATCCTGACCTCTACTTCTTTAATCACATCTTGTCTGATTCTGATCATTCTGCCTCCCTCTTAAAAGAATGTTTGTGATTACATTGATTCTACCTGGATAATCTAAGACAATACTCCTATATCTAGATCCTTAACTTAATTGTACCTACAAAGTCCCTTTGCCATGTAAGGTACCTTATGTGTATATTTGGGGGATTCAGACATGGATATCTTTGGAGAATCTAACAAAAGTGATAAAAGTTCATAAAATTGTTATGAACATTCAATAAATTAATGTTTTATAAAGCCCCCTTTGTTAAATAAAATGAATACAACCTGCTTCTAGGGAGTAGAGATTAGTAGGACCCCGACCTTGAAAGGAGAACTAACCAACCCAAGACCCAGTGCTTATGGTGGTGCATGCTGGGGTTGCCAAGATGTGCTTCTATTAGGAGAATGATTTCCCCTAATGGGCGCAGTCCCAGAACAGGAGGAGCCCTTCCTAACAATCAACCAAGCTTGTGCTCACTACCTTCTGTGGCATTTTGAAATCATTTTTCCTTTGGCCTCCAAAGAGCTTCAGAAAACTAGGCAAATAACAAATTGACCCATAATAGCAGGGGAACTTACAGTCACTGGTGGTCAGAAGGAGATTGGCAAAGCCTTCTGGTGTCAACACATGCAGAGGAAAAGGCTCACCCTATACAGATCAGAGTAGGTGTTCTGGAAATACCTGTATACAGACTGATACCCATAGTAGTGTCTCAACTGTCAGCCCTGGTCACACCCTGTCTGTGCCCATGTTCCCTTTCATGCGCTTGCTGTAAACTAATACTGAAGACCAAAATGCGTGGGAGACAAGAAAAGAACACCCAGAACACAGAGACAAATGCTCTGGTCTATCAGAATTTACAACACACAAAATCTGGCATATATTTCATGCAAAGTTTTTTTATTATTTTATGCCGTGTAAGAATTAGGACAAAAATGGCCAATGGCTCATATGACCATTATTGGAATTACTCTCTTCAGTTGTGATATGGAATGTGTAGATGTCTACTCTCACTGTGTTCACTCTCTCATAGTTGTAACAACAATGTCAACTGTAGCCCTGAGCCCAGCAAGCAAAATCGTTTTCAGTCTCTAGGGGAAGTTCAATAACTCTCCCTGTCCTACTCTCTTCCCCTTGTTCCACTTCCTTTACCAAAGTGCAGAGAGAATTCCCTACAAGAACATTGATTTGAAGAACTAAGGATCTGGGAGAGGAAAGGTGTGATCTCTTTGAACACATTTTCTTCTCTAAGGCTAGAAGGGCAAAGGGCCCAGGACAAAGTACCACCCTCTCTGCCTCTCATGTTCTTTTGAGCCTCTCCCTCCTTCAGATAGGCATAGTCAGTACCAGGACCTGAGAGGGTTGGACAAGCATGGAGACTAGGAGGACATCTGCCCAGGCTCAAGACAAACCACTCCTTCTCTGGTACTCAGGTCTTCACACTGACAGGCCTGGCTTTCCCTTCTACCAATTAAATAGGCAAGACTGGGAGGCTAAGACATGGGCTGAGGAGAGGGAGCAAGACCATATATCTGCCCTGGAAAGATACCCTGCAGACAGTGAGCTAGGTCAAGGGACTCCCAGGCCCAGCTTTTCTCTCTGGGGCTTACATGGAGGTTAGACTGTAAGCACCACATACCAGAGTATATAAATGCCAGCCACATTCTCTAGCTTGTTTTGCTCTTGGCTTTGTAAGGAGGCATTTCTGGAGAAGTTCAGAACTGTGTGTTATAATCCTGGGTTCCTCTGCGCCTCTTCAGATAGAGTGATATGCATATGTCTTCATGCACAAATAAATATATCCACCCCTTTCCTTGGTTTCCAGTCCTTATAATATACACTCCTCTATGCTCTCTCTCACACACATATACTCATACACAAACTGAAATGACACACCACACATTAATTCACGCCACACAACGCTCCCCAGATGAAACTGCTCTCTGCCTAAAACTTGCCCACATTCCCTAACTACATTTCTTGACCCTACTTTCCCACCCCAAAGTTCACAGTCCTTGTCTCAGACCCATCCCAGTCCCCAGTTCTTTCAGAGACCCTGCCCATTCATTATTGAGTGTCCACTTTCATTCTAAGCACTTTACAAGAATGATCTCACCTCATCATCATAACGAAGTAAGGAGAGAGGAAATATTGTTATCCCTATTACACAGATAAGAACATTGTGGCTCAAAGAGGTAAACTAATTTGTCCAAAGCCACACAGCTAGGAAATGACAGAGCTCAGATTGGAACTCAAGTTGGTATGAATCTCAAACCTGTGCCATTTTGACTATGCCATATATGCCATCTTCATATATGACAGAGCTTTATAAACCATAGAGGGCTTTTGAGACATGAGTCAAAATTACAATCCCTAGCCAATGGCATTTCTGATCATTAGATTCCTGATGAATGATATTCAGGAAATGCTACAAATCTGGTCATTCTAAAATGAAAAAAAAAAAAAGGAAAAAGAAAAGTATTTCTATGGGGAGGGTATACCAGTGCCCTCTACCCTGCAAAAGCAATTACTTTCTGAAGGTGACAAAAAGTCATGGTCACTAAAAGTTTCCACTGGGGGTTAGACAAGTCATCCAGATCTCTTCCATCCTAGGATGACACTGTTTGATGGGCAGAGCTGAGGTTTGCCAGCACGCCTGGTGGCATCCCCTTCCCTGAGCCCCACTGCCAAGTCTGTAGGTGTCCTGGTGTCTGGATGATACCTCCTGAGCATGGACCCACACAGCCACCCAGACCACATGCTAGGCAGGACTCCTCTAGAGTGGGAGAAGGGAATGGAAGAGCCCGGGTGCAAGTCTGCCCTCAGCACTGCCCGTCACCAAAGGTGGATATGGTATAGACAGAGCCAGTGAGGTTTGTGTTGGACAAATTAAGTGGACTCGGCTCACTGGGATGATGGACGGGTTCTCACTAAAATGTCCAAACAGAGGTATACAAAGTGTGTGACCAAGCCCAACAGGCTCCGCACAGCATTGGCGTCATGGGCAGATTCATTACTGGAAGGCTCACGGGGCATTTAATCTCCTAAGTATTTCAGGGGGTGGTGAGCACTTCAAAGCCTAATTCATCTTCTTTGTCTTCATTACAGAGAGCCCTCTGATCACCTTAATCCTCCCTCTGCCACAGGAAAGAGCCATTTGTTTCTTTAATGTGTACGCACTCGCTAGCTAAGTGGTTGCTCTGAGCCAGGGCAGAAGGTGAAGCCATTCTGAGGACAGTGGGAGGCGTGCCTGGCTCAGACAGGGGGACTCCTGACTCCAGATACAGGGAGAACTGCTACCCGCCTGGAATTTGACCTCAATCCCTTCCTACCCTGAGACCTTCCTTCCTAAATATCAGTGAAGCTTTGAGAAGGGACTTGTGGTTAGAAGGACCACTCTGCACATAGTCATAGGATGCCCAAGCCAAAGGAGACCACGCATATCTTACAGACAAGGGAGGACCTCCCTGGAGGTTCCCATTCAATGTCAATGTTGTGTTCAAAGGTCAATAATAATAATAACACTGATCGTGAATGGCTTCCATTGGTTTAATAGTTTCTATGTGCCAGGAATAGCACCAAGAGTTTATATTCATTAGTTTATCTAGTTCTTTTTTCAGCTTTATAAAGTATATATTACTTATCCCCAAATAAATAAAGTGAGGCTTTATTTATGTGGGTGGTTAAGGTGCTGGACTCCCACATGGTCAACTGTGGTTCAAGTTCCAGACCTAGCAGCTTGAAAATCATACTGGGAATGTGTATTTGCACGCCCAAAATTCCAGGAGAAGAATGGAGGAAAGGGAACTCTCCCTCTCACTGTCTCTCTCTCTCTCTCTGTCTCTGTCTCTTTCTCTGATGAGTGCATGTGCCCTATAGCAAAACCTAAAAATAAATAAATAAATAAAATGTTTTAATAAAAAAATATTCTGGGGAAGTATAGAACATGGGCTATGCCTTCAAGGGGGAAAAACTCAAATGAAATAGTTGAAGAACTATCCTTAGATAAGTCAACACTGCATTGTGAGATGTGGACTGTAAGGAAAGGAGGTAATTCCAGAACTCTCAAGCCATCAGGAAGGTTTCCCTGAGGTTTCAGGCTGGAATGTGAATTGGTAGCAGCTTCAGCTAAGAGATGAGGCTGGAAGAAACAGATGAGGTGGGGGCTGAAATGCACTCAGAGATGAGCGAAGCTGAGGACCCGAAGACCATCCAACTTATAGCTCAGGCTTCTGGTGGAATTTACAGAGACCTAAAACCCACCTGGATCCCCACCTCCACCCCTTGGTGCAGAAATAGGAAGCCAAACAGGTCAGAGGTAGGATGGGATGAAATTCCAGAACAGGACTTTACCCCTTTAAAGCCCCCTTATTCAATGTTTTTAATCACTTTTAATAGTAAAACCTTTTGTTCCCCAAACAAAACCTTCCAAATAGTTAAAATAATTTCTTTTCTTAAAGGGACTGATGCAGAGGTCAAGGCTTGGCTCTAAGTCCCTGTTTTTGTATAGAGGCAGAGAGAGAAGTAACTCACAGCAGGGGACACATCTGTCAGGGACCAACGTGACCAGGACACAGACCTTCAGAGGAGGTGCAGGGACCTTCTGTGGGTCTGTCTGCCTCCCATGATGGACGAGTCTAAATGGAGATAGAAGAAGACCCTGTGGTGGCTGGGAGGATCCAAGGGGTAAGGAAGGAGCTCACAGAGAGGCTTCACGGTCAATGAGAGATGGTGAAAACATAGTCCTTACCTTCCTACAGAATGTAATTCTCCCAGTGCTAGAGAAGGGGACTAGCAGAAAAGACCATGTGCAGCCAGGCCACAGGCCTGCCCCACTCCAGAAATTAAACTCTGGGCTCCTAATCTCTGTCTCCATGGTTACAGACACCTATTTTAAATGTTAGTTTATTTCCTCAAGTGAGAAAGAGAGAGGCAGGCACTGCCAATAGGGCCCCCACGCCATGATCCATACCCAGTATCAGCTGGCCCAGATCACACGTGTCCAGAGAGGTCCCAGGATGAACACCCAGGAGCCTTCCCAGGGCCAGGACCTGGGCCTGATCCCTCCTGAGCCTCTTACCTGGTCCCTGGTGTATGGCGTGTCCACTCTCTGCTTGTCACTGCAGGCTTCCAAGAGAACACGGATGGCATTCAGCTGCAAGAGCATCTCACAGGCCATAGTATCAAAGAAGGTGATGTTGGCAAGGGCCGCGGAGGCCAACAGGAAGACTTCCCCAGAGGAGGCCTCTTGGCACAGTTCTGGGTGGCAAAGAGGAAGAAGATAGCTTTGGTTTAACAGTTTCATCTCAGTCATCTCATTTGGTTCCCACAATAGCTCTGGGAGATGATTTGGGCAGGCGTCATAATACCCATTTTACAGACGAAGAAAGTAGTTACTAGAGAGGGAAACACATCTGTCTATAAAGATGGGAGAGCTGGGATTTTAAATCTGCCATGTTATTCACTCCTTCATCTGGCCAGTACTTATTGAGTGAACACTGTGTCAGGCACTGCTGGTATCTTGGAATGGCATGGTGGACAAAGCACTTCAGGTTTTTGTCCTTGTTGAGTTTACACCCTACTAGTGGGCAGAACAAAATGAATTTTTAGGGGCCAGGTGATGATGTGAGGGTGGCAAATGACCAATGATGAAGGGTCCTGGTTTGCATCCTGGGACCTCCCTGGGCATGCATAATCTGGGCCAGCTGAGACTGAAGTGGACCATGACATGGGGCCGTGTTAGGATGCCCCTTTCTATAAATAAATAAATAAATAAATAAATAAATAAATAAATAAATAAATAAATGCAAACAAACTTTTAAAAAATGAACTTTAATTACTAAAAATAATTCCAAATTCTAATAATTGAGAAGAAAATAGATAAGTGCTAAAACAAAAAATAACTAGAGGCCACTAGGGCAATAGCGAAATGTTGTTTGGACTATCTATGACTTGGTTTGTTTGTTTTAGTATTTGAAGAATGTATATGAAGAATATGACTTCACAACTGAAACCTTAAGGAAGGAAATGGGCCCACGATAAAAATGTTTAGGGGAAGAGTATATTCTAGACCAAAGGAAGAACATGCACAAAGTCTGTGAGGCAGGACAGAGTTCATAGTCCACTTGTGTTCCAGTAATGCTCCCTGGACTGCTGAAAGATACCTTAAGGAGCGACAAACATTAAAGCAAAGAGTATCTCCCCAGCTGCCATCAGCCATCAGCAGAGCTTCAGTGCTTCCTTTTGGTACCAGGATTAGGGTCACCCAGCTGCAGGAAAGCCCTGCACACAAATTCCCTGAATGTCAGGATCTTTCTCTCTGAGCCTAGTGGTCGTAGCCCAGTCTTAATCAAATCCCCCCACTTACCCTCTGAAATTGTACTAAGGGCCTTTGAGGAGGAGAGTGCCCCCAGTCCTCCACCACCTAACACATGCCACATGGGCTCCATGGGACCTGGAATGGACTCAACTTCAGGAGGCTTTAAAAAATCCAGCAATCCCACTCTGGGTCTCTACTCAAAGGACAGGCGAATGCTCGTTTGGAAAACTGTGTGCACATCCATGTTTATTGCAGTATTATTCATGATTGCTAAGACATGGAACCAACCCAAATGTCCACAAACAGATGAATGGATGGAAAAAGTGTGGCACATATATTCTATGGAATAATACTCAGCCATAAAAAAAACAAGACCCTAGCATTTGATAGAAAGTTGCCGAATATTGAAGATTTATTGCTGAGTGAAGCAAGTCAGGCTATGAAAGAATGATATTGTATGTATACACTTAACATATACTGACTGTCCGTACTTTATGGTAGAGATGGAAATATTGGAGGGCATAAAAGCAGTGAAAATAGTTATGGATGCTAAAGACAGTGTGGAAGGTGGGGAGTGGGGGGTGGGAGAGAAGAGTATAGAAAAGATAGCAAGAGAACAAATAGAGAGGCATGACATTTGTGGGACACTGAAATGGTTTATTACCTGTTGATGATAATATGTATAGTATTCTCTACTGGACTGGTCTGAGAAGTTTTTAATGTTAGGTAAATTCTCTTTACAAGCCAAATTATGTATAGTGATGAATGTTTAAAAAAATGAGAATAAAAAATAATAATAATCTGAAAAAATGAAAAGCTATTTGAGGATGTGAATAGTAATGTCTTTGTCTTAGCTGATATGCGTGGTAATCATGCTGGAAAGGAAAATGTTATACACTGTAAAGATATATGTGATGAAAAGTAATATAAAAAAAATAGTATAGCTCTGTCCATGGTGCTGCCCCATTCCAATGCTCCTCACTTCAGACTCCCCACCCCACCTTGGCCACCATTCAAGTTGTTTCCAGGGTCCATGTTCCCTCCTACTGATAACATCTCTACACAACCACAGCAGGAGAAACTACACTTCAGTAAAACAGCTCCAGGTGAGAAAGAAAGTTCAGGAGACTGAGTTGAGCTGTGTTCTCTCCTGGTTTTTATTCCTGTCTCCAGACAGAGTCTGTACTTCCAGATTCTGATATTACAACTGGAACTTCATGGCACCTTCTAGTGAATGCAATTACTGGTCTCTACCTAAAACGGACAGACAGTAACAGGAGTTGAACACCTGCAGTGTACCTTTACTGTGCCATTCAAATCTGAGCACCCTTGAAGTAGAAAGTGTCCCCATTTACAGATGTGGAGCTGAGCCTCTGTGGGCCAATAGCAGCAGAAGCTGCCATCTATTGGGTGTTTACACTGTGCCAGACAGTGCTGTACATTTGTTACTTCATTAACTCACTTGATCCTCAAAACAATCTAATTTTTGTTACAATTTTATAAATGAAGGAACTGAGGATTTCAAACATTAAATGATTTCCCCAAGATTTTATAGCCAGTTAGTAACTGTTGGGGCTTCATCAAATACAAGTCCGCTGACTCCAAAATCCCCATTTCTTTAAATAATCCAGCATGCCCTTTGATTCATTCTCAGTGAAGCTCCCACAGACCTAGGTCTCAGGCCTCTGGGATGGTAATCCTGCCTCTGGAAAACTCTGCTCTCCACAGCCCAGGGTGAGCACTAAACAACTCAGAATCTTGATCTAACCACTGGGGTTTGGACAACAGATTAGACAAGACATTAAGAACTCTACAATTCCCCTTCAATGACCACCCAATTCTCTGATGTTGGGGGAACCAATGTGTCATCTAACTCTTTCAGGACACCTTCCTATATCCAGGGTTAGGGATGAGACTACAGAACTCACTTACTTTGCTGTAAGATTTCTTCTTGGTCCCCAAACCCCTCCTCATTCTAATGCAGTTGCTGTTGCTGCCGACACAGCAATTATTAACACAACCATCTAAGTGCCTTTTAATTTTGCTGCACATTTATTTGAACTACAGTCTGAGTCACCTGGGGTGTGTTAGGAAGATTAAATTGAGGATTCCAGTGACTCATTTATAAATGTTTCCAGGGAATGGCAAGAAATTGGAGGGCTATTTCCCACCAAAGAACAGAGTTCTGGCTTCTTGCCCAGAAGATATATTCCATCTGCTGAATCTGAGTGGACTCTACAATGCATCTTCATCAGGATGAAATAAATAGGAAGCCTCCTCTTTTCCAGGGAGAAAATCCAGCCTGAGCAAAAAGCAGGAATGGACATAGGGCAATAGTTAAATGTTGTTTGGACTATCTATGACTTGGTTTGTTTGTTTTAGTATTTGATAACATTTATAAATTGGGAGGTTCTCTATAGCATGTAGAATTTTTACGATCTTAGTCTTTCCTAAATGCAACAATCCGCTGGTGTGGGTCACTGACTTCCCCATCGTCATGTGGTTTTCAGTGAGATACAGGACCCCTCTTCCATCGGGCTCCTTTTGACTCACTTGTCTCCTGCTGGTCTCTGGTGGACGTCCGAGTATGAGATTCCAGGCATAAATTAGTTCTAACGCTATCATGTGGACCTGAGGAAGTTCCTCAACCTCTCCTGATCCAGGCTTTTTCTCTTACAGAGTAAACATTGAGCTTTAAGGTCTCTTGAGCTCCCTCTGGCCAAGAATTTCAACAACTGGCTTTTGTGTTTTCTCAGTTTTTAATAAAAGGGGATGTTGGCGAATGGATCTCTCTCAGTGTAGCCTGTGGGTGCCACTGTCCTGATGACTAGAATCAACCATAATTTCAAGTTAATTGATCTTTCTCTCCTGTGTGCAAAGTATTGCAGATCTTTAAGTTCTAGAGCTAGAAGACCCCTTAAGAGAAATGAGTTGCCACTTCCCACTTTATATGTTAGGAAGATGGTAAAGGGATATGGAGAGTGATTAGCAGAACTTCGCACGGTGCCTGCACGGGGCTGCCGTTCAACAGGGGCTTATGAATGGATGACTGGAAAGCCAGAACCTAGCCCCCAGTGTTCTGACCCCCAGCCTAGTGTTCTATGCTGCCCCTACATTCATGTGATTCCAGGTATTTCAGTCCTGATATGGTGATTCCATGAGCCAACCCTAAGTTTTCTGATGAAATTAATTGTTACTCAGCTTAGATGAGGTGTGGATGTAGAAACAGTGACAGCTGGGACAGAGTTAGAGGAGAAACACAGATCATCACCTGTACCCTTAACGTAGAAACTTGCAAAACAAGTTTCCTGAGGATTGCTTTCCAGACAAGTCCTAGTTTCTGCAATTAGGCAAGAAAAACCTAGGAAAAGGGCATAGTCTAGTTATGGGATTGTGTTCTCCCGCCAGGAGTAAATTTGTTTGAATGGGGAACCTGAAAGGGTTTAGGCCCCATTTTGGGAGACCAATGGTGGGACTGTAGGCAGCAGGCCGTGGAGAAATAGTGCTCTCTGAGAAGACACTTGCCCTGCTGTCATTGCTGCCAGATTTGTTGGCTACAAAGACTGTGACTTTAGGAGCAAATCTTAGTGGAGACTCTCTGGCCAGAGAGCTGAACTTCAAAATCTGAGGCCTCACTCCTCCCTGGGGCTCCTCCTGGACTCTGGTCTGAAAAGCCAAATAATCCCAACATGACCACAATACAGGCTGCTTCTCAAAGGTCTGTATGCAATTTAATAGGAGACTCATTTAAATGTTTATGTATTTATTCCATGAGAGAGAGACAGAGACAGAAACAGAGAGACAGGCATCTACAACAGGGTCCTCATGCTGAGATCCACTCCCAGTCTTAGCTGGCTGATCACAGGCCAGGCGCCAGTGTGCCCAAGGAGGTCCTAGGATCCAGCCCTTCCCCATGTGGGCTCAGTTGCGTTACCACTACACCACCACCCGGCCACTGAATAGGAGACTCTTGACAATAGAGCTCTTCAAATCCTGCCTGATACTTTGAAGATGGGGATTTCAGCTAGTGCGACCATGGATGCAAGGGCTATTTGGGGTGTGGTGAGCGGCAAACAGAAGGCCTTCCTAGCACTTCCTGAAGACAACTGCACCAAGGCCCTCTTGCCTATGATGCCGCCCACCCAGGATAACTCACTGACGAGGGCTGTCACGATCTCCTCCATGCTCTCCAGAAAGCTACTGAGGTGCTGCGTGAAGGACAGGTGTGGGGAGGTAACCTGAGCCACCACAGCCGCAGCTTCAGCTCGTGTAGCCTCTGAGTGGCTGTCGTCAGTCAGGATGTCGGCCAAGCACAGAACACCGTCCACCTGTAGATGGAGAGAGAGAGGTTCCCTGTGCATCCCAGAGAGTGCTACTGCTCGTGACAGTAACGAGGCAGATGCAGCCCCTACCCATCGGTCCTGGCTTCCCAGACATGCCTCAGACCCAGTATGGAACCAGGGACAACCGTGACAAGGGTCACAGAATGGCCCAAAATCCAGCACTTGGAGGCCTCTTCTTTGTGTCCAGCAGAGATTATCAACCTCTGTGGGCTTTTACATCGAGACATCAAGCCAAGTGTCTGGGGATCAAACCTTGATCATTTTCCATGGCAAGATGCAGTAAAAAGAACAGTCACTTAGAAAACTCCCATCCCTCAGGCCAGTCTATGGCCTAGCAAGATCCCACATGGCTGATTGTGGTTTGAATCCTGGCCCCAGTGGCATAAATGATATGATAGGGACAGATGCACGTATGCCCCAAATCCTGACAGGACAGAGAAATAGAGGAGACGAAATTGTGGTGTGATGACACTCCACTAGGAGGTGCTTTCTCCCTTTCTCTCTCTATTTCTGTCTCTCTCTTTCTCTGGTGGTCACACGTACCCTGTGGCAATTTAAAACAAAGAAAAAGACGGACCAGCAGTTGGCATAATGGCTATGTCGCTGAACTTCCATGTAGTCAACTGAGATTCAAGTCTCGGACCCGGTGGCTTAAACTCACGCCAGGAGCGTGTGTGTGTGTGTCCAAGATCCCGAGAGGAAAATGGAGGAGAAGAGATTGTGGCATGGCCATCCCCCCGGAGGATGATTTCTTGCTTTCTGTCTCTCTGTCTCTCTCTGTCTTTCTGGTGAGTGCACGTGCCCTATACCAAAAAAACCTCTCCAAAAAAAAGAAAAAGAAAAAAGACAGAAAGAAAGAAATTTCACATTCCCGAGCTCTAATTCTGGCTCTCTCTTCTTTGCATTAGTGATATAGCTTGGAATTAGTCACTTAACCTCACCGAGAGTCTTTATTTATTTACTTATTTCTTCCACGAATGAAAGAGATTGAAAGAGAGAGTCAGAGAGACAGCACCCCCAACAGGGTCTCTATACTGTGATCCACCCCAGCCCCAGACGCACCACTGTCTCAGAGTTCTTCTCCTTCATCCATCTACAGGGTCTGGGGGTACAGGGGTAAAAGAGGTAAGACAGCAATGCCTGATGCTCAAGAAATGGGGGCTCCCTCCTCCTTGCCTTGAATTTAGCAGCAGACCAAGCTCAATGCCTTCCCCTCCCCAGCTGGTCCTCCATCACTCTTCCCCGTATTCAGGGAGCTATTTCCCCGAAGGCCTCGTGATCTCTATCCAACCAGAGAGGAGCAGACCTGAGCCTGGTGGGACTCCCATGCTGGATAGACTTCAGCTTCCCAGCACCCCCAGTCAGACCCGCACTTGGCACAACATCTTCTGCTTGCAAGAGCTTACAGGATGCCAGGCACCACCCTGAGTAGAGTAAGTATGTTGGTAAAAGGTTACTGCCTTACAATAAGCCTCCAGGTTGGTAGTATTATCCCCATTTTATAGATGAGGAAAGTGAGATGGAAAAGCTCATGACCTGCCCAGACTACAAACTTTAAAAGCGTTGGTTTGGGGGAACAGAAGATGGTGTCATGGTTATGCTGCTGGACTCCTGCATAGTTGACCGAGGTTCAAGTCTTGAACCCAATGACTTAAATCCCACACCGGGTGCATGTGTGTGCTTGCCCAAACTCCTGAGAGGGCAGTGGAAGAGAAGAGATTGTGGCAGGGACATCTCCCCGAAGAGATGATTTCTCACTTTCTGTCTCTCCATTGAGTGCACATGCCCTATGGCAAAATCTCTTAAAAAAAAAAAAAAAAAAAAAAGGCATTGGTTTGGTGAACTCAGAGGGTCTGGCTTCAAAGTCCAGGTTTTAATTTTTTAGTGATTTTTGCTATAGGGCATGTACACTCACTGGAGAGACAGAGAGACAGAAAGCGAGAAATCACCCCCCGGGGGGGGGGTGGTCACACCGCAATCCCTTCTCCTCCATTCTCCTCTCGGGATTTTGAGCCGGCACATACACACACCTGGCATGAGTTTCAAGCTGCTGGGCCCTGGACTACAATCGCAGTCAGCCATGTGCCAAGCCCAGGTTTAAAAGAACATTATGCCACCTCCAGTGGTGGCACTGAGCCCAGACCGCAGCCTCCCTCAGGGGCTGGCACGCGATACCTGTTGGACAAGAAGGAGGCAGAAGCTCGTCGAGGTTAGCTCCGCAGAACCTCCACAGCCCCTCGGGGGCTCCAAGACACCAGCCTGAGGACCCTGCACCAAGTCCTTCCTCAGTTAGGAGTGGAAGGGAGGATGGGGCAGAGAAGAACAGGAGCGGAAGGGAGGACTGTTCTGAGGCTTCCCACATCTGCCACGGGCCTGGGGCTCCTGTCCCCGCATCCTCACTTCCTGCCACTCGGCTCCAGCGGCCCTCCAGGGCCTGCGTTCTGTCTGACTGATTACCACCGCCGACGTCCGCGCCTCTCTGAAATGGCTCATGGGAGCTGTACGGTCCATTAGTTGTGAAAGCCTTTGGCAGTCTCTGACTCAAAGGAGACAAATGTGGAAACAGGAGCCCGGGGAACTGTCCGCAATAAAACTCACCTGGATGTGCTTAATAAGAGGGAACAAACAGCAGCCGGCCGGCCCCTGGCAGGACTGGACTCATGCCAGGTGTTTGACTAATGGGTCCTCAGAGAGGGGCCTCATTCGGGCCCAGGGAAGAGAAGGAAGCTGCTGTGGGCCTAGAAACAGGAAGCAGCCCTATTGACGACTTAAGAAACCTCTCAGCCTGTCTGGCCTTCACCCCTTTCTTCCATCTAGCGCCAATCAAGCCTGTTGCTAAGGAGCTACAGGGTCTCTAACGGGAAAATGTCTTTGTTACTTGTCTCCTAAATCTCATCTTGGTTACAGGTGGGGTTGCCTCCCTGGTCCCTGACTCAGGAACACAGACCAGACCCAAGCCACTACCCAGCCTAGAGCCCAACACGCAGTTGGAGATACACCAGAGAGGACTAACAGTCCATGGTCCCCAGGGCCTGGCGCCATCCCATGTCTGAATGCCAGGCCTGCTGTCCAGACCAGAATGCAGTTCTGCAAACCTCCCGAGCAAAATGTCCCTGAGTACATACGGCATACCAGGCCTTGTGCTGTAGCTAAGCTGAACCAGGGAAGAGTGCCCCCTGCAGGGGAGAGGCGACTCACACCCACAAATAGCCAGCAGACAGCAAGATTTCCAGTAAGGATGCTCTCAGGGAAGCCTCCTGAAGTCACCCCAGATTTAATGCCTACACCCTGACCAGAGGAGCAGCCCTCTTCAGGGCTCCCATGCCCAAGCATTTCTGGTATCATCATAGCATTTATCACACTCAGGGGCCCTGGTTCTCCAAGTGGGGTCTGTAGACCATCTGCATCAGGTTCTCTGAGGTTTTTTTTTGTTTTGTTTTTGGTTTTTTTTGAGAGGGTTTTTTATAGGGCGCATGCACTTGCCATGAAAACAGAGAGAGACAGAGACAGAAAGCAAGAAATCACCCCCAGGGGGGATGGCCACGCTGCAGTCCCTTCTCCTCCATTCTCCTCTTGGGCATGCACACACATGCCCCCGGAGTGAGTTTTAAGCCACCAGGTCCAAGACTCGAACTGCGGTTGACTACGTGGGAGTCCAGTGACAAAGCCATTATGCCAACTGCTGGTCCCATGGTTCTCTGAGGGTTTCTAAGGAATAGTTCCCATGTCCCACACAGATGCACTCACCAGAACCTCTGAGAGTCCTGAGTCTTTTCAGCAGACCCACGGCTGACTTCCATGCCCCAGCAATTTGGAGAAGCACAGCTGTCGTGAGTCTCTACTCCTCGGTTTGTCTGTTTCCTGTTTCCCTGCCAGCTCTGTAAATCTGGGGTCACTCCCAGCTGCTCCAGGCCTGGCATGCAGTAGGCTCTCAGTAAATGAGGAATAAATGCAGGAAAGTAAAATCTGACCTAAGACCCGAAGACACATTTATGATAAGTAAAGATAGAAGAATGGCATAGCAGATGGAGGGGAGACGGCGCATGAAGGCAGTTACAGGAAAGGGCAGAACTGGAGAAAGGGCCAGCGTGAAAACACATCGTACAGGTTCTGGGTCCCAGAAAGTTAGCGCCCGTCTGCCGTTAACCTCAATTCCTTCACAGCCCTTTGGTTTCTCGAATTCTGTCTACACACTTAGCATTCCCCTATTATCTTGCTTTCTTATTTGTTTTATATGCTCCAGACCCCTTTTGATCATGCATTAATTATGAAATGCCATCTCTGCAAAACAGACTATGTATACATAATGTATAAGGTATAGCAAACACCTATATTTACAGATGTTTATACCTAATATCCAGAAATAATCCATCTTAGAAATAAAACCAAGAAAGCCCCCTGCATGTCTTCCTTGATCTCATGTCTGCTTTTTCCTGTGGGATGGACCCTTACCCTAACTTTTGTGCTTACGACTCACTTCTCTTCTTTATAGCTTTGATACACATGAGTTTTACAAGTTTTTTTTACTTGACATAAGTGGTGTCATATTGTATAAAGCAATTTGCTTTTTTTTTCCAGTCAGCATTATGTTTATGAAATTCCCTTCAGTTGCTTTATGTGGTTATGGTCTATTTATTTTCACTGCTGTATGGTATTTCATTATAAAAATCGATTGCAATTCATTTATGCATTCTCCTATCGATAGATATTTGAGTGGTTTCCCAGTTTTTGCTAAAATAGACAGTGCTGCTATAAATATTCTTCTAAATGTCTCCTGATGAACATGTGCCAATTTCTCCAGGGTTTTCAAGCTAGGGGTGGAATTCCTAGGGCATAGTTTGTACATCTTTTACTTTACCAGTATCCAGATTATTGTGACATGATTGTAGTCATTTATACTCTCACCAGCAATACATAAACTCACTTAGCTCCATATCCTTTCCGGTGCATGATGCTATCAGGTTTTCAAATTTTGCCAGTTTGGGTGTAAGTGGGTATAAATACTGTATTTTAACCAGTATGTCTCCACTGAACCCATGAAGTTAAAAGTCTCTTCAAATTACTTTGTTTGCTTTGGTTTAGTTTGTGGTTTGTGAGTTGAGTTTCCTCTACTACAAATTGCCTGTTCATATGCTTTGCTCATTTTCCTATCTGATGGCTTTTCATCAGATAGGGGTCATATTTTCCTGGCCTCTGGTTCTGATGCTTTTGACCTGCCACCTGCCTGCTGCCAGCAGGCTACCATGAACCAAGCAAATCTCTGAAACTATCATATCTCAGCACCTACAACCCTACACAGTTGACCATAGTGAGAGACCATAGAAAGACTGCACACCCCCTGGTCTCTTGACTTTACAGCACCTGAGCCACTTCCTCTAGCAACAGAATATATATATAGACATCGGAGTCACATCTATGCAGACCTGAATCCTGCTTCTGTCCCTAACTAGCTGAAAAATTTTCTTACCTACTTTGGCTTTTATCTGTACAATAGAGATAGTAACACCAATCTCATAGAGTTTTTTATTTTTCCCCATTTTAAGGTGAGGATAAAAATAACTGGAGAGCACTATGCCATACTGTGTGTGCAGTGCCTGCTACATGAAGGTGTTATCATTCTACGCCACCCTCATCTGTAGCTTGCAGTCATCTCTCCCAGACCTGGGCCCTGAGTCCTAGCTCATTTCATTAGCGCCTGCTCCACCTTCAACTAGGCTTCTGTCCTTGGAGAGCTGTGATCTCACGGAAAACCTCAGCTCTTTAGTTTGGGACTCCCCAAGATTACCATCAACTTGTTTGAACATCCTCCAATCATGGGGTTTGGTGCCCAGGCTTCTCTGTTTCTCTTACCAGGCACCTGCTCCTATTGAGAATTCTATCTTGTCCTTGTCCTTCTCTCCTCTAAGGACTCCATCATACCACCCTTTTGAGCTTATCTCCTCCTTAGTTAGCTACTTTTTTTAAGGTTTTGCCACAGGGCGCATGTGCTCACTGGAGAAACACAGAGAGGGACAATGAGAGAAAAAGTGAGAAACCATCTCTCCGGTGGGGGAGAGGGGAATGGCCAGGCTGCAATTCCTTCTTCTCCCTTCTCCTGTTGGGATTGTTGGGCACACACACACACAGTGTGATTTTCATGCCACAGGATCTGGTACTTGAAGGTTGGCCATGTGAGAGTCGGTGCCTTAACCATCATCCACCTGCTGGTCAGGCTAGCTAATTCTTAACACTTGCTTTCTCAGCCTTTTCTCCTTTGCATCCTCACTGGCGTGCCCTGGGTTTTGCTGCCAGCTTACTTTGTAAGATCCTAGACAGTAGCACATAAAGCCTAGTGACCCCAGTGATTCACTACAAGACCCCCAAACCTAACCCACCAGCCCTGATTTTCTTCTCCAATATCTACGTCTACATTTCCAAACTGCTACTTGATCATTTGATGTTCCATGCCAAACATAATTTGCCTGGATATTCCATGGAAACCTCAAACCCAGTTCACTTAAAGTTGAAGTGACTGTCTTTCCTGTTTTCCCTCCTTACTCTCCTCTCAGGTACAGGTCAAAAGTCAACTCCTCTGGAAACATACACCTGCCTCCCCCAGCTAGAGGTTGACTCTGTCCTCCCAGCTGCCACTATTCTGCTCTGACCTCAACTAGGGCACAGACCATGTTGAACAATATGACTAGGTTATGAACCCACCCTGCCTCACTGGACTTGAGACACTTGGGGCAGCTTCTACATCAACTCCTCTTTCGGTGCTCAGCACCCAGCTGAGGCCTGACACACAGTAGTTAACTTACAAAGAATGGGCTGAATAATGAATGAACTGAGGCCCAAGGAGCAGGAGAGAGTTCCCAGGACATACAGCAAGTGAGTGAGGACCTGGGACCCCAATCCTGGTCTCCCTGCTCCTTGTCCTGTGCCTCCTTCAGTGAGAAGAAGAGAGAATCTGTTAAGAGGATCAGGTCAGTGGGAGTACCCAGGAGTAGCCCAGCCTGAGGCCAGCTTCCTCAAACAATGGTCCCATTGTAAGACAGACTCCTTCCCTCCAACTACCAACTTCCCATCTCCAGATATAAACCTAATGATGCCAAGAGAACAATCTAATCAAAGCACTTTCACAGCCCTAAAGAAATTGCTGCTGGAAGCACTTATAGATAATTAGCTTTTACATGGAATGGGATGGGCCTGGGCCCTGAGCCAGACTTTCCCTCCAAGAGGGCATGCAAGACGTAATGAGGATGGTCTTCCCTGGCCATCACCTGGGCAGCAGGACCAATGCACCTGGAGACTGGACACAGAGGGAACTAGTGAAAGTGGAGATTCTTCCTAGGGAAAGGAAGTGCATAAGAAGGATCGAATCCAAGCAGTTGAAGAATTCAAAGAGTTCAATAAATATCATGTCAGATTTATGAATGGAGTTCTTCTGATTACTGAGAAAGCTTCAGCAGTGGCTATTATGCAAAATCTGAGGGAGGGAACCAGCAGTTAGCGTAATGGCTATGTCGCTGGACTCCCACGTAGTCGACCGTGGTTCGCGTCTCGGACCCGGTGGCTTACAACTCACGCCGGGCGCGTGTGCGTGCGTGCCCAAGATCCCGAGAGGAGAGGAGAATGGAGGAGAAGGGATTGCGGCGTGACCATCCCCCCTGGGGGGTGACTTCTCGCTTTCTGTCTCTATGTCTCTCTCTGTCTGTCTGGCGAGCGCACGCGCCCTATAGCGAAAAACCTCTCCAAAAAAAAAAAAAAAAAAATCAAAAAAAAAAAAAATCTGAGGGACACAGGCAAGAATACAATAGCCCATCATGTGTCACTGGGGCTGGTCTACTGCTTCGTAGTTTCCTTTTTTTTAAGTGTTTCTTTTTATTCCATGAGTTTAGTTTTTAGTGAAAGGCAGAAGAGTTGGTTGCTAGGGACCAGCAGTTAGCATAATGGCATGTCGCTGAACTCCCATGTAGCCAACCGTGGTTCAAGTCCTGGACCTGGTGGCTTAAACTCACGCCGGGCACAGGTGCATGTGTGCCCAAGATCCCAAGAGGAGAATGGAGGAGAGGGGATTGTGGCATGGCCATTCTCCCTGGGGGTGGGGGTGATTTCTCGCTTTCTGTCTCTCTGTCTCTCTGTCTCTCTGGCGAGTGCACATGCCCTGTAGCAAAATCCTCTCCAAAAAAAAAAAAAAAAGACTTGGTTGCTGGATTGTGATAATCAAACAGAATCATGCCAATGCAGTTAAAAACTCAGCCACAGGCTTCAAACATTATCTAAAGACTTCCAAATTTTCTTCTTCAGCTTCCTGTCCACTTAGACACATTTTTATGCAGAAAATAATAAGACTAGTGGGAATTGCAAAGAGACTAGAATTCTGTCCACATTTGTCCAAGATACAGTCAAAGAAAAATTGAGTTATAATCAGAGAAGGAGGCAAGGCTCATGCCCAAATAAGTAAAGACAAGTGAAGATCCAGGGACAGGGCAAAGCATTTGATAGAATGATCCATGAGTCAGAAGCAGAATTCCAATGTGGAGTATAAATCAGAAAGGAGCAGGTTCAGGATAAAGTTTATGTACAATGTGAGTGAAGTATTGTTTTATGCAATGGTGATAAAGCTACTGGTTCAACAGATAGATATAGAAACTAAAACAGGTCTGCAACATGATAATATTATCCTCCTCTATCCTATATAACAATATATCCCAGGCCCCACACAACCTCTTTTTCTATTTCAAACAAAAATCTTTGGTTAAAAACTAAGTATCAACATGGATAAATACAATTATTAATATGTAAGAGGGAACAGAACATAGATGGAAGGGATTATAGAACCAGTTTGGCAGGCAAGTCAGTGAGCTAGAGAGAGATGCATAGGCAGAGAAAGCGAAGACGAGTTATTTAAGTGGAGAGAAATCATGGATTGAATCACTTGAAAGTATAAATAGAAAATATTTTCTTTGCCAAACAGATGATTTTCATTGAAGCAGATTTTCAAACAGATGCTCTAAAAGCATTTGGGGATAGACTTCCCTCTGGGCTAGGGTTACTAGGCATGCATTGATACGAAATGATAGAGTTTTCAGCAGAGCACTACTGGGCACAGTGGGGATCTGAACTGCACTAAAGTGCTTATAGATCACTAGTTCCCAGCCTTGTCCTCAGATGATATGAATCATCTAAGTTGGTGTTTTGTTTTAGTTTTGTTTCATTTTATTTTGTTTTAAATATTGTTATCTGGGCTTTACCACCGGAAATTTGAATCTAATTGGTCTGTAGTGTAATCTTGGCAAAATCATTTTTAAAACCTCTTGGTAGATCTAATGGCGATCCTGGGTTGAACATTACTGTTCTAGTGGTACCTGTGGTACAAGAAAGTTGTGCAACCTCCAGAGTGAGAAAACCCTGGACTATTTACTAACTTGGTGAGATGAGCAGGTCACTCACCTTCTCTGACTATCATTTTCTATTCCTTAAAATGGTAATAATATCATATTTAATCAAATAAAGAATTCGCTATTGACAACATTCCTCCTGAAATCAACAATGAGACAAAAACATTTATTATCAACCCTCCTGGTTAACCTCATACTGACCAATGCAATTAGATGAGAAAAAGAACTAAAAAAAGGTGTAATGATGGAAAAAGAAGCAAAACTTATTATTTATAGGTGATGTGATTGTGTACATAGAAAACACAAAAGAATCTATATGCTATTAAAATTAGTAAGTAAGGGACCAGAAGATGACATAATGGTTATGTTGCTGGACTCCCATGTAGTTGACTGCAGTTTGAGTCCCAGACCCAGTGGCTTGAAACTCATGCTGGGCACATGCATGTGCATAACCAAAATCCTTAGAGGAGAATGGAGGAGAAGGGATTGCGGCATCATCAATCCCCCTAGGAGGTGATTTTTTTGCTTTCAGTTTCTCTGTGTCTCTCTCTCTCTCAGGTGAGTCACACATCCGCTAGCAAAAACCTCTCTAAAAATAATGGGAGCTGGCAGGTTGTGTGGTGGTTAAGGGCACTGGACTCCTACATTGGCTGACTGCAGTTCAAGTCCTGGACCTGGCAGCTTGCTTTTTCACTTTCTCTCTCTCCCTTTCTTTCTCCCTCCCTCTCTGGTCAAATTAAAATAAATAAATTAATTTAATTAAATTAAATAATTATTTTTTAAAAAATTAATAAGTGAACTTAGCAATATTATTGGATATAACATCAAAATTGTGTTATATTTGTATTAGAAATAACAAATAAAAGATTTAAAATTTTCAAATACCACTTATATTAGCATAAAACATAATTAAGAATAATCTTAAAAAGATGTGCAATCTTAAAAAGAATTTTCAACACTGAAAATTCAAAACATTGCTAAAAGAAATTAAACACAATTATATTAAGTAGAAAGATGTACTATGTTCATTGATTAAAACATCTTATTGTTTAAAATCTCAATTATCCAAAAATCTATCTATAAATATAAAGAAATCCCAATCAAAATCTTAGCAAGTATTTTTTTTTTGGGGGGGGGCGAGGTTTTCACTATAGGGCGTATGCGCTCGCCAAACAGACAGAGAGAGACATAGAGACAGAAAGCGAGAAATCACCCCCCAGGGGGGATGATCACGCCACAATCCCTTCTCCTCCATTCTCCTCTCGGGATCTTGGGCACACACACACGCACCTGGTGTGAGTTTTAAGCCACCGGGTCCAGGACGCGAACCACGGTCAACTACGTGGGAGTCCAGTGACATAGCCATTATGCTAACTGCTGGTTCCCAAAATCTTAGCAAGCATTTTTTGACATTGGCAAATTAATTTTTTTCTAGAGATTTTTGCTATAGAGGGCATGCACTCACCAGAGAGATAGAGAGATAGAAAGTGAGAAATCACTCCCTCCCCCAGGGAAGATGGCCACACTGCAATCCCTTCTTCATTCTCCTCTTGGAATTTTTGGCATGCACATACACATACCCAGTGTGTTTTAAGCTGACTGGTCTGGGACTTGAACCATAGTTGACTATGTGGGAGTCCAACGACATAACCATTATGCCATCCGCTGGTCCCAACACTGACAAATTAATTCTAAAATATATGTAGAATGCCAAAAAAAAAAACTTAAGAATTATCCATATAATCCTAAAGAAAAACAAAGTTGAATGATTTATACTAACAAAGTGTACCAGACTACAGGGGCAGTGGCATATTGGCACAAGAATGTGTAAAAAAGACTAATGGAATAGGGGGTAAGAGTCTAAAAACAGATTCATGCATATCTCACCACTTTACTTAGAAAAAGGCATCCCTGCCATTCAGAGGTAAAGGTATGGTCTTTTGATTAATGGTGCTGGCTAAATTGGGTATTCATTTGGGAAAAAATGAATCTTGAACACCATTACAAAAATTAATTGGAAATGAATCATAAGGAAAACTATGAAAAGTAAAATAGCAAAGTTCATAGGAATAAAGAGAGAATATCTTCATGATTTGGGGGGAAAAAGAGCAATGATTTCAGAAATGAACACAAGCATCAGTAAGTACAAAGGAAAAGATCAATAAATTGGATGTTAATAAAATTAAGAGTTTCTATTTATCAAAAGGCACCATTAAGAAAATGAAAAAGAAAACCACAGGCTGACAATATATAGTCTCTCTCTCTCTCTCTCTCTCTCTCTCTCTCTCTCTATATATATATATATATATATATATAGTATATATATATATATATACACACACATATATATACACACGCATATACATATATACACACACACAGAGGATTCAAATGTAGATTATTTAATTTGTAAATCAATAAGAAAATAATAAATATCAATATTTTTAAATGGGCAATATTCTCAGACTGACATCTCTCAAATAATAAAAAATAAATAAATAACCAAATGGCCAATAAGAATATGAAAAGGTGCTCTCTATCATTACTCATCAAGACAATAAAAATTCAAAGCACAATGACAGGTGACTACACACCTAAACTGATCACAGCTGGGGGCTGCATGTACAGCTCTCGCAAATCCACAAATAATGTCATTTGCTATTTAAAGCAGCTTAAGAGAAAACGAAAGTCCCTTAGGAAACTGTGTATGTTCATTTCCTAGTCACCCTTCCATCCTCTCCCTCTCTCTTTGTCTCTTCCTCATCCTCATCCGGGTCTGCTCCCTGATCCTCTGTCTCTGTGAGTGACCAGAGCACCCACCGCTAGCTGTCAAGGCGTGGCTGATACTAGTCTTGGTCTTGTGCTTTGAGGATTGGCTTTTTGTCAGTGCTGTGCTCCCAGTGCCAGACCATCCCCAGGACATGGGGTCAGACAGGGGTGCCACAGTCAAATGCAACACTGGCTGACCCATAGAAGAAAGTTCCAGGTTCAAGGTTGGAGACCTTCCTGAGTACACTGGGCACACAGATGCCCAAGTTCTGGGGCTGGCTCAGGCTGGAGGATGAAGTGTCATGTCAAAAATCTGTTGGAGGTTCTCTCTCTCTCTCTCTCTCTCTCTCTCTCTCTCTGAAGACAAACAAATAACATCAATGAAGCTGTAGTTCACAACCAAAATAGTTCTTGGGCCAGCCAGTGACAAGATAGTTAAGGCAGCTAAATTCCACATGGCTGACTATGGAGTTCAGTCTCAGATCCAGCAGCTTAAGAAACACAGCAGGTGTGTGTGTGTCCGTGCCCAAAATCCCGAGGGAAGAATAGAGAAGGGATTATAGCATGGCCATCACCCATGGGGGTGGTGATTTCTCTCTCTCTCTCTCTCTCTCTCTCTCTCTCTCTCTCTCTCTCTCTCTTCCTGGCAAACATGCATGCCCTCTAACAAAACTAAAAAATAAAAATAAAAGTTTTTTCCACAAACCTGTACCTCCTATTTCCTCTCACCTGTGTCCTCAGCCTCCTCTCCTCAGCCCAGCAGCCTCCTTGTCCTTCCTCCCTGCAAACTAGCACTTTCTCCACCCAGAGGCCAAAGGGGGAGCCAGGCTGCTGGGGCCATCTCTGCACTGTGTCTGGTGCCCTGAGGAACCCTCGCTTCCCTCCAGGCACAGCATCTCCTCTCCCCAGCGTCATGTTTGCCTCTGACTTAGTTATCTCCTGCTCTCACTGGATTATTTGGGGTCCAGTAGAAAATGCACACTAACATTTACTCAAGCCCACTGTTTCTTACCCCACCACACACACACACACACACACACACATCTCGCTGGGCTCTCAGACACAGGGTTCCATCTACAAACTCACAGGTGCATGGGACCAGCAGTTAGCATAATGACTATGTTGCTGGACTCTCATGTAGTCAACTGCAGTTTGAGTCCCAGACCCGGTAGCTTAAACTCACGCTGGGCGCATTTGCATGTGTGCCCAAGATCCCGAGAGGAGAATGGAGGAGAAGGGATTGTGGCATGGCCATCCCCTGGGGGGTGATTTCTCGCTTTCTGTCTCTCTGTCTCTCTCTGTCTTTCCAGCGAGCGCACGCGCCCTATAGCAAAAACTTCTCAAAAAAAATAAAAGAAAAGAAAAGTGCCCAGCTGTCTTCTAACCACTCCTAGGGGAGCATCACTCCATGAGAACACTTCTGCCCTGAGAGAACGAGCACCAGCATGAGCCCAGCCAGCTCAACACCTGCTAACTTTTGTCCATCACATTACATTTTACAAAATCACTTCAGATGCCACATGATACCAGCAGAACAGGGACCTCCCAAGTGAGAAAACTGAGGCTCCTTTCCTGGGGTCTCTCAGCAAACCAGTGGCAAAGGAAGCCCCAGAGTCTCTCCACTGACCCATAGCCCAGGAAGCATGGCCAGTCTCAAATGCCTGTGCTCAGCCGACTTATCCTGAGCTGCAGATCTCATCTAGGTCCACTAGCCTCTCAAAGTCCTTGCAGGGACCCACAGCCTCAGACTCAGGGCCATAGGAGTTGAAGAGGGAGAGAGAGAAGTCACTGTAAATATCCAGGGCTACTGGGTGCGACCGAGGGCTGAATGCAAGTAAAGATGTTTAGCCACTCTGTCCTTGCTGAGGGACCCTCGCATGTTTACACTCCCGCCCCACACCAGGGCCCGACTGCTCACAGAGGCCCTGCCAGGCTGTTTCGAACAAAGCCAGTCCTTCTGCATTCCGGTCTCAGCCCTGGGGCTGGTAAACGGGAGTGTGGGGTGCACATCACTCCACCTCTCTTTTCATCCACAAATGGAGAAGAAAGCGCCCCAACTCTTTACACAGAATGTATCAGCCACACACCACACACTGTTCACCTGTGTGTGCAAGCCATGCTCCCGATGGGCTGAAGGGGTGGGCAAGACAGCGTCCCTTAGAGGGAAGCCTAGATGGAGCATTGTGGGGGCATGTGGGACCCGGATCGGGGGCAGCACACATGCCATGTGAGCACCAAGAAGGGCGCACAGGACAGCAGCACGGGGAGGTCCAGGGAAGGAGACATCTGAGCTGTCCCCAGAAGTGGAGGAGAAACAGCATCATCGGGACCCCCAGCCCAGGCAGAGGCTGCGAGGTAAGGAAGCCCCCAGAACCTGCAGTGGAGGAATCTCCTGGGAAGGGGGGAAACTCACCTCCACGGGACATTAATTACTTCATTTCGCCTTCATGCCCACCAGGCTGCAGTCCACCATCACCCATAACAAAACGGGGCTCGAAAGGGCACAAGGGCTCACGCAGGGTGAGGAGGTATTAAAGCCAGTCTTCAAGCCCAGGCCTGTTCCCAAAGGGTGAAGTGCTGGAGGCGGCCTGTTCAGAGTACACCGCGGGTGCGAGCCTCAGGTGTCTGGACTGGGACCAGAGGGAGCTAACGGGTATAGGCAGGGCTCTGCTCCAAGGAGTATAGGCGTAGGCTCTCCAAGAAAGCGCCAGATGAACTTCCTGGAAAAGCCCTGGGAGTGGGAGGTCAGTTAGAGCCTGGCTCAGGGAAGAAAGCCTGTTGTTCTGAATTCGGAAGCTTTGCTCCCCTCCAGCCCAGAAAGTATCTGACCCTGCCTGCTGGTCCTGAGGCCCAGAGTCCGCCAGCCTCAGCAGCGGCAGAAGGCAGCCCCAGGCAGCTTGACCGGGCTGCCGCTGGCGTCCTTGTCCACCAGGGGCCGCTGTTGCACAGCACATAGGGTCCCGCCGAGCCCCTGAGGGTGGAGCCGGGTCTTGCAAACCAGCTGCCTCCGCGCACTAAGACGCCTATCCTGCCGGGCTCACCATCCTCTCCAGCTCAAGTGGTTCAGAGGATGGGTGCAGCCCCCGGGCCAGCACAGCCTTCCTTCAGACTGGAGAGTACTGGCCAGAAATCTTAGCCTGGATTCTTGTCAGGAGTGGCTAGGGGAGGCGGCACAGCGTACCTGGCTCTGTTCTGCCTCTTCACATCCAGGCCTCCTTAAGATCCCTGACCCCCAAAGCAGAGACAGGACACTGGCTGTGTTGGGACTCGACTGAGCCACACTCCATCTAGGAAGACTCTGTCACTGACCCTGCCAGCCGCAGCTCCTCTGCCTTGTCAGCCAGAATCAGCACAGCCAGCTGACCTGGGACCCTGGGGCTCTCTGACAGCCTCAGCTCATTCTAAGGTTGGGGCAGGTGCTGGGGGCCATGAGGGTGGAGCAAGCTGAAAAGCCCAGAGGAGTTGAGCCGCAAAGAGGGGCTCCAGGGGTCTGGGACCGTCTCTGGAGGGTTCTCTTTCTCCCTCTCTCTAGGAGTCACTCCCAGGTAAAGAAGGGCCCAGGAGTCGAAGGAAGTGAAGACTTTGTGCCTGGCACTGATGCCCCCTCTCGCCCCCCCCCCCAGCCTCACTTACGTATTAGAACTGACCCTCCCCCAAGATAAAATAGTTGCCTTGTCCCAGGATCTTCGCACCCCAATGAGGACCAGGGACACCTGTGAATAGGAGCTAAAAAGGCAGAGCTCTCCACCGAGGCGCTGCCCCTCCCAGTGCCTCTCCCTTGTAGCCTCAGCTCGCTCTCTGTACCCTGGGACACGGGGTGACCATCTCCCCTGCCTTCCTTGCAAAATAACTGTGAAAAGCGAATGGACACGAGGATAAGAGAAACTGGTTAGAGTTTCTTGTTTGGGTATTTTTGTTTGTTTTTCGAAAATGAACAATTTCCAACCATCTACAGCTCTGCAGGGAACCGGCAGGGGAGAGACACGGCTGGAAAATAGCAGCTGGGGTCACGGAGCTGCCCGCTGCCCCCTTGCAGCCCACCCCTCCCGCCCAGGGTCTCTGGAATTTCAATGGCCAGGTCAGGCCTCCCATTCTCCATCCCTCACCCGGTCCTTCAGATGTCAGGGCATATTGATCCCCCTAAGCTGCCCCAGGGAACCAGAGGGTGGGGGTGAGAAACTGCAGGGAGACAGCAATTTTCCCAACCCTCACCGGGTGATCGTCTTCTTAGACTTGGAATTGAGCCCTTCTCCCCTCCCCCTGCTCATCTTTAATTTCTCCATCGATTTTCATTAAACTCTCCCCTTGGCTCCAGCACGGGGTGAGCTAACTCCTTATTTGAAAAAATAAAACAAAAGGGAGGGGCGGTAGCAAAAGGATGCTCTCATGAAAGCAAGGTTATCTCTGGTCTTACGGCTGGAAGGGGGGCTGCTAGAACTGTCTTGGAGGTTGTCTGAGCTCGGGCACTGCGTGGCCCCCGCTCCTTATGGCCTGCAGGGTCCTGTCCCTCAGAGCCCAGCCTTTCCCCCCCAGGCCACATCTCCGGTCCAGCCCTATCTTAGCCTGGCCCCAGCCAGCCCCAGTCCTGAAGCAGCAGTGCTCTGACATTGCCGTCAGCTGCTCAGAACCCCTGAGCTCTGCCAGGGTAGAGGCAGGCTCTTTGAGGGTTCTCTCCAGACCCACCTGAAAAGGTACTGAACTGACTGCCTACTATACTGATGAAAACACCGCACCTCTGAGAAGCCTAGAAAGTTCCCCAGGCGAAAGCATCCAAGCTCTGAAGTAGAGAATCTGGGTTCAAACCCAGGATTGCCTGCCCCTCACAGTCCCTGTCTCACCACTGCCCTGGCCAAGGAGGATGAATGGGAAGCAGACACAGGCAGAGGGACTGCTCCTTGCCGGCGCCCTGCTGGGAGCCCCACCCCCCCCCACACCCCAGCAGGTGTTAGAAGAAGGAGGTGTTATTCCCACTTTACAGAAGAGGAGCAGGGGTTCTGAGAGAAGTGACTTGCTCCTCAGACCTCTTCCAGCCTCCCCGGAACCCTGCAGTCTTCCTCCTCTGTAGGCCAGTCTACCTTGGCCAGCTCCAGTCCTCCAGGAAGGCTGCCCTGACCAGGCCCCCCTGACAGCAGTAGGTCCATCTGCCCCAGGGATGGATGGCTCTGGGGCTCTCAATCTCTCTTTACTGCATGTTTTGCCTCTAGTTTTCTCACAAGTGGGGTCCAGAGAACACTGCCTCCTGGCTGGGGCTTCCCCGATTCACTGAACACAGAGTTCTTAACAAACTGAGAGCCCGCAGGCCAGCTCAGCAGCCCTCTGCCTCTGTGGACACTCCATCTCCAGGCCTGCTGGGAGCTCCTCCGCGGCCTGCCAGGCCCAACTCCCCTACCTCCTTGGCACTGCTTCACTAGCAGCCCTGGCAGAGGTGAGGCCTCCTTCCTGTGACCTCTGGTGGCCATGGACAGGGACAGCCCCCAGCTCTCCACACTGCAATGCCTCTCCTGTCTGGCCGCCCTGGGAGGCAGAGAGCAGGTCTGCTGTCCCTCCTCCCCAGCACAGGTAGGAGTGAGGAGTGGCTGCCGAGGACGCAGGGTGGAGGAGACTCTGAAACTTACTAACACAGGGGGACATGATGGCAGGGAGGATGCGGCCAGGACAAACCAGACCTCCAGAGGGCTACTCCATAAACAATGGAGCCTTGCAAGGCCCGCTGGACACTCTGGAGAGGCCTTTGCTGTGTGTTGGCACCTTGCTGCCTCCAGTCCTCCTTAGCAGGTGCCCACGTCAATCCCTACCCAAGCCAACAGAAAGAGCCCGGCTCCCAGGGAACTTCCGACCACACCTGCCTAAGATGGCATAACGAGTGAGGAGCAGGGGTTCAAGCCAACCAGACGTGGCTTTAAATCCAAGCTCTTCCTTCATGACTTGAAGGAATGCAGTCGCTGAGTTTCAGTCTGCATCTATGAAATAGAAACACCACCTTGTGCTGTAGGCCACCTCGCTTCCCCACACCGCACGTGGCTGCAACTGACCCGCCTCACCCCTGCTCCAGCACACCAGCCTGCAGCATTCCCAAGTCCATGCACTCTCAGTGCCCGAGAGATGAGTATCATATCTGCCATAATTATAAAACAAAACCATCATTTAGTCATGGCTGCTGTGTGCCAAGCACCGCATCACCGTGCATCTGTTGTCCTCTGAGGTTGAGGCTATTTTGCCCATCGTACTGCACCTCTGAGAAGCTAAGCAAGTTGGAGGGTTGCACCCAAGCTCCTAAGTAGAGAATCTGGGTTCAAATGCAGTACTGCTTGACTCTCAGGGTCCCCTGTCTCCTGGGCTGATTCACAACAAACAAGTGACAAAGAAGTAGGTTTGTGGACTGAACCAGTGATGGACTTCCTGAGAGCAAGTGAGGAAGTGAGTTCCCAAGTCAGAGGCTGGCTGACTGGCAGAGACCAAGAATGAAGAGGCAGATGATGAACCCATGACCAAACCAAAGACCACACACATCCCCAAGTCCCAAGTCCAGAGCTCAGAGAGGAAGCAGGTGTCTAGTGACCCAACTAGGCCCACATCTCTGCCAGGTGAAGGGTTGGATCTAATGCACCTCTCCCAGGCTGAGGGAGAAGAGGGGGAAGCTGCAGGTCACCGATGAATTTCACCAAATCCAGCACGGTTCTCACTGCCAATTAGTTAAGCAAACCTCAGTGAGGAGGCAGGGCCAGTAAATCTGAAGGGGTTGGCTGGAATTTTGACATTGTCTAGTTAGGCCAGGAACCGAGACGTGAGTGGGTCACTGGCGGGAGCCCCAGGACACCCTGCTTCCCACTCTCCCTTCCCCTGCCTGTCATTCTGTGGTTTGTACAACCTGCCCCATGCAGGGTCCTCCACCTTCCCTCCTGAATGCGGACAATGCAGACCTCCTTGGAGCCCTGAGACCAGCTGAACAGCCTGGATCAGCAGGTGTGGGCAGGACCCAGGGCAGGGGCCTAAGCGGAGGGCAGGTAGAGGAAGGGCTTCATGGGTGTCTCTAGAACGTTTCACCACTCTAGGCACAGCAGAATGTGAAGGAAAAGCATGGCCTCAGAATATCACAGTTTGAATACTGGGACTACATAATGGTCAACAACACGGATGGGCTCTGGCCCAGCAAAGCTGGAATTAAATGACTGCCTGGGCCATGTATTAGCTGTGTATCCTTCTCAGAGTCCCCCTTCCTTCTTCTGTAACTATGGGGATAATAGTATTTGTGTACTGTGGCTGTAGCAAGGATTAAAGTGTGCAATGGAAGGAGGGACTTAGAGATGTGCTTGCCCAAAGCAAGTATTGTTAGTAACTGTCCTCTTCTTCATTCTCATGAATCCTCATTAACCTGTGAGAACAAGAGTTGGCAAACATTTTCTGTAGGTGGCCAGGGAGTTGGTAATTTTGGCTTTGAGGGCTGGATGGTCTCTGTTGCAACTACTCAATTCTGCTGTTGTAGTGTGAAAGCCTAAACAAATGAGCGCAGCTGTGTCCTGATACAACTTTATGGGCCAAAATTAGACTTTCACATCATTTTTCATGCAACACAAAATGTTATTCTGATTGTGCATTTTTCCCAGCCATTTAAAAATGAAAAAATAAAAATAGGAAACTTTCTTAGTTCATCAGCTGTAAGAAAACAGGCAGTGGGCTGGCCCTGTTGGCTAGTGGTTAGGGGAGCTGGATCTCACATGGCCAACTGCATAGTTTGTCCTAGCAGCTTAAAGCACACCAGGTGTTTTGGGGCCAGCAGGTGGCGTGGTGATTAAGGTGCTGGACTTCCATGTGACCAACCACAGTTTGAGACCTGGGCCTGGTCCCTTGCTTTCTCATTTTCCCTCTCTCTCTGGTAAGTGCACATGACCTGTATCAAAATTTTTAAAAATAGTAACAATGATAGATAAAATTAAATAGGGAATTAAAAAATAGGTGGTTGTGCCTACATGCCTTCAATGCTAATAAGATGGAGAAATAGAGGAGATGGGATTGAGACGTGATCACACCCCATTCAGGGTACTTACTCTCTCTCTCTCTCTCTCTCTCTCTCTCTCTCTCTCTCCCTCCCTCCCTCCCTCCCTCCCTCCCTCCCTCCCTCCCTCCCTCTCTCCAGAGTCTACATGCCCTCTGGCAATCAAACCAAAAAAAAAAAAAAAAAAAGCAGGCAGCAAGCTGGATTTGAACTATAGACTACAATTTGCTATTCCTTGAACTAGAATTTAAGCTCCTTAAGGACAATGTCTTGTCTGTTTTATTCACAACTATACACCCAGCACCTAAAACGGGGCCTGGGGGATACTCAATAAGTGTTTGCTAAGTGAATAAATCATAAACTGTTGTGAGTCTGTGTAAGAAGTCATTTCACCTCTCTGAGGCTGTTTTTCATCTGCTTTTAAATTTGAGGCAAGTATCAAGTGAAATAAGAATCCATACGAAGTCTCTTTACTGACTCCACAACTACTGGGCAACGTAGCTGCTTCTGACCATCAGGAACCTTTCTCAGGGTACGTTTCAGAGGAGACAATTCATGAGTGCCTGTGTACTATAAGCACCTGCACGCAGAGAGTGCTGAGGTTGGCTGCCATACCCTACGCCAGTCAGGGGTTGGGGGTTAAGACATTGACCGGAAGTGGCAAGGTGCTCTGGGTTCAATACGCAGGGACTTTTCAGTGCTCTGAGGGCATCCATTAAACCAGCGAGGTAGGAGAGTAGACTGGGAGTTGAATTCAGGCAGACAGAGCCCAAATTCTGGCTCCAGTACTTACTATGTGATTTTACTTAAGTCACTTAAATTTTCTGAGAATCTGCCTCCTGATCTGATGATGGAGCTATCAGTCGTGCTTCTCACGTGGGTCTGGTGTTAATGAAGGGCTAGGTAACGGGCTAGCTCAGCACCTGGAGTGCAGGAGCCTCAGATAAAGATGTCCCTCTTCTGCTCATTCAGAAAGGCAGGGTCTGACTCAGGCTGGAGCCAGCCCATCTGGACTGGGAGAGGCTCATTTATACCTTCTGGCTTTTGAGCAGCATCAGAAAACACTGCCTCTAGTCATCCCCGCCGCACAGGTTTTCAACTCTAAACAAAAGAGCCCTGATTTTTTTCCCTGAATTGACCGCTTCCTGCTGCAATGCAAACTCACTAAACACCAAGCAAGTCCCTGCCTTTGGAGACCCTGCGACACCAAGACTCTTTCATTATCTCTTCCCATTCTTCCTGTCAAGCAAATGTGACCGAAGATTAGAAACAGGCCCCATTTGGCCATGTGTCCACTAACCACTAACCAAGGAAGAAGTTCTACGGGAGAAAAGAGAAACTATTCAGCCCCTGAAGTTGAAGATGCTGAAGGCACTTCCTACACCGAGGTGCTCTCTCTCTTTCTCTCTCCCCACTTACTTGCTCCCCCGTTTTGCCATCTAAGTGAGCACACACATATGCATATCTGTGCTCACACAACCAGAGAGTGCACTGGGATAAGGGAAGTATATGGTTTCCAATCCACCCTGGATTCCGGCTCTTTCATTGTGTAGCTCTGTGACCTTGAGCGAGTCACTGCCGTCCTTGGAGCCTCCTTACCCACTGAGTCACAGGACGAAGGCAGGAGCATGGATCTCTCTCCTCCACATCCAACGCTCATGGCAACCAGATGTGAAAGCTCCAACCCAGTGGGAAGGGGGCGCTCTTTCCAGAGAGCTGGTGCTAACTCTGCTGCTATTTTGCTGTGTGATCTTAGACAAACTACTTCCCAGTTCTGAGTCACATCCTTGCCATCTGTAAAATTAGATTCCCCATTCACCTTCCTTTCTCAGCCAAGAGCATTTCTGTCCCCATAATCTGAGTAGATTTGGAAAGAGGCAGGGTAGGAAGTAAAGTGACCATTTTTCTAGGAGACCAAACCAAAGTCAAGAAACTGAGGGTGGGCAGAGGTTATCTGGGAAGCCAGGATCAGACTGCAGAACACTGACACAGAAGAAGGGGAGCAGTTGGCATGCCCCAGCCCTAACTCACAGACAGACCAACTCACAGGACAGGCTGAGAGTATTCGCCCAGATTCTGCACCCATGAGACTGTCCTTTCTACTTTTTTCCATAAGAAATTTCAGTAGTTGTCCTTAAAACTTGGTCAAGAAATTCCCAAATTTCAGCGTTGGCCTCCTCAGTCCTCCTGGCTGGAGGCCCTGAGGGCCCATGTAGAGGCCAAGACCCCCCAGGTCTGGGTCGAGCAGCAACCTCAGCGCTACATCCTGAGTGGGGGTGGTGGATGACTATGGACAAGACTGGGCTTGCGCTGAGACTTGGCCTCAGTTTCCCTACCCAGGCCTTCCAGTCCTTGGTGGAGTCACCTGGGCACCAATGCCTACCCTACTCTTACCTGCTCTGGCCCCCAAGGAGCTGACTCCCCTCCTTTGTGCTGAGGCCCTGCTGTGAGAGAAGAACCAACCACCCCTAACCTCCCCAATACCACTTTCCACCCAACTTGCCTCCCTCCTGCCGGGCTCTCAGATGGTGGATGCCCACTGAGCCAGCCTTTCCTGGTAGGCCACTTAGGCCCTCTCCTTTCATGTCTCAGTCAGCCCCCAGTTAAGGACCTGGCAGCCCACCTGCATGGTTCCTAGAGGACTTGCTCCATGAACGGCCACCAGGGCACTATCCCCACCCCTTGCCTGTTAGAGACCTCAGTGCCACCCCCAACCCCCACCCCTAGCCAGCTGCCCTTACCTTCTCCAGCTGGTGGACACCCTCTTCCACACAGCAGATGGAGGCCAGCGTGCGGAGCGCCTGGGGATACAAGCACCGGAAATTGTCCTGCCGGCAGACCTTGAAGAGTGCTACGACCCCACCCTCCTGCCAAAGAAAAGAAAATGTCACATACCTTCTTTATGCGACCTCTTCTAGGCTGCATCAAGAATAACTGGCACCCCTCACTCCTCAGACGTGCTTTCGCGTCTTCCCCACATACACATACTCAAACATGTGCCCTCATGTGTGCGTTACAGTGAAATGCTGGCTCCAGGAACAACGTCAGCCCTAATCCAAGCTGGAAGTGGATTCCCTAAATACGATCTGAGGTTTGGGTGCCAGGGGTCAAGGCAAGCATATATGCTAGGGTCAAGGGTCATTCTCTCTCCTCACCCGTCCCTGAGGGCGGAAGGTGGCAGCAGTACAGAATGAATGAATCCGTGATCTGAGCTGAGTCCCTCAGGGGACTCTGTCTTTAACCTCAACACTCTGGTCCTAACTTACTCATCATGCCTGCTCCCAAAACTGAGCTAGATGTTACAGGGAAAATGTGACCACCACCTTCTTCCAGATTTGTGAGAACACTGTCAACAAGAAACCTCCTGAGCACGTGCTATGACCAGACCCTGTTCCACGTGCTGGGGCTGCAGCAGAAGATGATGGGAAGGGCACTGAGTGAGCAACTGCAAGAGGGGAGCAAGGACCGCCATGGCCCAGCAGAGGTTCACCGAGATCATCAATCCCAGAGGGTTCCTGCCCCTCCTCTTCGAAAAGAGAAGCTCAGGAGCCCTTTTCCATCTAAGACTTTTGCTTCTGCTCATTGCAGGAACCACGATGATGGTGGTTTCCCACTCAGGGAGTTGGTCATTTCTGGCGTTTTTATATTCAGCTAAGAGTGGCCACAAACTTTCACATTCCTCCTTACTCTGGAGAAGTCAGTTAGGCTTTAAAGGGGCCTATCTGAGGGCTGGGAAGTTCATTTATGCATTCAGAAAGCATTGGTGATAAACTATATGCCAGGCACTGTGCTGGGCCCTGAGCAGGACCCATCAGTCTCAGTCCACAATGAACCCGTGGCCTGGCAGAACAGGCAGGAACAAAGCTGGTAGAGGTGTGATGACATGGGCCGGGGTTGCAGGATTGAGGGCGCAAGGCATAGGAGCCTCTAACAGAACCTGGAAGAGATGGCCAAGATAGAGCCACCCTGATCTTATCACTACTCTAATAAAAATAAACTCTGGCATGCAGCGAGACAATACCCTCTGTCTCCTTGTTTCAAATCCTTTACCTCTTCCTTCCTACCTCCCCACAGTTCCTTGGACATCTGGTGAAAAGTCACAAAAAAAATCATACTCAGAGTCACTATAGCAAAACCAAGTTACTCTTTAGGGTAAGAAGAAAAGAAATAGGAGTCCTAAATTCTTTCCAACCAACCCCATTGGTCATTAATAGTGTCCCTCCAGGTGTAAATATACATATATACAGATGGATGCATATTTCTATATATTTATATTCAATCATACAAATTATGCAAGTATTATTTAGATGATAGGTGGATAGGCAAATTAGAGATGTACATCTGGAGCAGACAATGAAGAAATGGTGCCAAAGAACATGAGGCCAAGAGCCAGGGTGGATGTGGCAGTGCTCCTCGGGCTCGAGGCGCAGAGCCCAGCACAGCTATATTTAAACCTCTGCACGCATTTGCATTGGATTCTCATTACGTCTTTCCCAAGGCTGTGAAAAATGGCTTTCTTAGCATTTTTAGCTACTGAGAGAGAAAGGGGGGAAATTCCTGGAACAAGACTAAGGAGATTCTGGTCCAAGTCTTGGCTCTGCTGAATTGATTAATAACAGGATTGGTTAACTCTGGCTACAAATGGGATCATGGGAGCTACATGACTGAGCTGTTAGGGGAGCAATTGAGCTAACATACGTGGAAGGGCCTTGTACCCAGTGTCGACCAGTGCAGTGAGGGTCAGGAGATGGAAGGCTTCCTGGGTAGAAGAGTCTCACATCATTAGGAAAGGTATCCCAAGGGCTGGCATGTGTGAACAAGAGGGGTGGAGGGAGGCCATGAAGGGAGTTAGATGGATTCATCTTATGGACCACTCTGGAACCCCCATTCAAGATCCAAGAGCAGCATTGACCCCACAGTAGGGGGGATCGCCTGAGCTAGCAGATTCACGGTGTTGGCTAGAGCTTATTTAATTTTATAGAAAGCTCTGGGCTCAGAGCCCAGCAATACAACAGTATGAATTATTTAGACAGACTTGGGATGAGCTGTCATAAAGTTGGAAGAGATCATTTGTGGGCTGTGTAGGCTGGTGGTGGAGGGGATAACAGAGGAACTGGGCAGGGCCATTTTCATAAAGCACAGGGAAGGTTTCTATGTTTTACGCTGGGGAAGGGGTAGGTTTGCTGCTGTCATCATAGGGAAGACTGGACTTGTTTCTCAATCTACAGAGGAATCCAAGAGTTTGAGAGGCCACACCTCAGACAGGCTGCCCAAGATTTCTTCTGGAGGCAGCTGAGACAGATGAAAGGCCCCCAAAAAGACTACAGTGGGCCCCAAAGAGGCAGATGAGGAAAGGTACTTAAAGGAGCTAGTCCACATTTACCAATTATGGGAATATTTATGGAGTAAGAAGGTGAGGATACTGTGTAGGGCATGTCAGGGGCTCCATCTTCTGCATCACTGCCAGAACTGGAAACCCAACCCCCTGCCGCAGGAAGCAGACTCATCATCCAGGCTCAGGAGATGAGAGTCATAGGTGTCTTCTCTCTACTTCGCTTTCTTTCTACTCTTTCCCAAGGACTAGGGACACAAGAAGGTTGAGATGAATATTTTGAGTCAGAAGACTTGGTTAAAATCCCAGCTCTGTATTAATGTTTGTGATTTTGAATGAGCTATTTCTGAACCTCTGTTTCCTCATCTTAAAAATGGGAATTACAGGCCCAGGCACTTTGGGGCAGGCTGTAGTGTATTTATGTGCAGTGCTGGAAGGCACATGGCTTACTGTGAGTTCACTTCCCAAGTCAACTAACAGCTACACCACCTGCTGGTGCCCCATGTTTCATGATGCTTGTTGAATACTGGCCAGTGTCCTTTATGGAAAAACAATAGAATGCCCAGCTTCTCTTCCTGTTTTTCCAGGGCTTATAGACAGATACTGAGGTTCACAAGACTCCAAGGGAGAATAAAAAGAAGGTAAGGGTCCTGAATGGGACCCTCGAAAACAACTGTCTCTGAATTTGAGGTGAAGGTCAAGCTTGCAGATATATCATTCATATATTTCTTGATACTACTACTTCTAATTATTACAGGATAGAGGGTTTTTTTTTTTTATTGTGACAGTATTAAGAAGTTGGATGGGGTTTAACTTACAGAGATGTCTATAGAAAGAAATTTTTGTTTGAACTGAGTTTGAGACATTACATATCTTACATCTGTTATGCCAGGAGGCCGCATCAGGCCAATCTCTCTTCTAAAATGCTACATTCCAGATGGAGTCTGTAGTTACTGCTGCGTCCTATGGACACCAGGGACACCACAGCTGCCAAGAAGGGGAATGTGTGTGGAGAATGGGGAAGAGTGTTGATACTTAGATGCCACATATAGAAAGATGAGGGAGGCTCTGAGAGCACCAGCTTTTTGTCTCAAGTGAGAAAGGAAATCACAGGCCTAGCCATCTATTCAACATGGAGACAGTAATGCCAAGAGGTGACATGATACTCCCAAGGTCACACAGCAAGCTAATGCTTAAGCCAAGACAGACCTTGTGAGCCAGCTGTTCCCACCCGAAAAGTGACTTCCTCTTACTCTGCCCAGACCTGCCATTTTGACCTATAAACATGAAGCTCACCTTGGCTATGATGCGACACAAAGGAGCACCCTCCTGGGTCAGGCTGAACAGGTTCCCTGTGGTGGACTCCGTAGTATAGATGTTGTCTGAGGCATCGATTTTTTTCACCAGTGCCTAAGAAAAGAGAGCAAAGTCTGCTGGTTATGCACTCCCTTCGCTCTGTGATCATCTTCCTTGATGAAATACCAGCAGGTCCACACCCCATTAGCATCCCTGGTATTTATACTCCTGCGCCATCCACTACATACTATCTGACTATGGGGGCAATGAGGTTCTAGCTTGGGGAAGCACATGAATCAGGGTGAGGTCTGAGCCATATTTCAGAAGTAGATCATTCCAAACCCTTGGAGCATCAACAACAAATTTGCTTCATTCCAGTTCATCGGAAAATCGTCTCTCAACATTGATAAGTTTAGCAATACCATCTTGTTGTGTTACTGGCTCCTAACCTAAACAGAAGTCATTAGTTAAATAAACCCATCAAATTAAGACCAATGAGTTGCTATAGCTATGACCAAATAATTTGCTCATTTGGGATAGCTATTAGCCAATGGCAAACTCTAACTTGGTGATGGGTTTAGTGGGTAAGTCAAAAAAGCACGCTACAGGGACCAGCACTGGCCTAATGGCTATGTCACTGGACTCTCATGTAGTCGACCACGGTTCGTGTCCCGGACCCAGGGGCTTAAATTCACCCCAGCCGCTCATGTGTGTGTGTGTGCCCAAGATCCCAAGAGGAGAATGGAGGAGAAGAGATTGTGGTGTGGCCATCCCCATGAGGGATGATTTCTCACTTTCTGTCTCTGTCTCTCTCTGTCTTTCTGGTGAATGCACACACCCTATAGCAAAAACCTCTCAAAAAAAAGCACTCTACAGTAGCTTACTGCTTAGTGGACACTTGCACTGTGTGTACAGCCAACCCCAAATAGCAGCACTGGGAATCCTGTCAAAGGGTGGATAACTCGATGAGAAATCCATATGAATTAAGGCTGAAGGATCTAGGGCTAGTGGTGAGGGGTCTGGGAACGAATAAACATAGAACCCAAAGAGACTCAAGAAGGAAAGCAAAGGGGAGTTCATTAACCAATGTGATACGAAAATGATTCCTAGAAGAGTTCAGCCTATTTCTGGGGAAAAGCTTTTCATGTATCTTGAAACCACTTCGTAATCAGCCATTTGCTTTGAAGCATGTGATTCACTGATTATAAATGATTACTACTTGCTAATTAATGCCAGTTGCTCAAATTTCTTCTGGGAGGTGTGGAGATGACAGTGAGGGGAGCTTCCCTGGAAGGCCTCATGCAGGAAAACTGGACTTCCAGAGCTGGGCAGTCTGAGCAGCCACCTGTGTGATTTCAGTTGCCATCTTTATTTTAAAACACTAAAATGGATTTGTTTTTAATTAACTCTGGTGTTACGAAAATGACATTTACAAATAAATAAGGATATCTGAGTTCTAGTTCCAGTTTGCTTTTTTACATACTATGTTGAAGTGTGCATGTGGTTAAGAACATGGATTATGGAGCCAAACTGCCTGGGTTCAATTCTGGCTCTGCCATTTCTATCTGTGTGCTATAGAGCAAGGACTTTAGCCTGTCTTTGCCTCAATTTCCTCATCTGTAAAATAATGGAAATAACAGAAATAGCAGTATCTATCTATTAAGGTGTTTGGGCCCATATCTTTTTTTTTAAATCACCCCCAGCAGGGATGGCCATGGCCACGTCACTATCCCCTCTCCTTCAATTCTCTGATCATGACTTCGGGCATGAGGGCACACATTTCCAATATGATTTCAAGTCACCAGGTCCAAGACTTGAACCATGGAGTCAGTTATGTGGGATCCAGTACCTTAACCTCCACACCACCTGCTGGCCCCGGTATCGTAAAGTTTTCTATATATATTTAGAAAGAACTTCTTAGATGTACCTGACACATGGGAGGAAAATAAAACTGTTAACAATTATTATTTTGAGATAAACTCCCCTAGGCCTCAGTTTCTCCACTTATAAAACCATGATATAAAGAAATTAAATCTTCAAAATAACAAAAAGGAAGTTTTAAACTGAGGGCAAATGGCTCTCCCATTTTCTTCTTTATTCGAACTCATGGAATTTTTCACACACGGAATGTTAATCTTCTACACGTAGCAGTCTTAAGATTAAGTATATATTTAATTGAACTACATTAAATATAAAAATTATTCCTTAAGATATGAGAGATGCCTCTTGTAGGAGATTCAACCAAAGATAAAATTAATAACCAAGATTTGTCACTATAAATCTCTGTAATGAACATACTTCTTAGAATCCTTCCCTATCATTACCGTAAGCAGCTATACATGTGATACTAATGATCCCAGGAAAATGCAGATTTCATATATTGGGGTCCTGTACCTAAATGATAATTACCTAATGTTCCTGATTAGTGTTTGTACTTGAGGCAAATTAGCATTACATTAAACAATTCAAACCCAGTGTCTTTTGCAATCAGCTGCTAATATTAGACCATTTATGTCTGAGAATAATTTCATGTAAATGTCTATACACACATATACAGTAATTACACCTCCGATACAGCTCAGTGGATCAGATCTCTGACAAAGAAAACTTGTAAGCATCCTTTCCACAAAAGAAATGTGGAACGGTATGAGATTAAAGGTTCCACCAAAATCATCAAGGCTGGCAATGCCACAACACATTACAGAGTTGGAAGAGTCTCCAAAGTATTTTATCCAACCCTCAATTTGTGGTAGAAGAAAATTAGACATAGAGCTGACCAAGAGCACTCATATAGCCCAGGGTGGAGCTGGACCTTGACCTTGTAATTATGACTTCCTAGTTTCAGAGTAAAATCTATCTCCTTTAATGTAGGCAGGACCTTACCTGGACTAGTAGAAATGGAAGATTCAAGGCAAGAAGACTCCAACCTCATTAGCAGCTCTCACCAAATAGGAGAGTGAATTTCCACCCTGGCCTCGCATTCTCAACAACACTCTGCATGGTGGTGGCCAGGGCTCCTGAAACAGGAGTCAAAGCTGCCTGGGAGCCCCAGGGGTTGCCCCTCTGATCTCTGTAAGGTTCCAGCCAAGGCCACACTTCTAATGAGTTACTCCCAGCAGTGACTGAGCACAGCATGACTGTGGGACAGGGAACTCCTCCAAAGGGTGACTATGGATTGATTCCCCTGAGTCTCTTTTCAATTCTTCTTTCTTTTCTTTCTCAGATGTCAGACATGCAATGTGGTTTCCCATGCCTGCTTCTACTTCCTCCCCTGCATCCTTCACAGGATTTCCATCCTTCTCTCTCTTTCTCTCTCTGGGGAGCACATGTGCCATCTGGCAAATTAAAAAAAGAAAAATGAAAACCAGAGAAAGGGAATAAAAAAAGGATTAAGGAAATGCACACAGTCTAATTGCTCCAAATAAGAAATTTTAAAAGGAGGATATATTTTCATTTCTCAATCAGCAAGACCAACTGTGATCCAGGGAAATCTATCAGAAAGGAGGTAAACTCTCAAACATCAGCCTGGAATGAGCTCTCAGAAGGAGCCAGGAAAATACTATGAAGCCTCTTCCTAAATATTTGGATAGAGAGTTCATAGTTAGACAGAGCAGGCCAACTATGCAAAGAGGTTACATACAATGTGAGCAGATTTAACGGGTGTGGTAGACTAAAGATGGCTATAGGAGTGACACAGTGGCATGATAGTGGCACCATTGGACTTCTATGAGAAAGGTTCTAGATTCACACCCCAGGACCTCTCTGAGCACTCCCGATGCACATGCATGACTATAATCCAGGCTGTCTGAGACTGAGGTGGACTGTAGCATGAGGACCCTCTTAAGAGTGCTGTCTTTCTTTTTCCCTCTCTGTCTCTGTAGTGAAAGGGATAAATGAATAAACTTGATAAAAGAATTTAAGATGACTATGAATTATTTCCTAATTATATCCTCTTCTCTCTTTAAATATTTATCATAGTTTATGATTTACATATAATCATTACACATTTTTGTAGGGTACAGAATATTCTTTAAAAGCATGTACATGGTGTGTAATAAACAAATCAAAGATATAAACATATTTTCCACCTTCAACATTTAACATTTTATTATGTTGTGAACATTCAAAATCCTTCCAATAGTTATTCTGCAAGTATGTACTGAATCATCTATGACATTCTTTATTAAAAGATATGGTTCTACAGAAAAATATATTGATTAAAAATAAGGCAATGAACAATCTCATAAATTAATAAAGATAATTTTAACATAGCCAATGAAAAAAATTTGTAATTTCCATGTAACCTGAAAAAAAATCTGCAGGTAGAAATCATTTGTCCAGTTAAAGACAGGAAAAATTGTATATAACCATAGCTCCTTAGGAAGAGATAGTAAAAGAACACCCTTACTCACACACTGTGAGTTCATACAAGACCACAGTACTGTACTGTGCATAAAGAAATAAGACCTTGAAAAAGAAAAAATAAAACAAAATTGGGGGCTAGCAGGTGGCATAGTAGTTAAGGTACCAAATTCCCCTGTGGTCAACTGCAGTTCAAGTCCCAGATCCAATGGCTTAAAACTCACGCTAGGCGTGTGTGCATGCATGCATGCCCAAAATTCCAAAAGGAGAATGGAGGAGAAAGGACTGTGGTGTGATCATCGCCTCTGGGAGGTGATTTCTTGCTTTCTGTCTCTCTATCTCTTTCTGTCTCTCTCTGTCTATCCAATGAGTACACATGTCCCATAGCAAAAATCTCTCTCAAAATAAAAGCAAAAAACAAAACGAGGAAAAGATGTTTAAAAGTGAAAACATGGTGGGAACCAGCAGTTAGCATAATGGCTATGTCGCTGAACTACCACGTCGTCGACCGCAGTTTGCGTCCCTGACCCAGTGGCTTAAAACTCACGCCGGGCGCGTGTGCGTGCGTGCCCAAGATCCCGAGAGGAGAATGGAGGAGAAGGGATTGTGGCGTGGCCATCCCCTCTGGGGGGTGATTTCTCGCTTTCTCTCTCTTTGTCTCTGTCTGGCTGGTGAGTGCACATGCCCTATAGCGAAAACCTCTCAAAAAAAAAAAAAAAAAGTGAAAACATGGTAAAGCCAGTGATTTATAGGCTTTACGAAGCTCTTAATTTTAGTCTTAAAAAAAATCATTCAGCTATAACATTTTGAACTTTCCTCTAGTATCTAGTTATATTCAATGAACAACGGTTATGATAAAATTTAAACCTGTGGAGAGAACTGTTTCTCAAAGAATTGGTGGATTTGTATTTAAACCTGCTTCTATGTGAAATATTTGAAACTGCATTTAGTCCTGATATTCAATGTTATTATTAATATGTGTGGACTTATCCTTTTTTCACTAGTCGTTTTAGGCTCTCTTACTTCTATTTGTCTTCCTTTAGCTTTCCTGGTGTTAAGTTGTCCCTTACGTATTTCCTGAAGAACTTATTTCATTTTGGTGAATTCTTTTAGCACTTGTTTATCTGGGAATGATTTTATTTTTCTTTCCTATTTGAAGGATAATCTTGCTGGGTATAATACTCTTGGCTAAAATTGCTTTTCTTCCAGAGTTTTAAATATGTCTTCCCATTCTTTCCTTGTCTGCATTGTTTCAGCAGAGAGATCTGATGCTGGTCTAATATAATTACCTTTGTAAATAATTTGGTGTTTCTCTTGTCATTTTTAGAATTTTGCCTTTGTCATTGACTTTTACCAATTTGGCTATGATATGCCTTGGAGAGGATCTTATATCTATTTGATGTCCTCTGTATCGTCTAGATTTGACTATCCCTATACCACTCTAAATTTGGAAAAATTTTAGTTAATATATTATAAAATATATTTTCTATATCTTTACCTGTCTCTGCTTTCTGGAATACCTATTATGCAGCTATTTGGCCGCTTAATGGTGTCCAGAATTTGCTGTAATTGTCCTCATTTTTAATGGCTATTCTTCTGTTCTTTTCCATTGCTTGGACTAAATCAGAGGTTTAATCTTCAAGGTCAAAGAGTCTTTCTTCTGTGTGGTATAATCTGCTGCTGATACTCTTTAGGGTACTTTTTATTTCCTGCATTGTATTCTTTATCTCCAGAAATTTTGTCTGATTCTTTCTCAGTGTGTCTGCCTCTTTATAGAGTTTGTCCTTCCAGTCATGGAAGGATTTACTCATCTCCTGGAATTGGTTCTTTGTTTTTCTCTTATAGCTTGATGAGTATTGTTGCAATAAATATTCTGAATTCTCTTTCTAACATTTCTGCAATCTCTTTGTTTTATCCTCTGTTGTTTAGAAGTTATGATCCTTTAAGGGGGAAGTAGCTTCTGACTTTCTCCTATTTCTTGGGGCTCTGCTTTGATTTTCAGTCATCTGGGGGTATACTCACTTCTTCCTCTTTCTTTGAAGTATGTTTCTATAGTTGTGCACTCCTGTACTTCTTTACGACAGGAGTAAGATCTGTGCCAGTTTCCCTTCTCTACCATAGGTAGGAATATGAAATACACAGTAGGAGTTTGGGGTTCATTTTTTTCAGAGGGACGTTTTCTCTGTTTACTGCTAAGGGAGTTATGGGGAGCCTCCTATATTCAGGTGTTTGGTTCTTATATACCCAAATTTAACTGCTCCCAATGTGGATGGAGGTTGAGCTGACAGATAGGATGCAAGATGTTATACCAGCATGCTGCTTGGACTAGAGAGCCCCTCCTCCCCACCCCCCAGAAGGCTGGGTGGGGGGCACTGCTGATGAGCTTCTATTCAAGTAGCTGAGCTTGGACCTGCCTGTTGGTCCTGGATGGGTGAGGGGCAGAATGGCATCAGCACACATGGGACAGCAGCTCCTACCTTCTATCTCTGCAGGTTCTTCCTATTGCTCCTTCTTTTCCTACGACTGAAGGAACTAGGTACTGGTTCTGGAGAGCCCCTCCTCCCCACAGTGGGCCAGGCAAGGGTCCCTGCTGATGAGCTCAAGCTGAGCAGCTTGGCTTGGGCCTGCCTGTTGGCCCTTCTCTCTGTGGAATTGCAATGTCTCCCTGTTGCTCCTTCTTTCTCTCAATCTAATCCTCTTATAGAGAGATGGGCTCTTAGTCCTCTTTCCTTGAATCTTGACTAGACTTAATGACTCATTTGACCAACATAAGCCAACATATGGTACAGTAATGTCTGAGGATTTCCAAGGCTAGGTTATAAGAAGGTTTAAAGTTTCTACCCAGGCTTCTTGAAACACTTTTGAGAGCCCTGAGCTGGCATGTACAAAGTGTAATGACTTTCAGACTGTCATGCTGAGGAAACCATGCCTAGGACCCCAGATTAACACTTTCAGACAAGGTCCAGTCACTGGAGTACATACTATAAAGACACTATAAGCAGACTGGGACATCAGTGGCTTGGGTTCTATTTCTGTTCCAACCTAAAGGGCCAGGAACAGTGGCATGCACCTGTGTCCCAGCAACTTGAGGCAAGAGGATGGTAAACTCAGAGCCAGCCTGGAAAGCATAGTGAGAAACCCTGTCAGAAAAGAGGACCAGGTGTGGTGGTGTGGCTGCTAGTCTCACCTGGGAGGCTGGGGCAAGAAGATTACAGCACAGTGAAACTCTGTCTTAATTTTTAAAAAAAAAATTAAATTAAGGGGAACCAGCAGTTAGCGTAATGGCTATGTCGCTGGACTCCCACATAGTTGACCGCGGTTCGCGTCCCGAACTCGGTGGCTTAGAACTCACACCGGGCGCGTGTGTGTGCGTGCCCAAGATCCCGAGAGGAGAATGGAGGAGAAGGGATTGCAGCATGACCATCCCCCCTGGGGGGTGATTTCTCGCTTTCTGTCTCTATGTCTCTCTCTGTCTGTCTGGTGAGCGCACGCGCCCTATAGCGAAAAAAAACTCTCCAAAAAAAAGAAAAAAAATAATAAATTTAATTTAAAAAATTGGTTCTATCCTTCTGCTCCAAGTTACCAGACATGTGAGCTAGCTGTCTAGGACTCTACAAACTATCTGCCAGCTAAATACTACCTCTGTTGATACTGCATGGAATAGAATAATCACTCAGTCAAGTGTGGTCCAAATTCCTAACCCCTAACATCATGAGTTATAAGAAAAATGGTTGTTACTGGAGTTGTTTGATATACATTAGTATGGTTCTGGAAAATAGGAAAAGACTGCAGAGTTCAGCATGAACTAGTCAAAGAATTACTGGATGTATTTCCCAGGTGAATGTTTTGGGAAGTTGGAATGTAGCATTGCCTGTGTCCTAAGGAAACTTGCTGGAGATACGCATGAAACAGGATCCTAAGGGACAGCCCAGAAAGATGGGCATGCTGAGGAAGAGCTAGAAAAACAGTAAGTGAATCCAGGCTTGGATTAGCTATTGGTCAGATGGGAAAAAACATCCTGGGTGGGAAATATCCAGTTTAGAAAGGTAAATGTGGATACGATTTGTAAGCACTGGAGGATTTTGGCAGATCTAGAACTTAAGTGATTTCATTTCTCTCAGTAAGAAAAATCACAAAATCCAGAAGAACTTGGAAAAACAAGAGAATGTGCCAGAAAGCAAAGAGAAGTGAAAGTAGAAAAAACTGCTTGGATCCAGAGCTGCTGTACTCTCTTTGAGTAAGAGGGTGAACTGTTAGAAATTCAACTGAATCTCCCTGTAAGGAGTAAGGGATTAATGGAAGGAAAAAGAATGTGGGGGACATAGTTCTACTGAAGAAAAAGAACAACAGAAAGAAATACTACGCAAGGCTGGAATATTCAAAGGGTGTGCAAAGGCTATATTCTGAAAAGCACATGGCAGAGGGGCTGGAACTCACGAGTCTGTAAGGACCAGACTTGAGGACCATCTCCAGTGGCTTCAGTTCAGTATCTGCTGAGGGCGACTCTTCAATGTAACAAGCATGGACAATGGAAGAACCTATTTCCTACAAGACGGGTCTTAAGGCTAAAGCAATTGTCCAGCAAGAGGCAGAGGCAGTAGCCATCATAATATGGAACTAGATATGTCTGTGGGTCTAAGTCAAAAGCATTTTTTTTTCCTCGTTTTGCCTTAAAACAATTTTGGAAAAAATATAAGATCCCTTGCACATTTTTAATTGGACAGTTAGATTTTTTTCATCATAAATTTTAAAAAATCAGACATATCATTTCCAGCAGTCTGTAAATATTGACAGAAAGTAAAACCATTACATCATTTTTTCAGATGTATTCCATGGACTCTAAATACACAAACCATCTGATACAATCACCATTGTCCATTCAAAAAATATGAATAATCTCTTTCTTTAACATGTTTCATTTTTCTCTTCATCATTAAATGTATGTTTTCATTCCAATTTTTCCTCAGAATTTTACGTTCATGTAATATATTTAAGTTTTAAAGATCACTTTTATTATGCTTATCATTGAAATTTGAAATTTTATTTTATTTCCTGTTACTATAGGCATTAAGTGTTTTACTTTTTTGTGTGTATGTGTGTGTGTGTGTGTGTGTGAGAGAGAGAGAGAGAGAGAGAGAGAGAGAGAGAGGAGAAAGCGCTCCTCATGAGAAATGGTCATGCCGCAATCCCTTGTCCTCTCTCTTCCTCCTTTCAGGATTGTGGGCACACACACTACCTAGCATGTTCTTCAAGTCACTGATCTGGAACTCGAACCATGTAGTTAGCTACATAGGATCCACTGCCTAACCACCAAGCCAAAGAGCTGACTCAGGCTCCAACTGTTTTTTTGTTAGTTTGTTTTTAAATTTATCATAGGGCATGTGCATTCACTACAGAAAAAGAGAGGGAGAGAGACAGCATCTCCCAGGAGGGATGACCATGCCGTAATCTTAGTTCCTCCATTCTCTTCTTTGGATACTACACACACACACACACACACACACACACGCACGCACGCACGCACACATGTCCAATGAATTTTTCAAGTCCCTGGATCTGGGATTTGAACTGCTAAGTCAGCCATGTGGGATTCAGCCACCTCAACCACCACACTACTGGCTGAGCCAGTTCCAAGTTTTAAAAGAAATCTTTTCTTGGTTGAATTTCCATTAAAATTGGTTTCAGCTCAATTGGTTAAAACAAAATAAATAGACTATAAATTTTGATCATTACAAAATTAAAATTTTATTACAAATATATTTCTTAATGAAATGAATGATTTCTTTTATCCTTTGCAGGCTTTCTAATTCACTCATGTATTTATGTTTGCATATCTGCTGTGATATGCTATATTTTAGATAAGAAGCTCTGAAAAATCTTGTTTCCATAAGTTTATAGAGGAGAATGGGAGGCATTTGTATAGCTACATTTCTCAACCATCGGAGGACCTTCTAAGTTATACAATCACATAGTGAGTTATCACCAAATACTATTTTTAATGATAATGCCTCTAAATTGGCCCTCCTCTAAATGAGCGAGGAACTGGCAACCATTTGACTTGCAGAAGCATTTGTCACCCAGTCGCTAACATCATTCATTCGTTTTCTCAATTTCTGGGAAAAATTCCAAAAGTACTTTACCAAGACTTATTAAATAATTTATACCCATTACTTTTTTACTTAGAGCACCTTGGTTCACCCAAGTTATTCAGAAAGGATTGGGAAGATGTAAATATTATTAATTTCATTGCCAAGACAATGTCTAACAAAATATTTTTGTGCTTCAAACTTGTTTTATCAAAACCTTGATGCTATAGCTTTCGCTTTTTTAATTTATGAAAAATACCCAGCCTGTAACCTAATGGACAAAGAAAGTCCTTTTATTTAATCCAACCAGCCAAGTTAGACTTTGTTTTCTGTCAATAAAGATCTGACTTCATTTTTAATTTTAAAAAGTTTTGATAAGCGTTTGAAGAAATGTTAGAAACCAATGACAAGTAATTATGAAGATCATTCTCTAAAGGAAATGCTTAAGGCTATTGATATTAAAATAATGTAACTAAAATGAAATTTTATTTGCATATATTACAAAGCCAAGATAGAACAATTTATTGAATTCGTAGGAACACAAAGTAATATGTTTAAAAAAAATAAGAAGAATATAAAAAAGAAGTGTTAAAAAAGAAATGCCACTCACATTATTTGGATAATAAATGTTTTCAAAATATCATTTAAAAAAGATACTTTTCTTTCTAGCTAATGTCACATTCGATGGATGAGTATGAAAAATAGCTGAAAACAATAACTTGCCTTTAACCACATGCCCTAAAAAAAAATCTATGTTTAGTGTTTTATGTGCTCTCTTTGCTTTGGTCTAAGAAGTTTCCTTAAGAATCAGACACTCTTTGAGAATACATGGGTGGAAGAGATAAAAACAAATTGGAGATTTTCATAACTACTCCTCTAAGCACACACTCACACACTTTCTACCACATGGCTGAATTCAGAAAATTCTCATCTGGAAAAAAATATACAATTTCTAATGCTCTCTCAATATAAATATGTATAAAACACGAAAATAACGTGTGGAGGACTCAAGGCTTTATGGCTCATGAATGAAGATGTCTCCTTTGCTGGAATTTCCATTCCTACTTCAATCTTTTGCAGGGTGAGCCAGGGCACTGTAAATTTTGGAATAAGTGAGGAGTATGCCTTTTTTCTGGAAAGTAATGGGAAGGCTATTAAAAAAAAGCCCAGCATATTATTGGGAAGATCATTTTTAGGAAGGAAAACAAATGAACATTGAAGATCTGGAAATAGATTTCCTTAAAATTATATGTTCTTGTCTTTCTCCTGGGACATTCTTGGGAACCCGGGGGATGGAATGTATTTCAAGTGTTTTGAAGACCACAGGTGTAAGTCAATTCGGGGAGCTCAAATCAGTGCAGCCTGAGGTGCCAGAAACACAGTGTTTAGAAGGACCTAAAAATTAAAACATTTTGAATAAACAGGATGGATAAAGAAGCAAATCAAGCAAGTCCTTGCAAAGAGGTTGTAGATGCCTGACTTTTCAGAAAGACTAAAACATATCAAATGCCCTTCAGTGAGAAAAGAGACATTTTTCTCCCATATATGGTGAGCATAGCACCACAATTAACCCACTATGGATGCTTTCCCCCAGGGAGTATGTGTTCACAAATTCTGTGGACAGCTGAAATAAACTGGCTGACATCCTGCCAACGCCACACCAGAAGGTATCTGCTGCCCATCCTCTTCCCCTCAGCCACAGATAAGCATCTGTTAACACCTTTGGCAATCATGAGGATGAAGTCTTGGGACAAAATGTTGCCTGGAGTTCCTGCCTTAGGGATTGAGGCTCTATCTGCTTTAACTATCTATGAATATAGGGTAGTGCTGTGATAATACTGCATACTTAGTGTACTCACTCTTTGGGCCCTTTCGATTATGGCTGAGAAATACCAGTACAAATTGAGAAGTCTTGAGATAACCCTCCCTTTGCTGTAGAGACAGTCTGGACTGTAGGTACTAAAGGAAGCCTCCTCGATCCTCACACACACTGGAAAGGGGTTCCTATGGCTGGGATGAACAGATGAGAAAATTAAAAAGATTGCGTTAACCTAAAAATTCAGGCTTTGGGATTATTCCTAAGAGTAAAGGGATTCAGGTTTTTTCTTCTTTTACTTTAGTTTCTCCCAGGGAAACTTAAAATGTGATTAAAGATTGGGGCCAGCAGGTAGTCTGGTTTTTAGGACAGCTGATTCCCACATAGTCAACTGCAAGGTTTGAGTCCTAGACCTGGCACTTTGAGAAACATACCAGGTACATGTGGATTTGTGCCCAAAATCCTGAGAGGAAAATGGAGGAAAAGGGATTGAGGTGTGGCCATCCTTCCGGAGGGTGTTTCTCACTTTCCCTCCCAACTCCTTTTGGTGAGTGCGTGCACCCTATAGCTGCATCTGCATTGATGGCTGCACCCCGTTGCTCACATTATCACTGAGCCCCACCTCCCATCAGGTCAGCAGCAGCATTAGCATTTCATAGGACAAACCCTATTGTGAACTGTGCACGTGAGTAAGCCATTCCCCCTACACCCTCTACCCAATCTGGAAAATTGTCTTACTGTCTCTGGTGCCAAAAAGATTGAGAACTGATGTCCTAAGTCATCTTTAAGTAAATCAACTTTCGTAGGCCAAGTCTTCTCTCCCCTTACAGACTAATCCCCACATGACTGATTCTTTATTGCTAGGTAGACTAATCACCAATGTCTGTTCATTCTCCCATAGTAGCTCCTAACATTTAATTATTACTTTCTTTTATACCCCACCAAGTAGTTAAATAATCTTAATAAACAACCAAGTGATTAGGAACCTTCTCCAAAGCTTGCTGCTGGATTCTCTCAAGGCAGAGAAGGTCTCTAAATGAGGAAAGTACCACCACTTACTCTTGTGTTGTCTCATATAACTCCCAACCACAACCCACTGTAGAGGTGAGGAAACCAAGGGCCAGAGACATTAAGGAACTTGCCCAATTTGCATAACCAGTAAGCAGCACAATCAGGATTTGAACCCTGATATGCCTCCGAATCCAGATTCAGTTCAGTATCCCAATATTCCTGTTCATAGAATTAAATACTATTGAATTTGAAAGAAACCTTATAAGCCATTCAATTCAACCTCTATCTACTGTCTATGTCTTCCCAGCAATGGCTTATCCCATCTTAGTAATGAAGTAACCCCATCTTTTTCTTTTCTCTTTCTTTCTTATTTTTTTAGAGAGATATTTTTGCTATAGGATATGAGCACTCACAGAGACAGAGTGAGAGAAAATGAGAAATCACCCCCGAGGGGGAATGACCACATTGCAATCCCTTCTCCTCTATTCTCTTCTCAGGATTTTGGACATGCTCACACACATTCCAGCATGATTTTCAAGCCATCAGGTCCAGGACTCCAACCATGGAGTCCAGTGCCTCAACCACTACACCACCCGCTGGCCCCAGTAATGGTGAGCTCTTAAGGCAGCCCTTTCCACCACTGGGTTGCCCTATTGCCTCACAAACTGCTTTTTACATGGAATATCCTGTAGACTCTATTCACTAGATCTAGGTCTGTCTTCCCTTTGGGACTTCACAGCACAGAACCTTGTAGGTAGCAGAGAGTCTGTCTATCTCCAGATTAAATATGCCCTGCTCCTCTAACTGTTCCTTACATACATTGATCTTTAGCCCCTTACCTTCCTCCTAAAACTCTTCTGAGCATAACTGCTAGCTCATCACTGCCCTCGTAAGTACAATGCGTTTCACCATTTATTATTTTTATGTGTGTGGTAAGAAGAAATAACTGTTCCTCTCAAGAGCCTACATGGTCTCCTAGTGCTAAAAGAATGATTGCCAAATTGCACTTCTTGAAACACCAGCATCCCAGAGTGAGTAAATAGGTGCTTTAATGTAAGTTTGCAATGTAGTGCTTAATATTCTATGCCTGCTCTAGTCACTGAAGATAGATGCATGAACAAAACAAACCCAGTGGAGGTTACACATACAGAAGTTACTGGTCAGAAAAGAAATACTAAGAATGCAAGGGAAACTTTAGGGAGATTTGCACAGCAGAATGCCACATCACAGGAGAAGTCCTGGTGCAAAATTAGTTTAATTTTATTACATTCAGAAACCACACTCTCCACCCTACCCCACCCCCCGTGAGATCCTGGTATAATTACTAGCATCCTAGAAAACAGTATTTGAGCCACAAGTTGAAGAGACATATGTTTACAACTGAACACAAGTTAGCTTTCCTTCAGCCATTGTATTTCCTGATATCACTACTATTTTGTATGGGAACTTTCTAATGTGAAAAGAAGTCAAAGACCTAGACTTGTAGCCTGGTCTGGTTAAAGGGAACCAGATCCCACATGGCTGACCATGTCTCGAATCTCAGACCTGGAGGTTTGAAAAACACACATGTGCCCCGAATTTCAAAAGGTTAAAGAAATGGAGAAGAGACTGCACCATGACCATGTCCCTTTGGGGAGTCCTCTCTCTCTTTCTCTCTCTCTCTCTCTCTCACTCTCACTCTCACTTTCTTGCTCTTCATTTCCCTCTGATGAGTGAACAAACCCTCTAGCAATTAAGAAAAAAAGAAGCTAAAGCTCACACAAAAAAATGTGAAGACCATGTGAGCCCAGCCCATAGGAGGGTTGAGAAGACACCATGGGGCATGGCAACAGGGAAGGGGAAAGCACTAGGAAAGGAGGTGATCAGAAAGTAAACAACTGCAGATGAATAGAGAATAGAACCCTGCCACCCTGCAGGGCAGGGAGGCCAGCGAGAGACTAAGTTCAACAGAGAAGTAGCTGATTCAGTTCAATCCCAGGTCCAGTGTCTGTCACCTAGATTGTCGAACCTGGCACTGGGACAGGAGACAGCCAGGGAAATAGGATCACAAGGTCAGAATGAGGGAAAACCAGAATGGGCCCAAATGCATAGTCTAAAAAGCCCAAATATGCTCCTGACAGCTCCAGGGAACTTTCTCCAAGCTTCTATGACCTAGAGCATCAAAGACACTCTGCTGCTATGCTCCTAGACAGGGAGAGCTTGCTAATTCCAGACCTAGCTGACTCTTGTTTGCAATCCAACTGAGCCCTTCCATATCAGCCCTTTTCATTGAACCTGGTAGGACCAAGCAAGTGGGCACCAAAACGGAGTAAAGAAACAACAACAAGCTCCCCGTACTGGTCGACGATAACATGTACGATTAAGCCACTATACAGCGTATTCTGGATGGGGAATCACATTTGGTATGCTGTGATGATGCCCAGTGAAGGAACATAAAATAAATAAATTGTATATAAAAATAAATAAATAAAAAAGAGCAAAAAAAAAAAAAAAAAGAAGAAGAAGAAAAAAGAAAAGAAAAACACAAAGAAATTCCTCCAGGTCCCCTGCCCCTTCACTAACTTCGATATTTCTTGCTCATCACTCCCTCAATTTCTTCACCCATTTTTGGCCCCCGCACTCCCCTGGGTCCTGTGAGACTGAATGGTTCTGTCTGGGCCACCCTGTGATTGTCAGCATCAGCTCTAAGTGCCTGTCACAGCACGCTGGCCTCTGGCCCCTTCTTTCCCTTCATCCCAGACCTCAGGACAGGGAGAATGGCTTCCAAGAGCCATTCTGTGGTTGGGAGGCTGAGAATGCTGGGACCCAGCTGCACTAACATGGAGTGCAGGCCCTGTGGGTCTGAGGAGTACGGACTGAGGCAGCACCAGCAGGTGAGTCAGGCCAGCCAGGCCTGGGTTCTGGGCAAAATGAGCCAGACGGGAAGAGGGGAAAGCAAACTCCAGGCTCAGTAGAGAGGCTGAGGTTGGAGAGATGCCCACATGGACAGGGATTTGTTATTTGTGGGAAGCTTTTATTTGGTGGTGGGAAAAGAATGGCAAATATGTAACACAGTATTTCTGTAACTATAAATAACATGTAAATACCTTTCATAATGAAAACCTTATGGAATCTGCTTTACTGGAAGGCTTTTGAAATAGCAAAAGGCAAGGGAGGAAAATAACATGTATTAACCCATGCTGTGTGCTAAGCACCTCCTCAACCTGTCTGCTCAGTCCTCCCAGTTTTTCCTGGGAAGGGCACCTAGCTTTATATATGAGGAAAACAGAGCTGAGAGAGGTTAAGGAACTTGACCAAGTCCCATGGTGAGCCACAATTTGAAAACAGAACTGCAGGCTCCAAAGCTTGCTCTTTCTGGAATCCAGCATGAGCCTGCTTAGAGGCAGGGTTCAGATTCTAGAACCTTTCTAGATTCTTCTCTGTTGCCAAGATTTCCAGAATTGGCTTGTCTCCCATAGGCGCCTCAAGTCTCTCAGGATAGTAAAAACCTATTAGATGCACTCTGAATCGTAAATCAACATGGAAGACTCAGGGTGGTGAGAACCATACTGTAAGGGTACTTGGAGGTTCTGGACGCTGCTGTCTCTTTGCTGTGTGACTTCGGTTAAGTTTCTTCCCCCTCTAGGCTAGAGTTTTCACATCCAGAAAATGCAGAGTTGGCCCAGATATTCAGGAAGGCTCTGACAGTCTTGTCTCACAGATGCTAGGAGAAGGATGCTTTCTAAGAAGGGCCATTTCATCAGCTTCACCCAGCCTGGTTCAGCCCCTCTATCCCCTACCCCAACGAATCCACCTGAGGGCCCCTCTCACCAGCCCTGCTCACACTGACCTGCACCTCCCTGGTCAGGGCCAGCTCCAGCAGCTGGCCAAAGTGTTGGCCCAGCGTGCTCAGGGTCTCGCTCACACAGGCCTTCATTGACTTCAGGACATGCTCGTTCTCAGCCTGGAGGCACCTGGGGAGGAGAAACCATGGTGTGGGACCCTGGGAGGACCAGGTGGTCAGCCCGGAGCATCTCAGGGGACTGTGCATGTGAAAGAGGCCGAGGGGGAGATAGCCACTTTCTGGGAGTCAGACCTGGAATATTTCACAGCTGCCTATTCCCAGCCCCTCAGTGTGCAGGGAAGTGTTGGCCTGAGATGGGGTGAACAGTCCCCATCACTGGGAAGAGAGGCCATCAAGATGTAGCAAGTCCACATCTGGGCTTCTCCCAAGGACAATCTGCCATCCTGTGGTCTGGGGCATGCAGGGGTGGGAGGCTGAGAAGAGGGTGCTAGAGCGCCAGGCATTGCCAGTGCTCACTCCAAAGGCATTTGGCAATGCCCGTGGCCCTTTAACCATGACTGTCTACAGTGTATAGAAAGCAGCCTGGGGACCAGCAAATGGCATAGTGATTACATTGCTGGACTCCCACAGGGCCGACTGTGGTTCCAGTCCTGGGCCCGGTGGCTTGAAACTCACGCCGGGCACGTGTGTGTGTATGCCCAAGATCCCAGAAGGAGAATAGAGAAGGGATTGCAGCCATGGCCATTCCCCAGACCCCAGGGGTTGATTTTTCACTTTCCCTCTCACTGTCTCTGTCTCTCACTCTCTTTAGTAAGCACACATACCCTATGGCAAAAATCTCTAAGAAAAAAAAAAAAAAAAAGAAAAGAAAGAAAGAAAGAAAACAGCCTGGAGGGTCTTCTTCTCAGACAGGAAGAACAGAGGAAACCAAGCTCAAATCCAAACAGGGGAACTGTGGCCACCCAGAAAACCAAAGCGTATGGAGCCCTAGGGAATGCTAAGACTCCGTCTCTCCCTCTGAGGCGTGGGGGCTGAGAAGAGTGAGGGAGGTGTCAGCACACGCCCAGGTGTACATGTGTGGCTGAGTGTGTGCATGGGTCTGAGTGTGATCGTATGTATGTTTATGTGGGCGCAATAAGGAGAAGAGGGAGTGGGTGCATTTCTGTGACTGTGCGAGTGTTTATCCGTGTGAGTGAGTGAGTGTGGATGAACGCCCGTGTCTGTGTGTGGAAGGGTGTGCATGTCAGCTCTCACCTTGCCTTGGCTCTCCCCTTGACCTCAGGGGCCACGGGGGCTTCTCGAAGCTGTGGGAAACTTTTACTTTCCCAACTTCTCAAAAATTCCTTCCCCATGCCTGGGCCTCTCTTCTGCTTTTTCCCTAGGGCCTGGAAATGGGGCAGAAAGTCCCAAAGGAATTTTTTTAAGGTTTTCAAAGTCAGAAAAGGAATCTCTTAGACACCACGAGGCCTCCCTATTTCCCTGCTCCCTATGGGAGAAGATGCCAATTCCTTCCCTGGCAGGCCATGGGCGACTCTGGGCCGGCCATACCTCTCTGTGACTGCTGAGAGCTCCGAGCATTTCTCCATCAACAGCTTCTCAACCTGTGGGAAAACAGAACAATTATATTACAGTCAATAAGCATCGGTGAGGATCAACTGCCTCGCTGGGCACTCTGGGGCCGGGAGATCAAGAATCAAGTCATCTGACGTGGGGGGTGGGCACATGAACTGCCGGGTGTACAGGTGAGCGAGGTCATTATCAGCTGCTGGGGACTGCAAGAAAATAAAACTGAGAACTGGTTGTGCTGGGGATCTTGGAAGGTTCATAGGAAGGAGCATTTAAGCAGGGCTTCAGAGGAAGAATAAAAGTTTACTGTCCGTAAAGTGGAGGAAGGAAAACACGTGAGGCAAAGGGCAAAGCATTGAGGCGAAAAGTGAATGATGGGGAAAGTAGAGAAATAATAGCAAGGGGAATGTTTAACAGTTCACTTTGTGATTAAAGCCCTGGAATCAGAAAAGTTCAGGTCGAATCCTGGTTATACCACGCACTGCAGAACTTTGCGCATTTCTTAGCCTCTCAGCGTTTCTGTTTCCTCATTTTTTTAAAAGAATGATTTATTTTCATTTTATTTAGTCATTCATTTATTTTAATTTGATGACAGAGAGATGCAGAGAGAGAGAGGGAAAGTGAGAAGACAAGCCACCAGGCCCGGGACTCAAACCATGGTCAGCATGTGGGAATATCCAGTACTTTGTTTCTTTATTTCTAAAATGAGGATAATTCTACTAATACTTTTAATGAATTTTTTCTCATTTATTTATTATTATCACAACCTTGTTTATATTACATTGATATTTTGAATGTTTTATGTGTAATAACTCATTTAGTCCTCACAGCAAATCTATGGAAAAAATGCTATTATTGTACCAATTAGGGTAAAGGAAATAAAGCACAGAGAAGTTAAGGAACTTGCCAGGTCTCACAGCACAGCTGACATTGGAACCCAGACACCTGGCATTAAAGCCAGTATACTTAACCATGCATAGCTTCTCACCGTGGTGGTGTCCACCTCATAGGTTGTGCAGATATTAAGTCACCTAACACAAAGCTTAGCACATAGTAGGACTCAATGAATGTCCTCCCTGTCTGTCTTCCCTGCTTTATTGGAAAAGGTAGGAGGCCCCTGGGGCAGGAATGATTTGAGGCACACAATTCAGATGCACTCCTCTCAAAGGCAGCTCCACCCCAGCGCCCATCACACCCACCCCAGGAGAGCTGACCTGGCCCATTTCCTGCGAGGAGCTCCTGCTGACCGCGCTGTACTCGCTGACCATGGAGCGGGCGTGGCAGGTCAGACGCACACTCATGCTGTGCACGCGCGCCCAGCGGTCCTGGGCCAGCTTCTGCCCGATCCTGCGCAGCTCGGTGCTGATGACCCAGCCGCGCTTAAGCAGCAGCTGCAAGGGGTCTCCAGAGCCCGGGCCGCCGGCCAAGATGAGGTCGCCCTGAGCATCCTCCTCTAGGCTGATGGGCTTTGCCTGCAGGACGCACATACACTCGCACTCGGTCATGAGCTTCAGGTCCTCCATCCAGCGCTGGACCGAGTCCACCTGCATTAGGTTCAGCCTGCAATCAGGAATTTGATCATTAATAGCACTCCACCACTTCCAAAGGCTTCCCTCCCAGGCCATCTGATGTCTGCTAAGCACCTAGGACTCGCTCAGCAGTGTCTTCCATTCCTGAACCTTAATCTTCCCAGTTGTCATGATCTCTGTCTCACAATAAGACTGAGGCACAGTTCTGAGGGCAGATGACCAGACTAATGCACGACGGCTAGTGATGCCTAGCAGAGGAGCAGACGATACCTACACTATTCCTTACAATAGAGGGAAATGGAAAAAGCCTGACATCAAATAATAGTTATATCAGATCTTCAGGGAAGTCATG